>ML686116.1:395988-423451 GCA_007922175.1 Pelusios castaneus
CTGGATGTTGTCCTGTACCGGGGGGAAGGGTGGCCTTCAAAGAAATGCTTTGAGGCACTACGGGGAGTGGCAGGCAGACACGGCTGAACTGTCTGGAGTGGAGCCCATACATTAATCGCCTGGGACTGCAAAGCAATCATGCTCTTGAACAGTTTTGTTTGCTCCTTCATGACGCTTATCAGTTCGTCCCTGTGTTTCTGCCTCCTCTGTTGGGATTCCTCTCTCCAGGCTCTTTTCTCCCTCGCGGATTCCTGTGTTGCTTTCAGCAGCTCCTGAAACATATCCTCCCTGTTTCTTCGAACACGCCGCCAAATGTTTCTCATTCGGTCAGCTGGGGTAGACACCGGCCTTGTGAAGGTCGAATCTAATAAAAAATAACAATAAAGAAATTGTTAACACATAGCATAGATAACCAATGTAACCTTCCAGTAGCACATTCCACTGGAAGGTACAGGGCAGTCAACATCCTATGCTTCGCTGAAGCGGACAAGGTACATCCTAATAGACGGCTTACTGGGGACTAACATTCAGCACTGGGCACACAGATGGAATCCAATATCTCTCTCCTCAGAGTCCTCCTGCCAGCTAGAATACATATCCTACTTGCCACCGGTTGCAAGCCAGGAACGTATGCTGCTGCACTGTGTGCTGCCATGGTTCCCAGTGCTGTGCTTTGCAGCTGGCGAGGCAGAGTATCCGTCTTTGGGAGTGTAGACACGAACGCTCTCCCATCTAACCTGAGTAGGAGGCTCTGGAGGTACATCGAGGAAACCTTTACTGACCTAAATGCAGATGATTATTTTACAATCACTGCTTATGTTGATGCACTTCCAATGAATGCAGAGTAAAGAGCGTGCACAGCGGGGACCAGCAAGCACCCCGACCCCGGACAATGATATTTTAAAAGGAGCCATAGCTGCACGAAGGAGAAACTTACCAGAACCCCCCTCTGCCGCCTCAGAGGACACGCTGCAATTCAAGCCTTGGGTGGACATCTCAGTGGGGGTGCAGAAGAGCTCCTGGCTACACGCTGTTGCGCTTTCCTCCATGTCATCCTCCATCTCCTCCTCCTCGACAACGTCCTCATCCTGCTCGGGTCTGGCATTCACTGGATGAGGGGGGGGCCGATGTGTCCACGGGGCTCTTGGCAGTGGTTGTGGGGTCCCCACTGAGTATGGCTTCGATCTCCTTATAGTACCTGCATTTAACAGGCGCTGATCCCGAACGGCGGTTTGCCTCCTTCGCTCGGTGATAGGTTATTCTTAGCTCCTTCACCTTTGATCTGCACTGCACAGTGTCTCTATCATAACCTCACTCTGACATGGCCCAAGAAATTATGCCAAATGTATCATAATTTCGCCTGCTGCCACATAGCTGCGCCTGCACAGCGGACTCTCCCGAGATGCTGATCAGGTCCAGCACCTCTGCCGTGCTCCAGAGGGGTGCGCGTCTTCCACGACGGGCCACCATTGCTACTGATGATCGGAGCTGCACTCCACTCCACGAGGAAGAGAGCAGGAAGTGAAACAGATGAGAAATTTGAAAATCCCGGGAATCTGATCAGGGCGGGGACAGTTTCGTCACGGCCACAGAGCGGGTGGGGGGAAGACCAGAGAGGACAACTTTGGAATGCTGGTACACTTCCGGAGGCCAATCATTGCGCAGTAAATGTACACACGAGTGGAAAGGCGCAACAGCTGTTCCGCGTTAACTGCTACCACCCTCGTCGAGGTGGTTTTTGTATTGCACTACAACAAGACAGTTAACGCGCAACAGCCCTGTTGCACGTGTGTACGCTGTTGTTGGGATCGCGCGGTAATGAGTGTTAATGCGCGATAAACTGATCGTGTGTACAAGGCCTTAGAGACCTAGCACTCCTGTCGCCATAGCCAAGGAAAGTTCCAGGAGTGCTAGCCAGAAAACATTTGGGTAATGGAGAGGCGCTGCGTAAGTCGGCCAGTCATTACCTGTGCACTCCTCAAAAGGTCTGGCCGCATGTTGCTGACTGAAAGAAATGTGACTGTCAGTTTTATAAATGTTAAGGAAACTTTTAAACAAAATCCAGTTTCTTTCAATACTGGATTGCAATTATTTTGTGAAATTAGTTGAATCATCACATTAGTACAATGGACAATAGACAACGTGGGACCACTTTTTGGGAAGATGACATGGCCTTATCTGAGTGGAAAAGTCTTGCGAAACATTGTTGCCAGTTTATGGAAATTTGACAAAAAATCCCATTAAAAATATGATTGAAAAGTCCTAGCAATGATTGCCACTCAACACTTATCCATTAGCAAAATTTAAAATAAATTGGACATCTTTTGATCAGATTTTGATGTTCTCATCTCATATAATCTTTATATTTCAGAATTAGGTCATAAACCAAACACTTTAAAAGATCACGTTTCATCTTGATAGAAAAATAACTTTAAAATCTCTTAATGAAATTCATTTAAGAAATAAAAACAAGTTTATTTAAAGTCTGAATTCCCATACAAGCTATTCTTCTCATAAGACCATGACTTATCTGGAAAATCTTCTACTTCTGTCTACTCTAGGTGCTCCCTAGCATTTGATTGTCTGTGCAATAGGAGTCCTTGCTTCCAAAACAGGCTTGAGCCAGGTCTGAGTCCAACATGCTCCTTAGTAGGATTCTGGCCAAGAGAAGGGGGGGCCTTCCTGGGATTCCAGAAAATTGTTAATGGTCCATAGGCCTTCAGCCATACTCACTCTTTTTTCTGAAAGCAGGTTTTCTTGTCAGCTACGAGGAGGGGAAGCCTGTTGGCTCTGGTGGGAGGAGTGGGGCAAGCCCTGGAGCTATGTAATCTGTTGGTGCTTGGCCTCTGCATGTCTCCATCATTGTCCACATCCCCAACCTTCTCTGTCCCTTTTGGGTCCTGTCTGGCAAACATCAGAACGGCCATGCTTGGTCAGACCGATGGTTCATGTAGCCCAGTCAATGCCACGTGCTGCAGAAGAAATGAACAGAACAGGCAAGCACGAAATGACCCATCCTGCCGCCCATTCACAATTTCTGGCAAACAGCAATCCCCACCCATCTGGCTAATAACCATTGATGGACCTGCCCTCCATGAACTGACCTGGTTCTTTCTGAACTCCGAAGCATGGATGGATTTGCCCTTGGGTATGTCTTTGCTGTCCTGTGTTTTCCTCCCTCTCACCTGCATCTTTCATTCGTGGTCCTTGCTGTAAGTGCCATAGCTTCTGTCTCACTGGCTGTGTGGCTTTGTCCAGGGCCATAGTGTCACTGTGCTCTCTTCCCCAGAGTGTGGCTGACTCTTCCTGGATCACAGAGCTGTTCTGGACCTTCTTTGTTCCCTTCACAGTTTATCAAGTAAGGTACTATCTCTCTCTCTCCTTTGAAGTGGGAGGTGGGGAAGGGCCCCGCTATGTTTGCCTCTCTCATGGTGCCGCAAATAGTCCTACGTCTTTGGGTGCTGCCAGCGTGTCGGAGTGCTTGCTGGCCCTGGGCCCTGGTCCTAGGCTGTCCAACTGGGTGCTGAGTCCCTGCTCTCTCAGCTTCTGGTTCCTGAGAGGAGTCTGTCCTCTCCTGCGGAGAGGGAGGGATCCCATACCAGGAGAGGGGTGCCTTGGGTCTCTCATGGGCCCTTTCCCTTGGTTTCTCTGCTGCTTTTCCCTAGTCTGCTCCTCCATCCTCTGACTTCGGTGGTTCCTTGTAGCCAGTTGGCTCAGCCATTCCCTGAAGTTAATCCCTTTGCCTGCTGGGAGGCTTCTCCTGAGACTTCTGCATTCACCCTTTCTGGCTCCTGCCCTTCCCCCATGTGAGCCATTCAGGCTTGGCCTCTCTCCCTGTGAATCCCAGGGTTTAGCTAAATAAACACGGAGTCTTGTACTTTTAAAGACTAATAAATTTGTTAGTGCCACAAGACTGTTTGTTTGTTTTGCTGAACTAGACTAACACAGCTACTTCACTGGAATTTGTCAGGGTTTAGCCAGTGTCCTTCCACCCTCAGTGTGTGTCATTAGAATATGGAACAGAGCTTGGGGCAAAATATCTCCTGTTTGCCAGAACCTGGCAGCTTCGGGCCCAGTCCCTCGAACAGGGCCACGTGCTGGGCTCTTTCCCTCTTTGTTCCCTCCTCCTTCATTGTCGCTATGCAGGCTAAAGAGAATCTGCATCTATAGAGACAATTCCCAGAGCGGTAGCTGTGTTAGTCTGTGTACAGCAAAAACAAGAGTTCTGTGGCACCTTAAAGACGGACAGATTGCTTCGCGCATAAGCTTTTGTGGGCCCCAACCCACTTCGTCAGGTGCATGAAAGGTTATACCTGAAGAAATTAGTTAGTCTTTAAGGTGCCACAGGACTCCCATTATTTTTGCTGTATCTATGACTGAGCTCCTTCCCTTGCAGTTGACCTTTGCTGGACTGGGGGAAGGGCTTGGAACTTGGGAACAGGTTGAGTTCTTTTCCCCCAGGCTTCTCATGTTGTAGTTTTCCTGCCCGCACCATATGTCTGATCCTGACCTCACTGGTGCAGCAGCTCCTTCCAGCTAGGGTCTACTTGGAAACATCCTTAGCAGGCCACTTACACCCCTTTTCCTGACAGTTCATGAAGAGATTAACTCAAATGGGCCAAATTCCTCCCCTTTTTACTTCCCCACCATTCACCTCCTGCCTCACTGCTGTTTTTCGCTGTGACCCCTGGGCTGTGGTCTTGCTGTGGGGAAGGCTCAGTTTCACTGTGGAGTCAGGGAAGAGCCCTCAAGCTTCGACCCCTAGTCACACCAGGAAGAGTCAGCCTGGTACTGTTGTCTCCCATCAGATGGATGCCTCCTGTCTTCAGACAAGCTGATGAGCCGAACGAGGAGTTTGCTCAGCGAGTACAGGAGGTAGAAGGGACCTGGGGGAGGGAGGACTGGGACTGGGTCAGTGGGTGTGAATAGTGTCCCTCTGAGGATCCGAGGGTATCTCTAGGAGGGGGCAATGTGGATGGTGTACTTCTGGTCCTGTATTGGTTACCGATCGGTTTTCTGTATCCTTCATGTCTTGGTATTTATTTGCCCCTCTGCAGCACGAGTGAAAGCAAACTGCAGTGTCTTCAGGCTGGCTAATGGGAATGAGGGTGTAGAAATGGACTTTCCACAGCCATGGGGAAAACAAAACTTGGAGCTTAGTTGCTGACGCTGGGGAGGACAAGTTATGTCCACCCCAGAGCACTGAGAGCCGGCATGTCACATTGCGAGGGTGGGAGCAAAGATTTCTAATTATTTCAAATGGGGCTGGAGGGTGTTATCTGGCTAGGGCAGGGTTTCTTAACCTATTTATGTAGCCCACAGTTTTATGTGGGCCACATCCAATACTACCTGTATGGCCCTGAGGATACCATATAGGCCACAGCTGTGTGCTGGCTGGGACGCAGGTGGAGAACCACTGGGCTACAGAAGAGCCAACAGAATGCCAGTATGTGAGAAAAGGGGTGGGGGAGAAGTGTTCGAGGTGGCTCTAGCTCTGTTAGCCTGACCTCGCTAACATGCAAGGTTTCAGAACAGATTGTGAAGGAAAGAGTATTGAAGACATGGAAGTGAACAGAAAAGGGCATATATCACAGAATCATAGGATTGGAGGGGACCTTGAGAAGCAGGACTCAAGGCAGGACTAAGCGTTATCTAGATCATCCCTGATAGGTGTCTGTCCAGCCTGTTCTTAAAAAATCTCCAATGATGGAGATTCCACAACTTCTCCGAGTGCTGCTCATGTCCATTCCAATGTAGGTGTACACTCCCCTGCATGCACGGTTACCGGAGACTTTTTCCCTAAGCAGTAGCCATAGACTATTAGGCATATTAGGTGCCGCTGGGTCTGTGACCGCTCAGTTCCTTCTTTCTGCTGGTGCCGGTTACTGGAACTGTCCTACTCCTCTCGAGTTCTCCTCCTTTAGTTCTCATTTAGCTAGATAGTAAGTTGTTTGTAGTTAGTCTTTAGCTGTTTTGTTACCCAGTATTAGTTTACAGAAAAAAAAGAGAGACGATCCAAATGCCAAAATCACCGGGCTTCAAGCCCTGCAAAGATTGCGGTAGAGTCTTCCTTCTAAGCGACCCGCATGAGAGCTGTCTTAAGTGCTTGGGGGAAGCCCATAACAAGGATAAGGGCAAGATCTGCAGGGCTTTTAAGCCCCGGACTCAAAAAGAAAGAGGGATCTGCTTAAAAGCACTTCTAATGGAAACGGCTCTCAGACCACCCTCAGAGTTGAGGCTGATCCCAGCACCGAGCTCGAAGTCCTTGGGTAGTACCCAATCAGCCCCGGTCCCGTGCTCTGCTCCGCCTGCGGTACCGCCCGCCACCCCCGGCCACAGCCGGCACTATAGCACGTCTCCGAAGAGGAGACCTAAGAAGCAGAAGCGGCCGGCACCGGCCCTGACAGGTACCTCCTGAGGCTGATCCCCGCCCGCTACCACTTCGGCGTAGAGAGAGCCACCCCCGACTCCTGGGAGCGGGAGAATGCCTCTACCTTTTCCAGCCCCATCAATGCCAGAGGTGGCCCGGGCAGCTAGTGCCCTGATGGGAATGCCCAGCCCAACTCAGGAGGACCTGGCGATGCCCGCCCTCTTCTCCAAGGGGAAACCAGCCACGAGCCACCCTGATTGGGCATTGAGGCCAGTGGTACCAGTAGTGCATAAACACCGCTCCGGCACCACATCTCAGCCGGTACCGGCTAGATCTGCGGAAACCCGGTACCGGGAGTGTTCATCATCGCAGGCTGTTTCTCCGGCACCGGAGCGTCACTCTCCCTTTAGCTCTCGCTGCTCATTGCGGAACCGATGCTGCTCGCCCTTTCCGGCACCGTCGAGTTTGCCTCCATGTAGGAGTCACAGAACCCGGTCGCCGTCGATGGCTTCACCTGCTAGGAAAAGGTCAAGAAAATCTTCGGTACTGAGGGACCTCACCTCCCGCTCATCCTCCGCTTGAGATAGACACGGGCGGCACTGAGGAAGGTCTACTAAGAGCCCCTCACACTCCCCTCAGTACCACTCTTCAAGAAGGGAACGCGGGATGGGACATCGGCACCGGAAATCCCATTCTGCTCATCTAGCTCCCGGTCCGTGTTGGGAAGCGATCGTCGAAAGGTGTATCCGGCACCGAGTCAACCGACACCGTGGCCCCAAGGCCAATGGCCTTCTAACTGGCCCTACTGGGACCCATGGTCTTTTCCCTCGGGCCACGGGCCCCAGTCACTGCAATCAGTGGGAACCCAGTCAGCCCCACCAGTCGCTCAGGAGCGTCATTCCAGTTCGGGTGACTCAGAGGACCGAGGTAACCCACCCAGAGAAGAGGCTCAAGCCCCATGCTTGCCTTCCTCTTCCTCGTCCCCAGATGAGGCAGTGGGTCAGGACCCATCTAAACCCTTGGATGACCCCAAGGCCTAGCAGGACCTTTTAAAAAGGGTTGCGTCTAACTTAGGTCTGCAAGCCGAAGAGCTCAAGGAAGCCTCGGATGGCCTCGTCAACGTCCTGGCGGCAGCGGCCCCATCCCACGTGGCACTCCCGGTGTATGAAGGGGTACTAAAAATCATAAAACCCCTATGGGACACCCCTTCCTCCATCGCTCCGATTTCAAAATCTGCGGAGAAAAGATGTTTTGTTCCTGCAAAGGATTTCAAATATCTGTTTATGCACCAAACACCGGGCTCCCTAGTGGTGGATGCTGCAAATCAGAAAGAAAGACAAGGACAGTACGGCTCCACATCAAGAAATAAAGATTGTAAAAAATTAGATTTATTCAGAAGAAAAATGTGTTCTACTGCCAGCTTACATTTTCGCATTGCAAATCATCAAAGCCTGTTCGGTAGATACAATTACAACCTCTGGGAATCCTTACAGCGCTTTGAACAATTACTCCCTCAGGAACATCAGGCAGACTTCCAAACCCTTAGAGAGGAGGGTCTTTCCGTTGCTAGGGCAGCCCTCCAAACCGCTTATGACTTGGCAGACACAGCGGGCAGGTCCATGGCCTCAGCAATCTGTATGCGTTGCGCTTCTTGGCTACAGGCAGCAGGGTTGTCCCAAGAAGTGCAGCAAAAGATCCAAGATCTCCCCTTCGACAGTCCGTCTCTGTTTTCAGATAAAACAGATGAAAGATTGCATGGCCTTAAAGATTCCAGGGCCACCTTAAGGTCATTAGGCATACACTCCCCACAGTCTACAAGGCGTCACTTCAGACTGCCCCCCTCCTCTCAACCACAGTTTAAGCAACAGCCACAAAGATTTGCTCCGTACAGACAAGGGGACAGATCAAGGCAGACAGGGAGGAGATGCTACCAGGCCTCAAGTTTCGGGGCCCAGTATAACCAGGGACGTTCCCGTCATCCCAGCAACAACGGTACCAAGCGTTCCTTTTGAAGTCATGCCCAAGAGCGACCCTCCAGTGTCCGGCGAGCCTATCTTCCCCTTCTTGGACTGTTTGTTCCATTTCATTTCAGTTTGGGCACGAATAACAACAGACCAATAGGTGCTCAACACCATCTCAAGCAGATATTCAATCCAGTTTCTCAGTCCCCACAGATTCTCCTCCACCCTCCCCATCCTTCTTCAGGGACCAACTCCCGACCAACTTCTATTCCAGGAAGTCCACCTGACCAGGATAGTAAGAGCGATGATGAAATGCCAAGGGAAATTAGGCAGGTTATCAAATTTAAAAACCCAATAATGGTGGGGGATTTCAACTATCCCCATATTGACTGGGAACATTTCACTTCAGGACATATTGCAGAGATAAAATTTCTCGATACTTTGAATGACTGCTTCATGGAGCAGCTGGTATGGGAACCCACAAGGGGAGAGGCAACTCTAGATTTAATCCTGAGTGGAGCGCAGGAGCTGGTCCGAGAGGTAACTGTAGCAGGACCGCTTGGAACTAGTGACCATAATACAATAGCATTCACCATCCCTGTGGGGGAAAGAACACCTCAACAGCCCAACACTGTGGCATTTAATTTCAAAAGGGGGAACTATACAAAAATGAGGGGGATAGTTAAACAAAAGCTAAAAGGTAGAGTGACTAAAGTGAAATCTCTGAAAACTGCATGGGCGCTTTTTAAAGACACCATAATAGAGGCCCAACTTCACTGTATACCCCAAATTAAGAAACACTGTAAAAAAACCAAAAAAGAGCCACCATGGCTCACCAACCATGTAAAAGAAGCACTGAGAGGTAAAAAGACTTCCTTTAAAAAGTGGAAGTCAAATCCTAGTGAGGCAAACAGAAAGGTGCACAAACAGTGCCAGCTTAAGTGCAAGAGTGTAATAAGAAGAGCCAAAGAGGAGTTTGAAGAACGGCTAGCCAAAAACTCCAAAGGTAATAACAAATTGTTTTTTAAGTATATCAGAAGCAGGAAGCCTGCCAAACAACCAGTCGGGCCCCTTGATGATGATAATACAAAAGGAGCGCTTAAAGATGATAGAGTCATTGCAGAGAAACTAAATGGATTCTTTGCTTCGGTTTTTACGGCTGAAGATGTTAGTGAGATTCCCAAACCTGAGCCGGCTTTTGTAGGTGACAGATCTGAGGAACTGTCACAGATTGAAGTGTCACTAGAGGAAGTTTTGGAATTAATTGATAAACTCAACATTAACAAGTCACCGGGACCAGATGGCATTCACCCAAGAGTTCTGAAAGACCTCAAATGTGAAGTCTGAGAACTGTTAACTAAAATTTGTAACCTGTCCCTTAAAATGGCTTCGGTACCCAAAGACTGGAAGTTAGCTAATGTAACGCCAATATTTAAAAAGGGCCCTAGAGGGGATCCCGGCAATTACAGACCGGTAAGTCTAACGTCGGTACCGGGCAAATTAGTTGAAACAATAGTTAAGAATAAAATTGTCAGTCACATAGAAAAACATAAACTGTTGAGCAATAGCCAACATGGTTTCTGTAAGGGGAAATCGTGTCTTACTAATCTATTAGAGTTCTTTGAAGGGGTTAACAAACATGTGGACAGGGGGGATCCAGTGGACATAGTGTACTTAGATTTCCAGAAAGCATTTGACAAGGTCCCTCACCAAAGGCTGTTATGTAAGTTAAGTTGTCATGGGATAAAAGGGAAGGTCCTTTCATGGATTGAGAACTGGTTAAAAGACAGGGAACAAAGGGTAGGAGTAAATGGTAAATTCTCAGATTGGAAAAGGGTAGCTAGTGGTGTTCCCCAAGGGTCGGTCCTAGGACCAGTCCTATTCAATTTATTCATAAATGATCTGGAGAAAGGGGTAAATAGTGAGGTAGCTAAGTTTGCAGACGATACTAAACTACTCAAGATAGTCAAGACCAAAGCAGATTGTGAAGAACTTCAAAAAGATCTCACAAAACTAAGTGATTGGGCATCCAAATGGCAAATGAAATTTAATGTGGATAAGTGTAAAGTAATGCACATTGGAAAAAATAACCCCAACTATACCTATAATATGATGGGGGCTAATTTGGCTACAACGAGTCAAGAAAAAGATCTTGGAGTCATTGTGGATAGTTCTCTGAAGATGTCCGTACAGTGTGCAGAGGCGGTCAAAAAAGCAAACAGGATGTTAGGGATCATTAAAAAGGGGATAGAAAATAAGACTGCAAATGTATTATTGCCCTTATATAAATCCATGGTACGCCCACCTCTCGAATACTGTGTACAGATGTGGTCTCCTCATCTCAAAAAAGATATTCTAGCACTAGAAAAGGTTCAGAAAAGGGCAACTAAAATGATTAGGGGTTTGGAGAGTGCCTCGTATGAGGAACGATTGAAAAGGCTGGGCCTCTTCAGCTTGGAAAAGAGGAGACTGAGGGGGGACATGATAGAAGTATATAAAATTATGACTGATGTGGAAAAAGTGGACAAGGAAAAGTTGTTTACTTACTCCCATAATACAAGAACCAGGGGTCACCAAATGAAACTGATAGGTAGCAGGTTCAAAACAAATAAAAGGAAGTTCTTCACACAACGCACAGTCAACTTGTGGAACTCCTTACCTGAGGAGGTTGTGAAGGCTGGGATTATAACAATATTTAAAAGGGAACTGGATAAGTTCATGGTGGCTAAGTCCATAAATGGCTATTAGCCAGAAAGGGGTTAAGAATGGTGTCCCTAGCCTCTGTTTATCAGAGGATGGAGACGGATGGCAGGAGAGTGATCACTTGATCATTGCCTGTTAGGTTCACTCCCTCTGGGGCACCTGGGCACTGGCCACTGTCGGTAGACAGATACTGGGCTAGATGGACCTCTGGTCTGACCCAGTACGGCCTTTCTTATGTTCTTATGTTCTAAGTCCAATCCCTCCTATCTCTGGTGGCTATAACACCCAGTCCCCCAGGGGAGGAAGGGAAAGGTTTCTACTCCCGTTATTTTTTGGTCCCGAAACCCAACGGGGACCTCAGAACCATACTAGACCTGCACAGACTAAACAGACACATAAAGAGAGAAAAATTTTGTATGGTCTCCCTACCATCCATTATCCCATCGCTCGCACAAGGGGACTGGTTTGCCGCCCTCGATTTAAAAGGCGCCTATTTCCACATAGCTATCTGTCAGTCCCTCAGGAGGTTCCTCCATTTTATGGTACAGGGCCACCATTTCCAGTTAACTGCCCTCCCATTTGGCCTGTCCTCAGCCCCCAGGGTCTTTACCAAGTGCATGGCAGTTGTGGTGGCTTTCCTATGCTGCAAAGGAGTGCACATCTTCCTGTATCTCGGTGACTGGCTCGTCAAGGGCCGCTCCAAAGATCGGGTGTCTCACGATATTGCCTTGGTAATAGCCACCTGCAGGAAACTAGGACTAAAAATAAATATACAAAAATCTACCTGATTTCCACTTGAAGAATAGACTTTATAGGAGCGACCTTAGACTCCTGAAAAGCCAGGGCTTTTCTCCCAAAACATCGCTTCAAGACCATAAGGGACATAATAGATCAGCTTCTGTTATGCCCCATGTCAACAGCCAAGTACTACCTCAGCCTCCTGGGCCACATGGCAGCATGTACTTATGTGGTGAGGTTCGCGTGCCTCCGACTAAGACCGTTAGTCTTGGTTAGCAATGGTGTACTCACCCAACACTCATCACATGAACAAAATAGTCACAATTCTGAAAGACGTCCTCTCGCAGCTCCTCTGGTGGCGGAATCCAATAAAAGTCCTCGTGGGAGTCCCCTTTGTAGATGTTGCACCTTCGGTAACACTAATCTCGATGCATCCGACGTCAGCTGGGGGGCTCACCTCAGTACCAGAGCTCAAACACAGAACCTATGGTCGAAGGAGGAAAGAAAGCTCCACGATTGGCCTGCAAGGTTTTTCTCCAAATCATTGCGGGAAAAACCGTGTTCGTGCTGAGAGACAATATGTCACCAATGTACTATATAAACAGGCAGGGAGGAACCTGGTCCTCAGCTCTGTGTGCAGAGGCGATCTTGCTTTGGAACCTGGCAGAAAAGCACAAATTTCACCTATTGGCTTCACACTTACCTGGAGTAAGGAAGCAGGGGCAGATTGCCTCAGCAGAAAATTCTTACCGCTCCACAACTGGTCCCTCCATCCGGATGTAGCGGCTTTGATTTTCCGAAAGTGGGGTTTTCCCTGAGTGGACCTGTTTTCCCCCAGGGGGAACAGGAAGTGCCTTCTATTTTGCTCTCTCCGAGGGTTGGACAGGGGAGCCCTATCGGACACGTTCTTAATTCCCTAGTCTCATGGCCTCCTGTATGCGATCCCGCCGATTTCGTTGCTACACAAGGTGATCTTAAAGATAAAGAGAGACAGAGCAGACGTGATTTTGATAGTTCCTGCCTGGCCCCATCAGACATGGTTCACGTCTCTTCTAGAATTATCAATAGCCCCGCGCTGGGAGCTGCCTCTACGCCCGGACCTCCTGTCCCAGGATCGGGGAAGGTTGTTGCACCCAAACCTGCGCTCATAACACCTATCAGCCTGGAGACTCCATGGCTGAACAATGAGGAATGTTATTGTTCCACCCAGGTCCAAGAAATTTTGAAGGGAAGCAGAAAACCTTTGACCCAGCACTCCTATGTTTCTAAATGGAGTCGCTTCACTCGATGGACGTGTATCCAGCCTTTGCCCCAATCCAATTAATCCTCAATTATCTCCTCTTCTTAAAGCAACAAGGCCTCTCCCTGGCATCCATTAAAGTGTATCTGGCGGTCATCTCAGCCTTCCATCAGCCTATTCTGGGAAAGTTCTTGTTTTCTCATCCCATGTCCATCCAATTCCTCAAAGGACTAGAACGTCTCTTCCCGCAAGTCAGATCCACTATGCCCCCCTGGGACCTGAACTTAGTCCTAAATAAACTTACGGGCCACCCCTTTGAGCCGATGGCTTCATGTCCTCTACACCTCCTATCGTGGAAAGCGGCCTTCCTCATAGCAATAACCTCAGCCAGAAGAGTTTTGGAGCTTAAAGCGCTCGCTGCAGACCCCCTGTATACTACCTTCTTCAAAGACAAAGTGCATCTAAGACCCCACCCTGCCTTTCTTCCTAAAGTGGTCACCCCCTTCTACTACAATCAGGACATCTTCCTACCAGTTTTCTACCCTAAGCCTCACACTTCAGATCAAGACAGAAAATGGCACGTTCTCGATGTCCGCAGAGCTCTGGTATTTTACCTAGACCGGACAAAGCCCTTCCACAAATCCACACAGCTCTTTGTTGCTCTGGCTGAAAGGATGAAGGGTTTGCCAGTCTCCTCTCAGCGCATCTCGGGCTGGATTAGCTCGTGCATTAAGTTGTGTTATGACTTAGCAAAAGTTCCCCTCGCAGGCCAGGTAACTGCTCACTCTACCAGGGCCCAAGCATCGTCAGCGGCCTTCCTAGCCCAAATGCCATTGTAGGACATTTCTAGAGCCGCTATGGGGTCCTCTCCCCACATCTTTGCCGAGCATTATGCCATCGTCCAGCACGCCAAGGATGATGCAGCAGTGTTCGGTAGAGCAGTTCTTCAGTCCACGGGGAAGTAACTCCTCCCACCATCCAAGGTAAGGCTTGGTAATCACCTACATGGTAATGGACATGAGCAGCACTCGAAGAAGAAGAGATGGTAGCTTACCTGTAACGGTTGTTCTTTGAGATGTGCGCTCATGTCCATTCCACACCTGCTCACCATCCCCGCTTTTGGAGTTAGTGAAAAGAAGGGACTGAGCGGTCGCAGACCCGGCGGTGCCTAATATACCGTGGCATGGATGCGGCACTCCAGGGGGCGCCAGGGGCCGGGGTCTATGGCTACTGCTTAGGGAAAAAGTCTCCGGTAACCGTACATGTGGGGGAGCATACACCTACATTGGAATGGACATGAGCACACGTCTTGAGGAACGACAGTTACTGGTAAGCAACTGTCTCTTCCCCAGGCAATTTATTCCAGTGCTTAATTACCCTGACAGGAGGTTTTTCCCAGTGTCTAATCTGAGCTGCAATTTCAGCTCACTGCTGCTTGTCCTATTCTCACAGGTTAAAGAGAACATTTTTTCTACCTCCTCCCAGTAACAACCTTTTGTGTACTTGAAAAGCGTTAACATGTCCCACTTTGATCTACTTTTCTCCAGACTAAACACCCCCCGCTTTCCAATCTTCCATCGTAGGTCAGTTTTTTAGACTTTGTCAGTTTTGTTGCTCTTCTCTGGACTTTCTACAATTTAGCCACATTTTCCCAAAATATGGTGCTCAGAACTAGACACAATACCCATGCAGCCTTATCAGCACAGAGTAGAGGTGAAGAATTACTTCTTCAATGGATTGCTCATGTCCATTCTACGTATGTATATGTGTGCCACATGCACAGCTAGCCGGAACGCCTTCCCTCAGAAGTATCTGTAGGGTTGGCTGTAGTGCCTTGTGGGGTCACGCCGTTATAGCGCTCCATAAAGGGGGCTGTTGACCCTCCGTCCACTCAGTTCCTTCTTACCACCAGTGCCAGTCGCTGCAACTGTGCTAGGCTCATTACTAAGCTCTTTCTTTTGTTTTCTTCTGAATACTTGTAAATAGTTTTAGTTAATTAGTTCTTGGGTAGAATAAATAGTAGTAGTTTAGACAGATAGGGACCCACTTAATGGGCAGTTAGTTTCCGCTCCCCTTAGGGGACAGATTATGCCGGGTTTCAAGTCTTGTGAACAGTGTTTGAAGCCTGTGCTTAGAGATGACCTGAACCCAGCCTGTCTGACGTGTGTGGCAAGTCTCACCGAAAGGAGAAGTACAAAATTTCCAGAGGCTTCAAACCCAGGATGCAGAAGGAGTGCAGACGACTAAAGTTTCTCCTAATGGAAGCTGCTCTGTACCCTGAATAGCAGAGAGAATGGGCTCAGCATCTTCGTGAGGCGTGCCCAGCTGCTGAAAGACAAGGAATGACCTGGCTCCAGGAGAGCCCTGGCACCAGCAAGTGTCTTTGGCTATGTCTACACTGGCAAGTCAGTTAGAATTAAGGAGGCTTAATTTGAACTAACTAAAGCCATGGCTACACTAGGCTTTAGTTAGGGTATTCGAACTAAAGGGATTAATTCGAACTAACTAGTTCGAATTAACCAATGTGGCCATGTTAATTCGAACTAATTTCTTAGTTCGAATTAACTGGCCATTGGAATGAATGAGGATCGCTAATTCGAACTAAGCAAGTTCTTGCTTAGTTCGAACTAACATTCCAGTGTGGCCATGCTAGTTCAAATTAAGCTAATTCGAACTAACTAAAATCAGTTCAAATTTGTTAGTTCGAACTAACTAATTTGAACTAATTTTAGTAAGTGTAGACATAGCCTTTGGCACCAAAGGAGCCCCGGAGCTGTCAACCCTCAGCACCCTCAGATCGCTGCATGTGGAGAAATGGCACTGCAGACCAGGGGCAGAGACAGCGGGCGTTCTCCGGTACAGAAATCCAAGCCCATGTAGGCTACTGTGGAGCATCCTGCACCAGGACATCCAAGCCCCTGTCAGTTGTCCTCAGCATTGTTGACTCCAGGCCAGAGAGAGCCCATGTTGAATTTGGTACCAGTGGAGTCCCCATGTGCAGACAGAGAAAGGGAAGAGGAAGAGATTTGACTCCCCTTGACCCCAGAGGCCTTTGAAGCAGCTTGAGGTCTTATTGAGGAGACGGTTTCTACACCTGACTGCCCTCCAACCAAGAACCTGGCATTGATTAGACCTCCAGCACCATCGAGGAGAAAATTGGTCATGATGGCATGACAGGGGGATTGCTGCCCCTAAAAAACATTTGGAGCACACAGGCCCTCCTCCCCGTCCCCCGGCACAAGCTTCTCCCAACCCTAATATCCAACCTCAACCGCCCCGACTGCAACTTGAAACCATTGCTCCTTCTTCTGTTCTCTGTTACCATCGAGAACAGCCTAGCTCCCTCCTCTTTGAAGAACCCCTGCAAGTAGTTGGAAGTTGCTATCAAATCTCCCCTCAGTCTTCTCTTCTGCAGACTAAATAAGCCCAGTTCCCTCAGTCTCTCTTCGTAAATCATGTGCCCCAGCCCCCTAATCATTTCATTGCTCTCCGCTGGACTCTTTCTAATTTGTCCACATCCTTTCTGTAGTAGGGAGCCCAAAACTGGACACAGTATTCCAGGTGAGGCCTAAGCAGTGTCGAATAGAGGAGAATTATCACATCCTTCGATCTGCTGGCGACACTCCTACTGATGCAGCCTAATATGCCATTGGCCTTTTTGGCAACCAGGGCACACTGTTGGCTCATATCCAGCTTCCCGTCCACCATAACCCCCAGGTCTTTTTCTACAGCGCTGCTACTTAGCCGATCGGTCCCCAGCCTGTAGCAGTGCATGGGATTTTGCCGTCCTAAGTGCAGGACTTTGCACTTGTCCTTGTTGAACCTCATGAGGTTCCTTTTGGACCAATAGTCTCCCTGAATCCTGTCGCCTGCCCTCCAGCGTATCTACCATTCCCCAGCTTGGTGTCATCCACAAACTTACTGTGTGTGCAATCTATCACAGCATCCAGATAATTTAATGAAGATGTTGAACAAAAACCAGCCCCTGGACCGACCCCTGGGGCACTCCACTTGTTGCCAACTAGATATGGAGCCATTGATCCCTCCCCGCTGAGCCTGATGATCTAGCCAGCTTTGTATCCACCTAACGGTCCATTCCCATACTTCCTTAACTTGCTGACAAGAATAATGTAGGAAACCGTATAAAAAGCTTTGCTAAAGTCAAGGTATATCATGTCGATAGCTATTCCCACATCCACGCCAGTCATCTCATCATAGAAGGCAGTCATGCTGGTCAGGCGTGATTTGCCGTTAGTGAATCCGTGCTGACTGTTCCTGATCACCCTGTTTTCCTCTTAAGTGTTTCAGAATGGATTCTTTGAGGACCTGCTTCATGATTTTTCCCTAGGGATTGAGGTGATGCCGATTTGGTCTGTAGTTCCCCGTGTCCTACTTTTTCCCTTTTTTAAAGATAAGTACTATATTTGCCTTTCTCCAGTCATCCAGGACCTCCCCTGATCACAGATTAGCTTCCCAGGGGATACTTCCCATCAGTTCTCTGAGGGGGACCCAAAGTCTGCTTTTCTGAAGTCCAAGATTTTTGTTCTTCTTTCTTTTCTTCCTTTGATCAGGATCCTGAACTCTACCATCTCATGGTTGTTGCTGTCCCTACGGTGAAGGATGCTAAGAAGCTGGACCTCTTTGGGAGGAAAGCATACTCCACCGGAGGGCTCCAACTTCACATTGCAAGCCAACAAGCTCTCCTGAGCTGTTATGTCTTCAATGAGTGGCTCTCTATGGAGAAATTTGTTTACTCCTTGCCCCCAGACTCCAAGGGGAATTTTCTGGACATGTAAAAGAAGGGAAAGCGGTCTCCAAAACTATGTTGCAAGCTGCACTGGACAGTGCAAATGCCGTTGCAAGGACAGTATCATCCAATGTGGCAATGCGATGGAGCTTTTGTCTCCAGGCTTCGGGGCTTCCATATGAAGTGCAGGTCATTGTACAGGATCTGCCATTTGAAGGCTTAGCGCTGTTTTCCTCACAGACAGATGACAAACTACATAGTCTGAAGGATTCACGGGCCACATTGAAGTCCCTAGGCCTGCATACCCTGGCCACACGGAGGAGACCTTTTAGGCCACAGAACTTGCCCCGGTTTTTTCAAAGCTCTTCTAGGCAAGACTCAAACCACTGTAGGGGCAGAAATGGCAACAAACGAAGTTCACAGAATCCCCCATCCAGCAGGAAATTGAATTCAAGTTCCCCAGAGCTGTCACCAGGCAACAAGCAGAACTTCTAAGGGTGCACTTGAGGATGGCATACCTCTCTATTCCCTGGATCCAAGCCCTTTATTTTTGCACTGTCTGTCGCTCTTCTTCAATGCATGGTCCCAGATTACCTCAGACCAGTGGGTCCTTTGCACTGTGAGACTGGGATATTTTCTCCAGTTTTCTTCACACCCAGCCTCTCCTTCTCTGTTCCTGTTCAGGGACCCCTCTCACGAGCAACAAGGAGGTGCAGACGCTACTAGAACTCGGAGCAGTGGAAGAGATCCCTGCAGGTCTCAGAGGGAAGGACTTTTATTCCAAATATTCCTAATCCTGAAAGCCAAGAGGGGGCTCCGCCCTATCCTTGACCTAGGAAACCTCAACAGGTACATGAAGAAGTAGAGATTTCATATGGTCACCTTGTTTTCAATTATCCCTACCGTGGATCCGGGTTACTGGTATGCTGCCCTTGACCTGAAGGATGCTTATTTTCATGTGGCCATCTTCCGAGGCCACAGGAAGTTCTTTCACTTCATGGCCGGACATTCCCACTATCAATTTGCGGTCCTACCATTTGAACTTTCGGCAGCACCCTGCATATTCACCAAATGCCTGGTGGTGGTAATGGCATTCCTGAGCAAAAAAGGAGTATAAGGGGTCCCATACCTCAACGACTGGCTTATAAAAGGCTAGACTAGAACTTGGGTAGAGACAGATGTTGTGCTCATCAGGAGCACTTTCGATAGATTGGGTCTCATCCTCAATGTACAGAAGTCGATATTGTCCCCCACCAGGCACATAGAGTTCGAGTCATTGCGGGACTTGGAATTGGCCAGAGCCTCTTTACTGGAGTCCCCATTCCAAGCAATGCCGGGCCATCATAGGGGACCTCAGGCAATATCCACACACAACGGCCTGCAATTGTCTGAGGCTGCTAGGGGAGCACTTATGTGGTAAGAGATGCAACGCTACAGCTAAACTGGTTGGTCATTGTGTATCACCCAGCTTGTCACAGTAGAGACCATATAATTTCCCCTTCTCAGGGGGTGCTAGTCTGGTGGTATCTGCTAATGTATGTTAAGAAATATCAGTCTCAGTACCCCAGCAGTAGGTGCATCTAGTCAGAGATGCCTCAGTGATGGTATGGGGAGCCCACCTAGGACAGTTAAGGACACACATCCTTTGGTCGCGAACAGAGTTACTTCTACACATCAATGTGAGAGCTGCGGGCAGTGAAACTGTCCTCTCAGGTGTTTCAAGAACATCTGAGAGGTAAAGTGGTATCAGTCCTTACAGACAGCATGACAGCGATGTTCTAGATCAACAAACTGGGTGGCTCTTGCTCCTCTCCTCTGTGTCAAGAAGCCCTCAGACTCTGGGACTTCTGCATCATCAGATCAATACATCGGGAAGCGTTCCTGCCTGGTGTGCAGAAGACACTACCAGACAGCCTCAGCAGGTCATTGCTCTCGTACAAGTGGTGCATTCGCCCAGATGTTCTGAACACCATCTTCCAAAGGTAGGGCACTCCCCAGATAGATCTATTCGCTATGAGGTCCAACAGAAAATGCCTGCAATTCTGCTCCTTCCAACAGCATGGCCCAGGGTCAATATTGGATGCCTTTCTCAAGCAGTGGATCAGCCCCTTCTTCTATGCCTATCCACCAACCCCTTATCCTCAGGGTCCAGGTGAAAATCAAGCAGGACAGGGAATCAGTGCTATTGATAGCCCTTGCCTGCCCTTGTCAACCCCGGTCTCTCCTCAGCCTCTTGGTAGTGCTGCTTGGAAGTTCTGTGGTTGAATGCCATGGAGATGTCTTGCCCTGGACCGGTAAGGGAAGTCCTTTTGAGCAAAGGTTCCATGAATGGGCATTCCAATGGGAGGTAGAGGTGCAATTGACCCCAGTACCCGTTATTCTAGACTATATGTGGCACTTGAAATAGCTGAGGCTGACACGGTCTTCAGTGAAAGTGCACCTTGCAGCTATCTCAGCCTTCCATCCCAGGGTAGCAGGCTGGTCAGTTTTTTCCAATACAGTGGTGTCAAGGTTACTAAAGGGCTGGACAGACTTTACCCCCCTGCCCCCAGCATCTACCTCTCTCCCCTTGAGATCTCAATCTTGTCCTTACACATCTAATGGGACCCCCTTTTGAACCACTAGTGACATGCTCACTATTATATTTATTGTGGAAGGTGACATTCCTAGTCGCCATTGCCTCTGCCAGATGGGTCTCAGAGCTTTGGGACCTTATGTTGAAACCAACTTACACAGTGTTCTTTAAAGACAAAGTCCAGCTTTGTCCCCACCCACCGTTCCTTCCTAAGGTGGTGTCCCAATTCAATGTAAACAAATACATCTTTCTTCTGACTTTTCACCCAAAACTGCATGTTTTAGGCTTCATACCCTAGATGTCAGGAGAGCATTAGCATTCTATAAAGAAAGGACTAAGCCATTCAGGAAGACCTCCCAGCTCTTTATTGCTTTGGCAGAGAGGATGAAAGACCTTCCTGTCTCCTTCCAGAGAATTTCCTTGTGGATTACCACCTGTATTAGGACCTGTTATGGTTTAGCTAAGTTAACAGCTCATTCAGCAAGAGCCCAAGCTTCATCAGCAGCATGCGTAGCACAGGTCTGGATTCAGGAAATCAGTAGGACAGCCACTTGGCCCACTATTTATATGTTATGCATTAACCCAGCAAGCTGGAAATGATGCAGGGTTCAGCAGGCCAGTGCTTCAGTCTCTGGCTTAATAAGCTTTGACCCATCTCCATGGTCTTGCTTGGGAGTCACCAACTTGGAATGGACACGAGCAATCACTCGAAGAAGAAAAGACAGTTACTCACCTGTGTTCTTCGAGATGTGTTGCTCATGGCCATTTCAAGACTCACCAACCTAGCCCTCTGTCGGAGCCAACCAGCAAGAAGGAATTGAGTGGACAGAAGGTCGGCAGCCCCCTTTTATGGAGCACTATAATGGCATGAACCCAGGGGCCAGTTGAGACGACCCTACGGGTTTTTTCTGGGGGAAATCTTTCTGTCAA
Organism: Pelusios castaneus; assembly: GCA_007922175.1. Lineage (NCBI taxonomy): Eukaryota > Metazoa > Chordata > Testudines > Pelomedusidae > Pelusios > Pelusios castaneus. Next base: position 417,253 of record ML686116.1, read on the forward strand.
GCTGTGCGTGCAGCGTGCGCACACCTACTTGGAATGGCCATTAGCAACACATCTCGAAGAACACCAGTTACAGGTCAGTAACCATCTTTTCTTATGTTTTGCTTGCTACAAGACGTGAAGTGTAATGAAGTGTGAGTTTACCAAAGTCAGATCTTGCCAGACTAACCATATACCTTTAGAATCATAGGGATGGAAGGGACCTCACGAGGTCATCTAGTCCAACCCCCTGCTAAAAAGCAGGACCACTCCCACTAAATCATCCCAGCCAGAGTATTGTCTAACCGGGCCTTAAAAATCTCCAAAGATGGAGATTCTACCACCTCCCTAGGTAACCCGTTCCAATGCTTCACCACCCTCCTAGTGAGAAAGCTTTTCCTAATATCCAACCTTGACCTCCCCAGCTGTAATTTGAAACCATTGCTCCTGGTTCTGTCCTCTGTTAACCTCGAGAACAGCCTAGCTCCCTCCTCTTTGGAGCACCCCTTCAAGTAGTTGAAGGTTGCTATCAAATCTCCCCTCAGTCTTCTCTTCTGCAGACTAAATAAGCCTAGTTCCTTCAGTCTCTCCTCATAAGTCATGTGCCCCAGCCCCCTAATCATTTCTGTTGCCTCCGCTGGACTCTTTCTAATTTGTCCACATCCTTTCTGTAGTGGAGAGCCCAAAACTGGACACAGTATTCCAGATGCGGCCTGACCAGTGTCGAATAGAGGGGAATTATCACATCCCTCGATCTGCTGGCAATACTCCTACTGATGCAGCCTAATATGCCATTGGCCTTTTTGGCAACAAGGGCACACTGTTGGCTCATATTCATCTTCCCGTCCACCATAACCTCCAGGTCCTTTTCTACAGCGCTGCTACTTAGCCGATCAGTCCCCAGCCTGTAGCAGTGCATGGAATTTTTCCATCCTAAGTGCAGGACTTTGCACTTGTCTTTGTTGAACCTCATGAGGTTTCTTTCGGCCCAGTGTTCCAATTTGTCCAAGTCTCCCTGGATCCTGTCCCTGCCCTTCAGAGTATCTACCATTCCTCCAACTTGGTGTGATCCGCAAACTTACTAAGCACGCAGTGTAATCCATCATCAAGATCATTAATGAAGATGATTCTTTGATAAGAAAGGTAACTGATTTCTTAAATTAGATCTACTGCATTTCCCTTGTCTTTGTGGACTTCCATGAAGCAAATGACATGGTACCACATGAGAAATTTTCATTTAAGGTAGAGAAAATGGGGAATAGTACAAGAATTTTAAGGTGGGTAAGTAAATGACTAAAAGGAGGGATAATGGGTTGTACTGATAGGGGAACTGTTGAGCTGGAAAAATAACTATGGTGTTGGTCAAGTATCAGTCTGGAGAAAAATCTTACTTAATATTTTCATTAGGTAGCTTGGCACAAAGGGTGGAAATTTGTTGAGAACATTTGCTGATACAAAGTTGGGAGACAGTACAGTCAAAGATCAGAGTATCATATGACAATTGGCTGATCTTGACACCTGGAACAATAGAAAAGGGTTAAAATTATCACCCACTATTCAAGGAAGATGAATTCAAACCGGAGCAGGTGAAGAGGGGAATGGAGAGCCATGGTTTGTTAACAGAGCAAAATGAAGGCTGAGAGGGGACTGTTCTCTATAAATACATCGGGAGAAAATGCCAGGAAGCAAGACAACCTATTGAAGCTTGGCCTAAGAGGGGAGAGTACATGGGGTGGGTTCTGAGTTATTTCAGAGAATTGTTTCTTGGGTAACTGGCTGTTGAGACTGGCCCACGTGCTCAGGGTTTAACTGATCGCCATATTTGGGGTCAGGAAGAAATTTTTCCCCAGGGCTGATTGGCCTGGGCTCTGGGGGTTTTTCGTCTTCCTCTGTAGCTCAGGGCATGGTTCACCTACCGGTGAATTCTCTGTATCTTAAAGTCCTTAAATCCTGATTTAAGGAGGTAAATAACTCAGTGATAGGTTGGTGGCCTATTGCTGGAGTGGGTGGGTGAGGTCTTGAGGCCTCCATTTTGCAGGAGGTCAGACTAGATGATTGTACTGGTCCCTTCTGACCTGAAAGTCTATGAAGCTAAAGGGCAATGCTGGCATGAGAAGAAGTGGGGATGAACTGGCCATGAGTAAATATAAGCTGGAAATTAAAAGAAGGTTTCTAATCATTAGAGGAGGAGGGTTCTGGAACAGCCTTGCAAGAGGAGCAGTGAGGGCAAGAAACCTAGCTCGTTTTCATAGATCCCAAGGCCAGAAGGGACTCTTTTGATCATCTGGTCTGATCCCCTGCAGAGCACATGCCAGAGACCTGCCCCACGATAATGGCTGGAGCAGATCTTCTAGAAAACAGTCTTGATTGAAAATCTCAGTGATGGAGAATTCACCACAGCTCTTAAACTGCTCTTTAAGCTAAATAGATTGAGCTCCTGGAGTCTGTTACTATAAGAGCAAATCGAAGGATGTGCCTATTCCCCTCTATTCGGTACTGGGGAGCCCTCATTTGGAGTGTTGTGTCCAGTTTTGGGCTCCCCACTACAGAAAGGATGTGGACAAGTTGTAGAGAGTCCAGTGAAGAGCAATGAAAATAATTAAGGGGCTGGAGCACATGACTTATGAGTCAAATTCCAAAGAGCACATGACTTATGAGGAGAGACTGAGGGGACTAGGCTTGTTTAACCTTCCAAAAGAGGAAAATGAGGGGGATTTGATAGCAGCCTTTAACAACCTGAAAGGGGGTTCCAGGGAGGAGGGAGCTGGGCTGTTCCCAGAGGTAGTAGATGACAGAACAAGGAACAATGGTCTCAAGTTGCAGTGGGGGAGATCTAGAATGGATATTAGGAAAAGCTTTTTCCCTACGAGGGTGGTGAAGCACTGGAATGGGGTCCCTAGGGAGATGGTGGAATCTCCATCTTCAGTGGTTTTTAAGGTGCAACTTGACACAGCCCTGGCTGGGATGGATTAGTTGGGGTTGGACTAGATGACCTCCTGAGGTCCCTTCCATCCTTCTGCTCTGATTCTATGAAACTCGACAAGTTTATGAATGGGTTTAGAAGATGGGGTGGTTTGCGATAGCAGGTGGCTGGACTAGATGACCCTAACCATCCTTTCCAGTCTGATGTTCCTGTATACTCCTGGCTCACTGAATGCCCTCCACCTCCATTCAGACTCTGCCCAAAGCTCCACCTTTCATGTGTCCCTTGGAGGCTAGTAGCTAGCAGCTGGCTAGTCTAGTCCTTGCACCTCGTTCTGTGCTGAGTGCTTTACAGTCCCTGTCCCCAAGATCTCCTGGCTCCATGTCAGCCCTTCTGTAGGGTGGATCACACAGCACCAGCCGCATCTCTGCTTGATGTCTCAGGATTCCTGAGTAATCCCCTCCCTGCCTCCTTTTCTGGCTGTGACTCCCCAGGTACGTGTGTTTGTGGTGCTCCCCGGGTGCATGGGGAGGCTTGTGGGTATGTGACTGACTCTGCCCTGTTTGTTTCCTGCAGCTCTTGGCTGTGGAGCTGGGTGTGGTTTCCACACGACTCACCGCAGCGGATAAAGCTGAGCACGTGAAGAGGCTGAGACACACCCCGCCTCCTCTCTTTACCCCAGGTGTGTTCGCTCTCTCTGGTGCAAAGCACAAATCAGGGCTCCAGTGCGGTGACTCCTGCTGCTGGGGCTGCTGTCAAAATTTCACACCTGGGGGGGAAAAGGTCGTGTTCCTACAGAGTCAGCCTCTCCTTGGGGAGGCAGGCGGTGCTCCTGGGATAGGGCATTACCCCAGCCTGCCTAGACGGGTGAGAGCAGATCTGGCGAAGTGTAGGTCCCCTCACTGAGCCTTGAGTGGCTAGCGCAGGGGTGTGCAACATGCAACTCAGGAGCCGCATGCAGCTCTTTGGCTGCCCCCTTGAGCTCCAGGCCCACCCCCTGCCACCGGGGGCCCCTACGGATGACCCGCTCCTGGCTCTGGAGTCCCCTGCCACTGGGGGACCCTGTGGGGGCCAGCTCAGCTCCCCCCACCAGGAGGCTACACCCATTGTGGCTCTCAAAACATTTGGTTGTTCTTCAAGTGCTTGCTCATGCCGATTCCAAACACTGTACCAGCACCACATGCATGTTTTCCCAGTGGTACCCGTCGGGTTGGTGCAGGTGCCCCCTAGAGTGGTGCCGCCACGTCTCTGTATATATGCACATGCCGACCCGCCAACTGTCCAGTTCCTTCTTACTGCCGGTGACAGTTGTTGGGGCTCTGTGAGCTTGCTTCGGCAAAGCTCTTCCTCTCGGAATCCTCAGTGGTTCTTATACTCGTTCTCTCCAAGTTGCTTCTACCTGTTACTAGCTAAGTTAAAGAGTTAGTCACCAGTTGGAAATTTGTGTTTACCTGCGATAGTTGAGTTCTCTGAGGGACTCCCATGTGGGGACTTCGGACCTCAGCTGGGGCCCCAAGGCATGCCGCAGACCTGTGGCTTTAAACCCTGTGCAGACTGCAACAGTCCTATGCCAAAAAGGATCCCCAGGACTCCTGTTTAAAGTGCTTAGGTGAGTCTCACCAAACAGATTGCTGCAAAATCAGCAGAAATTTTCACACGAGGAGCTGTAAGCATAGGAATGCGAGACTCAAACAGCTCCTGATGGACGTGGCTCTGGATCCGTGTGCCATGGATCCAGCACCGGGCACCTCGGCATGCGGCCAGAGGCATGGTGCCGAAGAACACACTGGCACTGAATGGCCACATGCACCATACTCCCCCTGAAGGGAAAGTCCTCCTGGTACCCGTCCCACTCCCCGGTGCCTAGAAAGAAGAGCAAGTCCAAGAAGGGACATTCCCCCTCAATACAGGTTGTGGCCAAGGAGGTGGCTTCTTGCCACCAGAGCCCCGCTCCCAGCCCATCATCGATGGCCCAGCAGGGAGAGCCCACTACCGGTTGGGACCCTGGTGGGGGATAGTGAGGTGGAGGAGATACATCCTCCCTCTACACCAGACACTTTTGAGGTGGCACAGGACTTGATTGCCATGACGGTGCAACACTCCCCGGCTCTGGCAAGTGCGGTACAGGACACGAGGCACATGGAACCCAAGGTCTCTGCAAAACATCCCCATCTAAAGGGTTCGGGTCCAGATCACGCCAACAATTGACCTCAAGGCAGAGGTTCAAATCTCGGCATGGTTCAACACCAAGACAGTGCTCTAGGTCCCGGCTCAGATTGGTCTCCAGAGGGTGCTCACGGTACCACTTTCAGTCAAGAAGCAGATCGCGCTTGCGGTACGCATCACCCATAGGAGATCCTACTCGAGGGGTCGATCTCTGCCTCAGTACCGCTTCCCCTCTCAGCACCTCTCTGCATCCAGGGTCAGAAGTGGGCCATCGGGCCGTCAGTCTCCTTCCAGGTATCGGTCACTGTACCAGTACTAGTCCCCGTACCAGCACCAAAACCCACCGGAGCACTCCTCAACAGACCCACCCCTCAACAGACTCTGGCAGAGTCAACCGGTTCAGGTGATCTCGACAGGGATGCCTCCATGGTCCCCCAAATCAGACTCATCCCCGGACTCAGGACAAGGGCGCTATATCCTGCCAAGAGACACTAAGGCTAATGCCCCAACAGCAGGATCTTGGCAAGGCCAGTGGCAAGTGCCCCAGCAATGGCCTTTTTGGACCCTGTGGGCATTCCACCAAGCCCAGGGCCCAATACCCACCCCTCCCCACTCACTAATCTTGGGCAGCTATGCATTGGCTACCCCAGAATACAGCTTGGCGCCTCGTGTGGATGGAAAAGAATCAGGGGAACAGGTACCACCGACTGGACAGGAGGCAGAGGACCCAGGAGATGAGTCCCTAGACCTAGGTGGTACAACAGACCATACAGGAATTCTCGACCCCAAGTCTGGGGGAGATCAAGGGGCTCTTAATGTAGAGTTGAAGCCAAAGGCATCCTCCTCCTTCTCCCCATACGAGGCAGTGGCGGGGACCTTAACTAGCATGCTCCTCATGGACAATAAAGCCTACCAGGAGCTCCTCAGAAGGGTGGCAAAGAACCTCAACCTCCAGGCAGAGGAGGTAAAGGAAGACTTGGACCCAATGATAGCTATCCTGGGCCCAGAAGGCCCTACTAAAGTGGCACTCATGATAATAAAACAGTTTAGGGGAGCATGAAATCAGTTTGGCAAACCCCTAAGAACTTAAGAAAGGCCGTACTGGGTCAGACCAGAGGTCCATCCAGCCCAGTA
>ML686116.1:423851-448067 GCA_007922175.1 Pelusios castaneus
CAATTAATTCCAAAACTTCCTCTAGTGACACTTCAATCTGTGACAGTCCCTGCTTCTATCCCCCCTACGGCAAAGAGGATAGAATGAAAATACTATGGCCACCAATACTTATTCACACACCCACAGCCTACCTCGCTAGTAGTCTCATCAGCAAATGAGGAGGAGAGACAAGGGCAATGGGGGCTGGCCCCTAAGGCCAGGGATCCAAAGAGACGCGACCTTTTCAGGAGAAAAGCCTACTCAACAGGAGGCCTGTAGCTGAGGATCGCTAATCAGCAAGCAGTCCTCAGTAGATACAATTTTAACTCCTGGGACTCTATGGGGAAGTTTAAGGAGCAGCTCCCAGCCGAGTCTAGGTCCGAGTTCTCAGCGTTGGTGTGTGAAGGTAAGATTGTCACTAGAACCTTGCTTCAGGCTGCATTAGGCTCATTAGCCCAGTCTATGGCATCAGGAATCACCATGAGACAAAGTTCCTGGCTCCCACCCAAAGTACAAACCACCCTACAGGACCTCCCCTTTGATGGAGAGGCCCTGTTCTCGGAGCACAGAGATACCAAGCTCCACAGCTAAAGGACTTGAGGGCAGCTTTAAAATCCTTAGGCATGCATACCCCAGCCACTCAGCGGAAACACTTCAAACCACAGCAAAGCTGTAAATATTTCCCCCCTTGTCAAGACTTCTCCAGGGGCAGGGGTGAAGCCAATAAGAGGAGAACCCCACAGCCTTCCAACACGGGGAGAGGCTCGGGAAAGCAAACTCCAGCGCCTAAACCGAACTTTTGAGGGTGTGCCCGAGAGCGACACATCAGATTGTTCACCAGATCCATAACACCTTTCCGCAACAGACTATCCCACTTCTACCATGCCTGGTCCAGGATGACTTTGGAAAAATGGGTCCTTCACACGGTGGAAGTGGGATACTCTATCCGGTTTCACACACCCCCCCCCTTCCTGCCCTCCTTCCCAGTCCCTCTTCAGGGACCCCTCTTATGAACACCTCCTCAGGGAGGAAGTGCACGTGCTCCTAACATCAGGAGCGATAGAGGAGGTTCCTCCAGGTCTAAAGGGAAAGGGTTTCTATTCCAGATACTTCCTCATCCTCTAGGCAAAAGGGGGATTGAGACCAATCCTAGATCTTTGGAATCTCAACAGATTTATAAGAAAGTTGAAGTTCTGTATGGTCACTTTAGCTTCTATTATCCCTCCTCTGGATCTGGGGGACTGGTATGCCACTCTCGACCCAAAAGACGTGTATTTTCACATTTTCATCTTCCCGCCACACAGATGGTTCCTCAGGTTCCTAATAGGCCAAGAAAACTTACCAGTTTGCAGCACTCCCGTTTGGCCTCTCAACAGCACCACGTCTTCACCAAATGCATGGTGGTGGTCGCGGCTTTCCTGAGGAGACACGGGATCCAGAAATACCTGTACTTAGATGACTGGTTGGTAAAAGGTTGGTCACAGGAGCAGGTGACAGCTCACGTGAACTTCATAAGAGAGACTTTCAACCTACTGGGCCTTCAGCTGAATGAGTCAAAATTGACTGTTAGTCCCACGCAAAGTATCAAGTTCATCACAGCAGCTCTGGACTCGACCCAAGGCGGAGACCCGTACTCCTGATTCCGAACAAAGGGAGATGTCGTACATTCCATCTCCTTGGTCCCGACCACCACGGCAAGGAACTGCCAAACACTGCTCGGCCAAATGGCCTAATGTGTGTACACAGTGCAACACTCCTGACTAAAACTCAGACCTCTCCAGCTTTGGCTGGTACAAGTCTACAAGCCACACAGGACAACACAGACATGGCGGTTTCAGTCCCTCAGGAAGTGGTACGCTCCCTAAGTTGGTGGCTCGACCCTCAAAAGGTGTGTGGGGGGGTCCCCCTTTGCCAAGCAGCAGCCCTCCCTCACACTGGTGACAGATGCCCTGGATCTAGGGTCGGCGCTCACATAGGCAACCTGAGGACACAAGTCATGTGGTCCAAAGAGGAACTGCCCCTCCATATAAATGTCAGAGAACTCTGAGCAGTCAGATTGGTGTCAGACCTTCAGCTCACCGCTACAAGGTCGGGGATTATAGGTGCATACAGACAATACAGCCACGATGTACTATATGAACAGACAGGGGAATGCATGCTCCTCTCCCCTGTGCAGGGAGGCGATGAAGCTTTGAGAGGTCTGCATAGTGCACTCAATTCACCCATGTTTAAAAAGGATGAATTCAAACTGGAACGGGTGTATGGGGAATGGCTCACTTGCTGGTGGATTCTCTGTATCTTAAAGTCTTTAAATCATGATTTGAGGATTTTAATAACTCAGTGATAGGTTAGAGGCTTATTGCAGGAGTGGGTGGGTGAGGTTCTGTGGCCTGCATTGTGTGGGTCAGACTAGATGATCATACTGGTCCCTTCTGACCTTTGAGTCTGTGAGAAACAGCTTATACCCAGGGCCCCAGAACACACTAGCAGATCACCTCAGCAGGTCGGTCTCCATGCATGAATGGTCCCTGAGACCAGACATGGTCAGGAACATTTTCCAGAAGTGGGGGATTCCCCATATAGACCTGTTCACAACCAGATCCAACAGGAAATGCCATAGGTTCTGCTCATACCAAGCCCTCAGCCCCCAGTGGGGCTTTTTTCCCACAGACATGAGCGGTCCCAGGGAGAAGGGAGCTGGGACGAGCTGCTAGCAGCTTGTCCTGGGGAGAGCCCATCCTGCGCGACACTGGCTCTCTCCAGGCCAAGGCGCTAGCAGCTTCCTGGGGAAAAGGGAGCAGGGGCTTAAGAAGTTGATTGAAGCATTAAAGTCGACTTAAAAGGAGGTCTTATTAAGTCGACTTTAAATTTCCTTAAGTCGATATCAGACACCTTGCTGTTACCCTGGAAGAAAGGCCTTCTGTATGCCTTTCCCTTGTTCCCCATCATCCACAGGGTATTGCTAAAGGCCAAGAGGGACAAGGCGTCCCTCATCTTGATCATCCCGCCGTGGCCCAGGCAACACTGGTTCACATCCCTGAGAGAATTGTCAGTAGCCAACCCGATCACGCTACCTTTAATGCCTGACCTAATCTCCCAGAACTACGGCCGGCTAAGGCATCCCGACTTGGGCTCCCTGTACCTCACTGTGTGCAGGGTGGATGGCTGAGTGGCAGGGAAAGGGTATGCTCAGCCAAGGTGCAGGAGAGTCTCCTGAGCAGCAGGAACCCTCCACTAAGCCAGCTTACACAGCCAAGTGGAAACACTTCTCGATATGGTCCACGGGAAAGGTGGCCTCCCCAGCCATGGCCCTGGTCCCCTGATCCTAGAGTACCTGTTACAACTAAAACAATCCAGTCTAGCGTTAGCCTCTGGGAAGGTGCATTTGGCAGCCATATTGGCGTTCCATCAGGGAGAAGGGGGTAGATCGCTCTTCGCTCACCCTATGGTCTCCCACTTTCTCAAAGGGTTAGAGAGACTATATCCTACCATCGGACAACCGTCCCAGTCTGGGACCTAAACCTGGTGCTGAAAAGGCTAATGAAGCCCCCCTTCGAGCCACTGGCCGCCTGCTCTCTGCTCTACCTCTCGTGGAAGGTGGCCTTCCTCCTAGCTATCACCTTGGCCGGAAGGGCATCAGAACTGAAGGCCCTCTGGTCTGAACGCCTTATATGGTTTTCCACAAGGACAAAGAACAACTTCGCCCTCATCCAGCCTTCCTTCTGAAAGTAGTGTCCCGATTCCACATCTCGTCAGAGATTCCTGCCTGCATTCTTCCCTAAACCATGTGCCAATGAGAGGGAGAGGGCACCGCCTTCATTAAAGGTCTGCAGGGCACTGGTGGTCTATGTGAACAGAACCAGGACTTTCCGTAGAACCTCCCAGCTATTCATAGCTATAGCAGAAAGGATGAAGGGAATGCCCATTTCCTTGCAGAGAATTTCCTCCTGCATTCGTACCTGCTATGGGCTAGTACACACACAGGCACCTCCCCTTTCAGCCCACTCAACAAAGGCGCAAACGTCCTCAACGGCCTTTCTCGCAAACATCCCTATTTGGGAAATCTGTAGGGCTGCAACATGGTTCTCAGTTCATACTCACGTCTCACTATACAATCACCCAGCCTGCCAGAGACGACACAGCCTTTGGGAGGGCGGTGCTGCTGTCGGCTGCACTGTAGGCTCCAACCCCTCCTCCATAGTTAGGGCTTGTGACTCACCTGATTTGGAATCGGTATGAGCAAGCACTCGAAGAAAAATGGTTACCTTTCGTAAACTCATATTCTTCGAGAGGTGTTGCTCATGCCCATTCCCAATCCCACCAACCATCCCCTCTTGTCGGAGCTGTTTGGAAGAAGGAACTGGAGGGTCGGCAGGTGCATATATACAGAGACCTGGAGGCGACACTCCAGGGGGCACCTGCACTAACCTGACGGCTTCCGCTGGGGAAAAAGTGTCCCAACGATTGTGCATGCGGTGTGTACACCTGATTTGAGCAACACCTCAAAGAACACAAGGTAGGAAAGGTAACCGGTTTTTATTGAAGAGATTTTTAAAAAATGGCTCTTCTTATTTTTTGGGTTGCCGACCTCAGGGCTAGAGAAACCTGGCATTCTCTTCTGGACTGCCCATTCACACCCTCTCTTACTCTTGCAGCCTCAAGCCAGCTCTTGGTTACCAGGCCCAGGGCATCTCCCAGCCTGGCTGGCATCAGATCTCTTGCTCCTGAGGATGTGCGGATCACGGAGCTGGCACAGCGGGTCAAGGAAGTGCTCCCACATGTGTCTCTGGGATCCATCAGGAGAGACCTGGGTAAGCGTGTACCGGGGGCCTTAGTGCAGGCCCTGAGGGGCAGAGAGGCTTGCTGCAGCCCCTCATGTCCTTCTGCCCCATAATACCCAGAAGTGGGGCCCTGTGATCACTGTGCTGTGGGACTCCTTGGGAGATGAAGAAGCCCAGAACAGGTCTCTTAGCTTCTGTTCCTCTTATAACCGAGTACCTGTGTCCCTACAGCTCAAACCAACTGTGTGGACACTACCATTGCCAACCTGCTGGAGGGCAGGGTGCCCTTCGACCCTGAGGACAAGGAGTCGGAGACTGCCCTGCATGCTCCGTCTACATCCCAGACTCCAGCTGCGTCCAGCACTCAGTGCCCTGCAGTTTCACCCTCCTCCAAGGTGCCTGCTGGTGGGACATTGAAAGGGGGAGGTAGGGAGGCTGGAGCCCAGTGGCCTACAGTCAGTGGTTAAAGTATAATTTGCCGGGCCCTAGAACCCTCCTAATTTCTGGGCCCCCTTCTCCTATTGTCCGGGCCCCCTACATGCATGTGTGGGCCCCAGCCCAGGTAGACATTTGCAATCAATTCTCAATACCATATGCATTGGTTATCGTGCCATAAAAATATTTATAATTTTATATGGCATTTGTCTATCAATTATTGTCACTAACTAGCAAACACTGCATCACACAATAAGTACTGTGATTAATGTGATTATTAAAGAAAATGTGTATGTAATTGATTGAACACAATGCAAGGCATAAGCAGAAACAATCATAGAATCTTAGGGTTGGAAGGGACCTCATGAAATCATCTAGTCCAACTCTCTGCTAAAAGCAGGACCACTCCCACTAAATCATCTAAATCGAGACAAACAAAAACACAAAACTGTATTTATTGCTTGCAGCAAAACACAGACAGAAAACAGAGAAATTGTTTTGTTAAGTAATTATGAAACTGAAAGAAGGAAGCTTAAAAAGTGTTTCTGCTTTCCTTCCCCTCTCCTTTTCCCCCAAGCAGCTCACTTTCCTAGCTAACCAGCACCTCCTAATAAAATCCACTTCCCCAGCATTTTTTCACTGTATAACCAAAGGTCCATCTACGGACATCTTTAACAGCCTTCTAAAAGGCTGGTCATTGCATGTACTAGAAGATGAAATGATAATCGGAAAGACATTACTGCTATATTAAGTGAAGATAGCACATTATTGCAAAACTAATGTATTGCTGCAACGAAGCTACAATTAAAAAAAAAAATACAATAACTCAGTCCAGTGACTTACCGGATTTGTATTGTACCACTAACCTTACCGATCCATTACTTACCAAATCAATTCAGAATCAGAGATTCACTACTTCATACTTTTTTTCCAGTAAAACACAACAGACTAAAAGATGGCATATATATAAATGGGCTCTCCAAGTCCCCAGCCCTGCCCGGCCCCCCATCACCCATGGGCTCCCTGAGTCCCCAGCCTGGCCCCCGCAGGCTCCCTGAGTCCCCAGCCTGCCCCCCAACCTGTGGGGGCTCCCCAAGTCCCCAGCCCAGCCCCTGCAGGCTCCCTGAGTCCCCAGCCTGCCCCCCCAACCGTGGGGGCTCCCCGAGTCCCTGGCCCAGCCCCCCCCAGCCCCATGGGCTCCCTGCTTCCCTGGCCTAGCCCCCGCGGGCCCCCCAAGTCCCCAGTTTGGCCCCTGCGGGCTCCCCGAATCCCTGGCCCAGCTGTCCCTGGACCCCGTGGGCTCCCTGAGACCCTGGCCCGGCCCCCTGAGTCCCTGGCTTGGCCCCTGTGGGCTCCCCAAGTCCCCAGCCTGGCATCCCCCGTCCCCTGAGGGCTCCCTGAGTCCCCAGCCTGCCTCCCCCCAGCCTCCGTGGGCTCCCACAGCCCACCTGCCCCCCCAATTTAGCTCGCCAGAGCTGCAGGGGCATCCAGAGTCTTCTTGGCCAGGCAGGCTGGTCCCACCATGAGCATGCTCTGTCTGAGCATGCTCAGGGCAGGAGATTTGAAAACTGCCCAGCCTGGCTGCAGCAGGACAGGGCAGAACAAGCGTTCCACCCAAGTCTGCTGCTTTTCTGGGCCCTGGAACGCTGGCCCTCCAAATTTGTGGGCCCTGGAATGGCGTTCCGGTGCGTTCTGGCATACTTTAACTCCTGCCTACGGATGTTCTCAGGGCTGTGCTGGCCCCCTACCCCAAGAACTGGTAGCTGAGCTCAAGAGATCGCTGGAACAAGTCAGGGCAGGGAACGGGTGAGAGGCTACCTCCCTCACTAGACCACCCCAATGGCCTGGCAATGTGAGGAGCAGGGCACCATGGGCTGGAGCCTTCTGCCGCGCCCAGTGCAGAAATTGGCAGTGTGAGGTGTAGGTGCTGAGGCTGGGATGCAGGGTGCTCGTCGGCAGCTTGCCTGGCCATGCAGTTTTGCTGATCCCTGAATGCTCTTTTGCCTCCAGCCATCTATGAAGCTCTTTGCGAAGTCCCCTGTGGAGAGGCATTTGTCCTTGCAGGAGCGGAAGCACATACTGTACGCCTATGCCAGGAGGTGAGTGCCTCTCCTTTCTGCATTTCAGGTCCGTCTCTGCTGTGAGCACAGCCGTGGCAGTCAGGATCCCTGGAATGGACCAGAGCTGCGCTCTGCCCTGCTCCATGCAAGGTGCTAGTGCCCCACTTAAACCCCGCCTCCCAGCACAGAATGATGGGGTAGGCGTACTGAGCTGAGGCCCGTAGGAGGGAGGAGATGTGAGTGGACTTGACTCCTTTAATCTTTTAAACATATGACCCTCTCAGTGGTTCTGGGGCAGTTCTCACAGTTTGTCATCACCCTAGGGCAGTCCACTCACTGCTCGTTAGTAAATTAGATAGAAGTCATGCCAGTTCATGTAGCTTTATAGCAAATGGGGCTTTTCAAACCTGACTTCCTTCCTTGGGAACACAAGTTTGGTTGACAAAGGTAACTGCATGCCTGCAATACCTTGGCCTTTGTAAGGCGTTGATTTAGTAGTGCACAGCATTCTCATTAGCAAATAAGCACTTGGTGTGTAGCAAAGCAGGCTAGTGCGTGTAGACTGTGGTGTCTTGAATAAGCCCCGGAGCAGGGAGATGATTCTCTGGGTTATGTGGTATTGGAGCAGCCGGGGCTGGAACACAGTGTCTAGCTGCAGGAGAAGATTTTTTTAAAAGGGTGTTGAACAGCTGGAGCGGATAGAGAAAGGAGCCCTGAAAATGATCAGGGGGCTAGAGAAAATGCTTTGCAGCCAAGACATACGGAGCTCATTCTGTTTAGCTCAGCAAAAAGGAGACTGAGTGGTGATGTGATCAGTGGTTCTCAGGGGTAATGACCACATTGTTTTGCTTGGAGGCTGGTGCCTTGGGGAGCTAGAGTGCAGTGTGACATGGGCTGACATTAACCTCCCTATTTTCTCCTCTTGGATCAGTCATTCATGGAGTACTAGGGCTACTAAGCCAGGCTCTTGGAGAAGTTAGGGATTCCCATAGGCAGGCCAAAGAGCCTAGGAATCTTGACAGGATTGACCTGGGAGCAAGACATCTGGAATAACTTGGCATTCCTTTTTGGAAGATGCACTGTAGCCCAACACTAGATCTTCACATGCTTGTCAGCGTGCACCCCATTATGGGTGAGCGTGCATCTCATGCCCACACGGTTTTCCAGAATAGCAGTTCTGCCTGGACTGGCATGAGCCGCTTCTTCGTGCTCCCATAGGATGCATGAAAGGTGGGCTGTCATGACCATGCCCCGGAGTCACTTCTGAGCAACTGTTTGATGGCTGTCAATTTATCCAACCCACCTGTGATGTTCCCCCCTGCCCTGCAGTTTGGACTGGTATGTAGCTGTGCCACCCCAGTTCTTCAGTCCTGGGCCTTGACTTACCCTGCTTTGCTGTGTGAACCCCCACTCCTGGGTCAGCTCTCACCCAGTCTCCTGTGCAATCAGTCCCTCACCCAGTGGAGGAACGCTCCAGCCCGCCACTCCTGGGATGGTCCCTCAGCAAACACCCCCAGTCCCAGCTGCAACCCTGGGAACTTCTGTCTTGCAGTGCTGAGTGCTCCCACTGCACCTGCCTCCTCATTTAGAGTTGTCCTTCCGTTTATCAAAGAAATTGATATGCAGCAGCTCTGTCAGTCCAGGAGAGGTCTTCACACACCCCCAGCCCACGTGCACCACTTTAGATGAAACAGACAAATAAGGTTATTGATTACAGTAAGATTTTAAGCGATTTTTAAGTCAGATGATTGAGTCAAGGAGTTAGTCGCAGTTAACTAAAAGACAGCACTCGTCTAAACTAAGACCAATATTCCAGTCTCTCTCAACCCGTGAGGTTAGTTTCTATGATGTCAGCTTACCACACAGGCTGGTCAGAGTGCAGCTTGCAACCCGGCTCCCCCTCTTTGTGGGTGGGTGCCAGTCCTTGATGTCGCTCGGGAGCCAGATTCCAGGGGAGAACCTCAGTCTCGGCTTTTAACAAGTTTTTCCAGCACCCCTGGCGTCAGGTGTTCGTCCATGCCCAGCAATGAACATGATTTCTTCCACTCCAGCCCAAGATGGCAGAGTTTCCTATCTGTATATATATGACATTGCGGGAAACATGCTACCCTAACAGTCACGGTTAGTCTGCCATGAGCATCCCAGAAACCCCTGACACCACCGACTTTGTAACGCTGTAGGGAGGACCATGAGTGATACACAAGGGGGTACCTAGGGTGCAGCATGTCACACCATATGGACTGAATTCTGTTGATCAGACCTTCTGGCCATTGCAGGCTCCTTATACTGGGTGCAATCCCTGTGGGCTTCCATCCCTGTCCATTCTGCAATGGGCTAGATCCCCAGAGGGATGGACACAGTGGGTGCCCCTCTTAACTGGGGAATTGCATATTCCAAGAAGGTGCTCACTGTGCTTGTCCTCCTCTGCCAGACCATGTGAGATGTTAGCTGGGAGGCTGAAACTCCCCTTCTGGAATAGTCTTATCAGAACACAGGGAAAGGAGTTCAGAGCATTTGAGAAGGATCCATCATCATCATCAACACTGTGTTGAGCAGACACAAGCTGTTCAGATGGGCACTGAGACAGCTCTGAGGAAAGGTCCATGAAGACACTGCATCGAAGTCAACCTCAGCATCAGTGTCAAAGCTGGCAGCAGCTCCAGTTTCAACATCAGGATGCAGGAAGGTCTGCTTGAGCACGGAGGCTGGAACTGAGAAAGGAGCTGTCTCACCCCAGGGAGGGGCTGCAAGGGTTTCAGAGGCGTCTGAGTCCCATACGACATCAGGGGCTGCGGAGAATGCCTGCTGGCACCGAGCCTGGCTCTGGAGAAGCACCCAGGCACTCAGAGTCGGCCATGCTGCTGGACACGTTTTGGCCTGGGGGTCCCATTGCCAGCATGAGAAGCCAGTCTCCACCGCTGAGGAGACAGAAGAGATCTCTCTCTCTCCAGTAGGCCATTGACACGTGAACACCAAGAGGAACCAGTGCCAGGAGCAGGTGGTACTGATGCCCCATCACAACACTAATGATCTCTCCTCATTATCACCAGAATCCTCAGCACCGGGGCCGGCCTAGGATGACTTTCCATTGTTCCAGGAGTTCCTGGTAAGGGTCGCTGAGACCTTGGGGATCAAGGTGTTTGCTGCACTGGAGAAATTGCAGGAGCAGTTTGAAGCCTGTTGGTGCCTGGTTCAGCAGGGTCACCCTCCACACGGACAAGGGACTGCTGGAGCCAGCTAAAGCTGTGGCAGACACCAGACCCAGCAAGGCTAACGGCGAAGCGAATTGAGACGCAGTTCCAGGTCTCCATGGGATCTGAGTTCCTGCACACTCACCCCACTCAGCTTCATCAGTCACATCAACCAGGCAAGAGAAATGGAGGCTGAGGTAAAGTACAAGGATCTCAGCCGGCTTGGGAAGACACAGATTCCTCCACTTCATTGCAGCTGTGCACGGTGAGCTGTCAGGCAATATGCGACCTCCTGACATAGGGCAGGGTGGCAGCAGAGAGGAACTCAGATGTTACAAGCAGCTGTTGGCCAGACCAACCTTGCAGGTGACAATGGATGCCTCTGAGGCTGCGGCCAGGTTGATGGCCACCAGAGTGATCCTGGGCAATGAGGACAATGTTGCTGCAGGCACCTGGAGAGAGGGGCAGGCTGTGATGGAGGGTGTGCCCTAGGAGAGCTCGGGCTCTCTGCCAAGCTGTGGACAGCTCTCTACTCACTGAGGGACTCAACAGCCATCTTGCGCTTCCTGAAGATTTGCACCCCTCCATACCACCCCCAGCCTCCGTAGCACACACTGTCCTGCCACCCCACAGGCTCAGGATATCATGGCAAGGAGCTCCCAAGATGCAACATGGGATATCAGCCTTCCTTTCCTTCAGCAACACATCAGCAGATTGACAAGTGAGTCAAGTGCTGCGCTGGATCCAGTCTAGAGAACGCAACGTTCAGAAGCTCTGGACCATGAGAAAAGAGTTGTCAGGGCAGGGACTGAGTATGCCACCATTTTTCATGGATATATGTGTCAGGGACTGGCTGTGGCCCTGCTGGCCCACCTGAGCCTGTCCTGGCACTGAGGGTTCATATAGCATTGTTGTCTCTTCTGTGGAACTCTGCCATACAGATCCTGAGACACACACATGTGGAAAGCACTAAATAAACTAAAAAGGGGGCACTCGATTGTCCCTTCTCTGCCTGGAAGCCAGCAAGCTCTGGAAATAGTACCGTCAAGATTGGGTGACTGCACTGGCTGTTCTCATTCTGGGGTCAGCAACAGTCTGCCAGAGTGCCTGAGTAAAACAGGGGGCCAGTCACAAATGGTCACCGCCGAAGTCCATCCTAGACCCAACATTTAGCAGAGGATTCCCACCGAAACTTCTTGGCCACAGAGGACAACATCAAGGGTTTGAATTTCTGTTCCGGGGAGGCGGGAGTCCAGGTTCTAAGTTGGGTGCCTTTCTCCTGACGCGTTCAAGGACTCCTCTCCTTTCCTGCCAGTTCCCCAGGCCCCAGGATAATACGCAAGATCAGATAGGACAAGACTATGATTATCTCAATCGCCCCTTCCTGCGAAGATAGTTCTGGCATTGACCTGTTCCAGAGATGTTCGGGGTGCCCTCCTCTTCCCCAATACACCTGCTGGCTGATATGAGTGTAATAGCTCGGTGGTGGCTTGGACGCTGGCTAGCAGACCACTACCGAATTTGCAGGGTGCAGTCTCTGTCAAGAGGCTTTTTGCTGCACCCTACAAGTTTCAGGCCCTTCCTTTCCTGTCACCAGGACAGCTTATGCCTCAAAATGGAGGAGCTTCTCCAAGACGGTAACTCAAAACTATCATGTTGACCTAGCAGAAGCCCACTGCCCCTAAAACGCACAGAGTTAGCATTTATCTCTCACCTTGCCACAATATCTGAATGTTGCGACTTGATACAGTCATAGTCAGTCTTCTCCCCCCTTAGACATCAGAATTCCTCAAGGACCCTCCAGTCAGATAACTGATTTCTGTGTGGGATCTGTTATGATTACGGGCCTGACCATTTACCCTGAATGTAAGCTTAGTTGTAAAACCCATAGGAAAGTCCCTAAGATGTCACAAGTTCCAAAGGGGTAGCCGTGTTAGTCTACTGCAGAAAAACAACAGAGTCCTGTGGCACTTTTAAAGACTAACAGATTTATTTATCGCATGAGCTTTCGTGGGAGAAAATCCCACTTCGTCAGATGCTTTGAAGATGGGGAATTTTATTTCCTCCCATTCTGTAAATTTCCCATCTTCAAACCGTCTGACGAAGTGGGATTTTCTCCCACGAAAGCTCATGCAGCAAATAAATCTGTTAGTCTTTAAAAGTGCCCCAGGACTCTCTTGTTTTTAAGATGTCACAGTAACTCATATATAGCCCATTTTGCCTGTGAATTAACCATGGAACCTGTAGGTCAGGATATTTTCAACAGACAATGCTGTAAACAGGTGTAAAAAAACCAGACTGAATTAATATAGACAAAAACAGTCTTGCTAATATGGTATAAGGACAGTCTTGAGACTGGATGAATAAACAAGAGAATGTGGATCTGGAAATTAATGGACCAAACTTGGCATAGCAGATACTAGTCCTGTTTGGTGGACAAAATAAGGATGGGATGAACTAGGCCTTCTTCGAGTGCTTGCTCGTGTCCATTATAATGTAGGTGAGTGCACGCCCCCATGCACAGCCATCGTAACTTTTTTCCCCTTTGCAGTAGCCGTAGAGCCAGGGCCCTGGCGCCCCCTGGAGTCCCACGCAAGCGGCATGGTATAGTAGGGGCCGCCAAGGCCCCGCCCGCTCAGTTCCCTCTTTCTGCCAGTATCGGTCATCGGAATGCTGCTTCGCATTGCAGAAGCTTCTTCCCCTGTTCTGTTTTCAACTGTTTTTCAAGTTTGCAGTTAGAGTTAGTTAGGTGTTAGTTTACTCTCTGCTTCCCAGAGAGAGCTAGATAGGTTGGGATGCCAAAATCACCAGAATTAAGCCGTGCACTGTCTGTGGCAAGGCGTTCTCTGTATGTGGCCCCCGCGACAGCTGCTTCAGATGCCTAGGAGAGGGGCATTGGAAAGAAAAATGTAAGATTTGTAGATCTTTTAAACCCCGGACTCAAAAAGTGCGAGATCCACCTAAAAGCTCTGCTCATGGAGTCCGTGCTAAGACCAGTCTCAGAGCTGGCAAGATCGCAGTCAACACAGAGCACGATATCAGTGCATACCTCCCAGTCGGCACCGTCTCCAGCACTGACTGGACCGACTCTGTCCTAGTCCCAAACAGCGCCCTCGGAGAGAAAGCAGAAGAGACCCCCAGAAGGGTCCTGCTCCCCTGCACACCATCAAAGACAGGGTCAGAGTGAAGGGGTGCTGACGGCTGCAGAGTCGGTAACACCCTTTCTGCGCCTGTCCCTCATAGAGAACCCTCTGTGCTCCAGGATATCGCGAAGGGCTCAGCCTGTCTCCTGGGCCCATCGTCTCTGGAGGCTTTCCAGGCCGCAAAGGACCTGATGAATATGCCCAGTGCCCCTGCCTAAGGAAGCAGTGCGGGCCACACCATCGAAGGGAAAACAACTATGGGCCCTCCTCCCTGACTCTCTAAGTCCACTGACAAACCTCGCAGGGAAGCAGAATCCCCGAGGCATAGATCAGTATGTGGGCACCGTTTGGGCACCGAGCGCTCAAAGTCGACCTCAGCAGGACTGATCCCTGTGCGGAGAGAGCACGGCTGCCCACCACCAATCCCGGTCTAGATCCTCCCAATCCGGGGACAACCGGCACTGTGGGGCCCCGGTACCGTCAAGTTCACCTCCACAAAGGAAATGTAGAACCCGGTCACCGGAGAATACTGCACCAGCACCGCACAAAAGGTCTGGAAAGTCCATGGTGCTGAAAAACCAATCGCACCATTCTAGCTCCTCAGACCGCTCCTTGGTGCGCAGGCACCACAGTTGGCACTGACGACACTTCTCATTATCTAGGTTATCAGGTAGTCCATCGTCACCAAGGAGGAAAAGACCAAGACACTCAGAAAGGGGTAGGACCCCCCCGAAGCAGAATCACTCCGATCAAAATCCCGAGGGGAACTGGATTCCTTTGGTCCCACTACCACCCGTTGGCCCCAAGGCCAGTGGGTAAACCAGTGGCCCTACTGGACCCCGTGGTCCATATCTGTGGCGATCCAAATTATCCGCCCCCCTTGCAATCCGCCCCCCTTGCCTCCCAGACGATCCACCCTCTGACTCTGAGGACTCTGACCTCCAGGAGGCTGCATCAAATAGGTCGGTCAGAGCTAAGGAACCGACCCAGTCCTCATCTTCATCCCCAGATGAGTGAGTGGGAGCCAACCTGTCAGGCCCATTGGACAATTTTAAGGCCTGCCAAGAACTATTAAAAAGGGTGGCCTCAAATCTGAATGTAAGGGCGGAAGAGTCAGGGAAGCGACTGATGACCTCTTCAATGTCATTGTGGGAGCTGCCCCGGCTAAGCACTCCGAAGCTAATGAAGGTGCCTTAAAGATTGTAAAATCTCTCTGGCAAACGCCTTTCTCAATTCCACCAGTATCGAAGGGAGCAGAAAGGAGGTACCATGTACCCTCTAAGGATTTTGAATGCCTCTTTACCCATCCCACACTGGGTACATTAGTAGTGGATGCAGCAAACCAGCAGGACAGGCAGGGACAACTTGGCTGTACCCCAAAGAGCAAAGAAAATAAGACTCTGGACCTCTTTGGGAGGAAAGTTTATTCCACCGCTAGCCTCCAGTTCCGGATTGCTAACTCTCAAGCCCTCCCAGGGAAGTACAATTACAATCTCTGGAACTCTTCAAAGCGCTTTGCCAATACCCTGCCACAGTGCCACTCAGCAGACCTCCACAATCTTGGAAGAGGGCCTCTCGGTAGCTAGAGCAGGGCTTCAGACATCATATGATGCTGCGGAGTCAGCGGGAAGATCGATGGCATCCACAGTTTTGATGCGCTGATGCACCTGGCTTCAGGCCTCGGGGCTATCTCTGCAGGTCCAGCATGCAATTCAAGACCTACCATTTGAGGGTTCAGACCTGTTTTCAGAAAAAAACGGATTCTAAATTACATGGTCTCAAGAATTCCAGGGCTACATTAAGATCTTTGGGTCTCTACTCCGCGCAGACAATGCGCCGACAGTACAGACCCCACCACCACCACAACAATCTCGTCCCAAACAGCCACCCCCTACCGCCTCACATCAGTTCACCCCTGGCAGACAAAGAGACAGAAACAGGGCAGCGGGTAGGAAGCACTACACAACCAGCTCAGGAGCTCCGGGGAATCGGATACTCAAGAAGCTCCTCTAATCCCAGACGTGCCTTTTGAGGGTGCGAACGAGGACAACAAACCAGTCACTTCCCAAGACCCAACCCTTCCGTTCCTACACCGTTTAACCCCCTTTTTGTTGGAGTGGTCCCACATTGCTTCCGACAAGTGGGTCCTGAATACCATCAGTCAAGGCTATTATATCCAATTTTTGTTTACCCCGCCCAATTTCCCACCCCACCTGTCCCTTTTCAGGGACCCCTCTTGCGAACAAGTCCTGTTTGACCAGGTGCAGTCCCTGCATGCCAGGGGTGCCATAACACCAGTTCAGGAGGAAGAAAAAGGGAAAGGTTTTTACTCCTGCTATTTCTTGATTCCAAAGCCCAATGGAGATCTGAGTCCCACCTTGGACTTATGCGCCCTAAACAAGTACATAAAAAAGGTGAAGTTCAGAATGGTATCCTTAACGTCCATCATCCTGTCCCTGGATCCGGGAGACCGGTTTGCTGCCCTTGATTCAAAAAACGCATATTTCCACATTTCCATTCTACCCAAGCACAGACGTTTTCTCCATTTCTTATTAGCAGGAAACCACTTCCAATTTATTGTATTTCCCTTTGGTCTTTTGTCAGCCCCACGAGTTTTCACCAAATGTATAGCTGTAGTGGCGGCAACCCTCCAGCGAAGGGGGTGCACATGTTCCCCTATTCGGACGATTGGCTAATCAAGGGCAAATCAAGAAGGGAAATGGTCAACAGTGTAAACTTGACCCTCATGACCTGCAACAAGCTGGGCCTCCTCATAAGCTTAGAAAAGTCCAAGTTCTTGCTGACTCAAAGAATAGCGTTTATAGGGGTCAGACCGGACACTATGCAGGCAAGAGCATTTCTCCCCCAAACACGTTTCCAAGTTCTATAAAACCTGATAACCGAGTTGAAGCGCTGTCCTACCACAACATCCAAACAGTGCCTTGGTCTATTAGGGCACGTGGCTTCTTGCACCCATGTAGTTCAATCAGTGTGCCTAAAAATGAGACCCTTCCAGACCCGGCTGAGGTTGGTTTACTCTCCAGCTCATCACCTCCTGAAGAGGTTAGCCTGCATACCACCGTGTACTGGCCCTGCTGCCCTGGTGGCAAGATCGCAAGGTGGTATTACACGGAGTCCCCTTCCAGGACAACTTGCCCACTGTGATGCCTCAGCTCGGGCCATAAAACCTCGGGCCATGGAGGAGCAGTCAGCTACATATCAACATCAGAGAGC
Source organism: Pelusios castaneus (assembly GCA_007922175.1). NCBI lineage: Eukaryota > Metazoa > Chordata > Testudines > Pelomedusidae > Pelusios > Pelusios castaneus. Next base: position 440,675 of record ML686116.1, read on the forward strand.
TGAAAGTGATACATCTAGCATGCAAGGTATTCCTCCAGTATATAGGGGGATAGACGGTTCAAGTACTAACGGACAACACTACAGCAGTGTATTACGTGAACAAACAGGGTGGAACCCGATCCTCAGCCCTCTGCAAAGAGGCTACTCGCCTATGGGAATTTGCAGTAGATCACCACTTCCACCTCACTGCTGCCCACCTACCAGGAGTAAGGAACATGGAAACAGACCTCCTAAGCAGACTATTTTTACCTCGCCATGACTGGTCGCTTCACCCGGAGGTGAAGGAGGGCTTTCCTTGTCTAGATCTCTTTGCCTCGAAGTGGAACAGGAAACGCCTATGATTCTGTGCCCTCTGAGGGATGGAGCCAGGGGCAATTTCCGACACTGTTCTCCTATGCTGGTCGGGAGAGCTAATGTAAGCGTTCCCCCCGGTTCCTCTGCTAAGCAGAGTTGTGCTGAAAATAAATGAGGACAAAGCCGACATCATCTTAATAGCCCCGGTCTGGCCAAGACCCTGTTGGTTCTCCACATTCCTAAGCCTGTCCATCAAGGCCCCCTGGGAATTGCCCAGGCGTCTGGACCTCCTGGCCCAGGACTTCGGTCGCCTTCTCCATCCAGCCCTAGCCTCCCTACACTTGGTGGCTTGGAGGCTCTGCGGTTAAGTACCACAGAAAGGGCCTGCTCCTCACAGGTCCAGAATATTTTGTTGGGAAGCAGAAAGAGATCGATCCAAACTTCCTATGCTTCCACGTGGGGGCGTTTCTCCTCTTGGGTGCAGGAGAGAGGTCTCACGCTGATGAACGTCCTCATCCAAATAGTGTTAGAATACCTCCTACATCTCAAGCATCAGGGTCTCACTACACCATCCCTTAGGGTACATTTAGCAGCCATAGCTAAATCCCTCTTCCTGCACCCAATGTCAATTTGCTTCCTCAAGGGGATGGACAGACTGTACCCTCATATATGGGACCCCATCCCTCCTTGGGACCTGAACTTGCTTCTCTCTGCTCTTACAAGGCCCCCATTTCAACCTTTGGCCTCGTGTCCACTGCTCTTTCTGTCCTACAAGGTCGCATTTCTAATCGCAATTACCTCAGCCAGGAGGGTCTGGGAGCTCAAGGCGTTAACCTCAGAACCACCATACACCATTTTTAAGACCACACCCAGCTTTTCTTCCCAAGGTGGTCTCGGATTTCCATTGTAATCATAGACTCATAGACTTTAAGGTCAGAAGGGACCAGTACGATCATCTAGTCTGACCTCTTGCAAAATGCAGGCCTCAAGACCTCCCCCACCCACTCCTGCAATAGGCCACCAACCTATGACTGAGTTATTTACCTCCTTAAATCATGATTTAAGGACTTAAGATACAGAGAATTCACCGGTAGGTGAACCATGCCCTGTGCTACAGAGGAAGGCGAAAAACCCCCAGAGCCCAGGCCAATCAGCCCTGGGGAAAATTCCTTCCTGACCCCAAATATGGCGATCAGTTAAACCTTGAGCACATGGGCAAGTCTCAACAGCCAGTTATCCAAGAAACAATTCTCTGTAATAACTCAGAACCCACCCCATGTACTCTCCTCTCTTAGGCCACTTGTAAATCCACCACCTGTAGCCAAATATCAGTCAATTTCCAAAATAGGCTAATCATACCATCCCCTCCATAAATTTATCAAGCTCAGATTTGAAAGCAGTTATGGTTTTTGCCCCCACAACTCCCCTTGGAAGGTTATTCCAGAACTTTACACCTCTAATGGTTAGAAACCTGCGTCTAATTTCAAGCCTAAATTTCTTGATGGACAGTTTATAACCATTTGTTCTGGTGTCCACATTGGTGCTGTACTCAAATACTTCCTCTTCCTCCCTGATGTTAATCCCTCTGATGTATTTATAGAGAGCAATCATATCCCCCCTCAGCCTTTTTTTGGTTAAGCTAAACAAGCCAAGCTTCTTGAGTCTCCACTCATAAGGCAGGTTTTCCACTCCACAGACCATCCTTGTAGCCCTTCTCTGCACCTTTTCTAACTTGAATTCATCCTTTTTAAACATTGGGGACCAGAACTGCACGCAATATTCCAGATGGGGTCTCACCAGTGCCTTGTACAGCGGCACTAACACCTCCCTGTCTCTACTGGAAATCCCTCTCCTGATACATCCTAGAACCGCATTAGCTTTTTTCACAGCCACATCACATTGGCGGCTCATAGTCATCCTATGATCAACCAGTACTCCCAGATCCTTCTCCTCCTCAGTCCGTTCCAACTGATGCGTCCCCAACTTATAGGAAAAATGCTTGTTGTTTGTTCCTAAATGCATGACCTTGCACTTCCCATTATTAAATTTCATCCTATTCCTGATACTCCAGTTTACAAGGTGATCCAGATCTTTCTGTATGGTATCCCGATCCTTCTCCGTATCGGCAATACCTCTCAACTTGGTGTCATCCGCAAACTTTATTAGCACATTCCCACTTTTTGTGCCAAGGTCAGTAACAAAAAGGTTGAACAAGATCGGTCCCAAGACAGATCCCTGAGGGACTCCACTGGTAACCTCCCTCCAGCTTGACAGTTCACCCTTCAGTATAACCCGCTGTAGTCTCCCTTTTAACCAGTTCCTTATCCACCTTACTATATTCATATTAATCCCCATCTTCTGTAACTTAACTAATAACTCCCTGTGTGGAACTGTATCAAATGCCTTGCTGAAATCTAAGTAAATTAGGTCCACCGCATTCCCTTTATCTAAAAAATCTGTTATCCTTTCAAAAAAGGAGATCAAGTTGGTCTGGCAAGATCTCCCTTTTGTAAAGCCATGTTGTATTTTATCACAGTTACCGTTATCCTCTACAGCCTTAAGTACTTTCTCCTTCAAAATTTTCTCCAAGACTTTGCATACTACCGAGGTCAAACTAACAGGCCAGTAGTTACCCGGATCATTTTTATTCCCTTTCTTGAAAATAGGAACTACATTAGCGATTCTCCAGTCATACGGTACAACCCCCGAATTTACAGATTCATTAAAAATCCTCGTTAAAGGGCTGGCAATTTCATGAGCCAGTTCCTTTAGTATCCTTGGATGGAGATTGTCCGGACCCCCCGATTTAGTCACATCCAGCAGCTCAAGTTTGGCTTCTACCTCAGGTATGGTAATTTCCACATTCATGATCTCGTTCCCATTAGCTTCCCTACCTCTATCCCCAGCTCAACTTCACTCTCATTGAAAACAGATGCAAAGTACTTATTTAGACATTGAGCCATGCCTAGATTATTCTTGACCTCCACCCCATCCTCAGTTTTTAGCGGTCCCACTTCTTCTTTCTTTGTTTTTTTCCTATTTATATGGCTAAAGAACCTTTTACTATTGGTTTTAATTCCCTTCACAAGGTCCAACTCAGCTTGACTTTTTGCCTTTCTCACTCTCTCTCTACATGTTCTGACCTCCAAAAGGTAGCTTTCCTTGCTGATCCCTCCCCTTTTCCACTCTTTGTAGGCTCTGTGCTTCTTCCTAATCACCTTTCTGAGATGCTTACACATCCAGCTTGGTCCACAGCTCTTGCCTATGAATTTTTTCCCCTTCCTCGGAATGTCGGCTTCAGATAGTTCATGCAACTTTGATTTGAAGCGATTCCAAGCCTCTTCTACATTTACATCCCTGAGTTCTTCTATCCAGTCCACTTCCCCAACCAATTCCCTTAATTTTCTAAAGTTAGCCTTTTTAAAGTCAAAGATCCTGGTCGCTGATTTATTTTTGTTTATCCTTCCAATTAGTTTGAACTGAATTAGCTCATGGTCACTTGAACCTAAGTTGTCCCCTACAACCAGTTCATCTATGAGGTCCTCACTACTCACCAGTACTAAATCTAAGATGGCATCCCCTCTCGTTGGTTCGGTAACCATTTGGAGAAGGAATTCAACAGCTATCACATCCAGGAAAAACTGGGCCCTCTTATTACTACTAGCACACGTCCTCCAGTCTATATCTGGGAAGTTAGTCTCCCATAATCACACAGTTCCCAGTAGTATTAACTTCCTTAACGGCCTTAAAGAGGTCCCTATCCATGTCTAGATCAGATCCCGGCGGTCTGTAACACACTCCAAGCACCATTCCAGGAGAAACTTTAGTAGCTTTTTTCCCCTAATGTGATTTTTACCCAGATTGATTCTGTCTTGTTAATTCCATCACTTTGAATTTCCCTGCAGTCTATCTCCTCATTGACATACAATGCCACTCCCCCACCTTTGCCTTTATATCTATCTTTCCTAAAGAGCACATAGCCTTCAATACCAGTAGACCAGTCATGACGACTATTCCACTATGTTTCAGCTATCCCTATAATATCTGGTCTCACTTCCTCTACCAGTAGCTCCAGTTCCTCCATTTTGTTACCCAGGCTTCTTGCGTTAGTATATAAACATTTTAGTTTGTGCTGCTTGGTCTCACTCATGTTCTTTGCCTGATTCGGCACAGTCGTTCCACAGACAATATCACTCACTAGACTGGCATTTACACTACTCCTCCTCCTCGCAACCCTCATGCCGCTCCCTATTTCTGTGTCCTTTCTTATTTCATTTTCTTCCTTCTCAACAGTAATATCAGGCGCGGAGATTATTCGGGCATCTCCCAACCATCTCCCCCAGCTCTCTAGTTTAAAGCTCTCTTGATCAGTTGTGCTAATCTCCCTCCCAGAAGTCTATTTCCCTCCCTACTCAGGTGCAGTCTATCCCAGGAGAACAGTCTTCTGTCCACGAATGCCTCCCAGTGACCACACATGCCAAAGCCCTCCTCATAGCACCACTGCCTGAGCCATCTGTTTATCATCAGGGTCTTCTCACACCTTTGTTCTCCTCCTCCAGGGACAGGCAGAATCCCACTAAAGATCACCTGAGCTTCTATTTCCTTGAGAGTCCTCCCCAGCCTGGCATAGTCACCTTTGATACGTTCCAGTGAGAATCTATCTACATCATTTGTACCCACATGAAGGACAATCAAAGGATTCTTTCCAGCTCCCGTTAAGATCCTCTTCAATCTCAGATCAACATCCCGTATCTTTGCACCAGGCAAGCAGCACACCCTTCTGTTCTCGGGATCAGCTCTGGTTATAGGCCTGTCTGTCCTTCTCCACAGGGAGTCCCCAATCACATACACTTGCCTTTTCCTGGCACCAGTGCTATTCATTAGCCTATCCCCACTGCGTTACGGTCGCAAGTCCTCAGTCCTCCTGTTTTTCTCTGCAATCCTTTGTATCCGCTCCCGAGTCCTTCTAGGGCTCTTACTAGGAGGAATCTCCATTGGCTCATCCCCTCTTTGGATAGGACTAGCTGCTCTTCTCTTTTTCCTTGCACTCCCAACATCAGTCACTACTTGCTCTGCTCCTTCATTTGCTAACCCAGCAAACCTGTTTCTGAGCTCTATTTCTCCTTCGCTAGCCCGTCTTTTCCTCTGCCGACTTCTCGCAGTCACATGCTTCCACTGGCCACTTTCATCTCCTGGTATTCTGGCCTCACAATTTGATGGTCCTGCTTCCATCTGCAGGTCTGGCGTTTCACTTAAAAAGTCCTCACCTGTCTGCTCCGTCAGTTGTTCGAAACCCCTTCTAAACTCAATGAGAGTTTTCACCTGCATCTCTAACCCCCGAATTTTCTCCTCCATCAATCCAATGAGGCGGCACTTCATGCACACATAGATCCTTGGAGGCGATCCCTCCAAAATCAAGTACATTCCACAGCTTCCACATCCTGCCATTCTTGCTGTTGCTTCCCCAGCTTGAATGTCCACTACGGTTGCCTCTGTATCTGCCATAGCTCTTGGCTTAATCCAAGTCAGAACAAAATAAACCCCAACACCACAAGACAAGCAATACAAGAAACACCCCGTCCCCCAAAACTCCCCCTCCAAACTCCCACTTAAACTCCCCTGTTCACAGCCCTGTTGACTGCTGCTGTGTGCCGCTGCCTGCTGGAGTGGCTGCCTTTATAGCTCCCTCAGCAGGGAAGCCCCACCCCTAGGTGGGGTCAGCTGATCTCTCTCCACCAATCAGCCCCTACAAACTGAACAAGAGAAAAGAAAAGAAAAAAAAACCCACATACAAAAATACAAATAACAAGCACTATACCTCCCCCAGGACTCCTCCACAATCCTAAAGGCTCACTCAAACCCTAAAGGCTCACTCAAACCCCTCTGTTCACAGCCCCTGTTCCTATCAGTCTTTTTCCTGAAACCACACCTCTCTGAAGATGAACGCAAATGGCACACCCTACACATCCTCCATGCCCTAGCCTTCTATATCGATTGAAAAAAACCTTTTTGCCAGACAATGCAACTCTTCGTTGCTGTGACAGAAAATGAGCAGCTTGCTGGTCTCTTCCCAGCGCATCTTGTTGTGGGTCAGGATTTGCATAAGAATCTGTTATGACCTGGCCAGAACCAGAGAGGGCTCACTCTACTGGAGCCCAGGCCTCATCAAGAGCCTTCCTGGCCCAGATCCCAATCATCGACATTTGCAGGGCGGCCACCTGGGCCTTGGTACATACATTTACTGCCTACTACGCTATAGTTCAGCAGTCGAGGGATGATGCGGCCTTTGGGAGAGCAGTACTCCAGGCGTCACAGCGATAACTTTCATGTTCTTTCGTCTTTTCCCTCTTTGGGTTTCTTAAACGGAGATGCTGAAAAATCTCAGCACCTCACCTTGTCCCAGCATATCTTGGCTCTGTGCAATTTCCCTGACCCCAGGACAGAAGGACCAGACAGGAGGATTTTCCTCCCATGGGGTAGGCCATCATCAGGTCTTGCTCTTAAGAAATTGTTTTCACCTGTGAGTGCTGAGAATCATCATGCCGACCTACGAGGGGGAGCCCTGATTGCTAGCGCCACAGAGGCACAGAAGAGCCTGTTCTGTCTCCTTTCACTTTTGGCATCTGACAAAGTGGGTTGGAGCCCACGAAAGCTTATGCCCGAAGAAATTTGTTAGTCTTTAAGGTGCCCCAGGATTCTCGTCATCACTTTTGTGTTTCTTTCTATCCTCTCTCTCTCTTTGCTTTTCACCAGTCCTAAAATCAGCTGCATTGCATCCGCACGGAGATGAGACAGTGCTGTCCTGTCTAAGGAGCACTCAGCCCGGTGATGTCCCTGATTGGAAAGGAGCCGTGTTAGTCCAGTTCAACAAAACAAACAAGGAGTCCTGTGGCACTTTTCAAGATTAACACATTTGTTTATCACATGAGTTTTTGCAATAGAAAATCCCACTTCGACGGATGCATGAAGTCTCTAAAAGTGCCACAGGAGTCCTTAGACAACAGAGTCTTGTGGCACTTTTAAAGACTAACAGATTTATTAATCGCATGAGCTTTCGTGGGAGAAAATCCCACTTTGTCTGACGAAGTGGGATTTTCTC
>ML686116.1:463385-473617 GCA_007922175.1 Pelusios castaneus
TGTCTAGGAATTCTATTTTGATTAGAAGTTAAGAATTTGATGTTATATCCATACTTTAACTTGTGTCCTTCTGGAGAAATGCCTTAGACAGAAGGGTGTGAACAACCATTGTCTCCTTAATGTTTAGGAATTTTCCAGGTAGAATGGTCCCAGGGAGTAAACTGATGAGCCATTAAGGACACAATGGTTGTATTCTTTATGTCCTTTATGAGATATCCATAGAAAATAATATCATAAATGCTTCCCTAAATCCAGACAGTGTCACACTGTGCCCACATGCCCTGCCCTTTGGGGGGCATTCCAGGCTCCCCCTGTGACCCCCCCCCGGCAGGGAGGGCATTGGTGTAGTCCTGGGGTAGTCCTAAGTCGACTTAGGGCTACCCCAGGGCTACACTGGCTTAATTCGACTTTAGAAAGTCGAATTAAGCCTTAGGTCGATTAGAAAGGTGGTTTAATAAAGTCGACCTAATTTTTATTAAGTCGACTTTATTTTCCTTAAGTTGACTTAAGCAAGCTGCTTAAGTCGACTTAAGCAAAGTGTAGTGTAGACGCAGGGCACATTAAGTCGACTTAAGCCAAGCTTAAGTCGACTTAATTTACCAGTGTAGACGCAGCCCACGGACCAGGAGGATGCGATCACCACCCATGCTGCCCACCTGCTCCCCCTGGTGCATGGCCTGGCCTGGTCACCCAGCCCGGAGAATGGCCAGAGCCAGATACGGCAGCAGCAGCTCTGTGGCACAGAGGTCTGAACTTTAGTTCTGGTCCTGCCAGACTCAGATTATTCAGCATTTACTGAATGGTCTTGATCAAAGGGGCTGGTTCCTCTTTAGGCCTCAGCAGTGGCTTGTGGCAGTGAGTTCCATGGGTTAATTAAGACCCATAGGAAATAGAAGTCACATTTCTGAATTGACTGCTCCCATGTCCATGTGCTGAGACAGAGAAGAGGGAATCTGACAGTCCACCCCCTGCATTCATTTACTCAGGAGGGGAACTGGGAGGGCTGGTCAGTCCCTCCTCACTTCTCTAGGCTCCAGTTCACCCTCCTCAGCCGTCTCTGAGGGCTCAGCAGTACAGGGAGCGGGAGAGGAAGGGGGCAGAGCATGGAGGGGAGGCCGGAGCCGCATGAGAGTATTCCCTGCAATAGTCTGCCTGCCTGTGCAGCTGCTTGGTGAGCTGAGGTCCCACTGAACTCTGGCAGGGGCCCGGACCCTTCCCTGAGCAGCTCCAGCTATCAGGCCGCAGGAAGGTCATGCTGAGTCCAGATTTGTGCATGCCCCTGAATCGGTCACACTGAATCCCGCTGCGCCTGCCAGCTCACTGCCTTTCCCATCACGGGCAGGTCCCCCGGATGTTCCTCTCGTGCACCTTTGGCCTTGACTCCCCAGGTACTCAGGTGCAGCTTCACGCCCCACCCCCCTCACTTTCCAGACCATTAATAAATATATAAAACCCCACCTGCACCCTGGGCCTGCTGTGACTCTGTCCTGATGAGAACTGACCATCCATCCCTGGGGGCACAGGGAAACCTTTTAGCTTCTCAGCAACAACCTGCCCAGGCCTTGCTGGCTCTCTGCCTCCAGCACACAAGGTGTTTCTTGCTCTATCTGGGCCTCAAACACCACTGGGAGCCACTGAGGCTCCTACCCCCAAAGCTGGCTGTGGCTGTCCTGGCTCCAGATTTCCTGCTCTGGATGGAGCCCTTTGGCCCATCCGGCCTCTTGACCCCTCCCCTACTGTAGCAGGCCCATTCTCTCGCCTCCTGTCTCCATCCACCGGCACAGCCTCCAGCCCAGCAAGAGGAGTACGCCCCGCCCCAGCCCCAGCTGCCTGCGGCTGGTACGGCTGCTCCCTGCAGACACTGACTTTAACCCCAGCATGGGCACAATACAGAGGTGCTCAGCTGTAGGCATTTGCGGTGACTGCGGGTTCACTCAGACAGGCTGGGGGGGCTCCTCTGCTCTGGGATGCCCAGGGCAAGTGGCTCCGAGAGCCAACCTTTCTGACTCCACCTCTGCGTCTCACAGCCTGGTCCTGCTGTGACAGGTGGCCAGTTGCAACCTCCTCCGCACCAGCCAGGTGCCCGAGCCGGGCCTGAGCATGGAGCTCTCTGGACACAGGGCCCCTGAGTCTGTGGCTGTGATATGCTGCACCCACTTACAGCTTTGGGGTGTGATGGGTCTCACTCATGTTCCCCTAGGATCTGTTGGTGTTTTCGCAATGCTCCTGGCTAGCTGAACATGACTGCTACTGTGGCATGTCTCGTAACATCATGTGTAGATATGAACCTGCCAGATCAGGAGCCCAGCCGAAACACAAACCTGTGTTTCCACACTCAGCGAAGACGTGCATGTGAGAACAATGGCCAGCTAAGCATCTGGGACACCTCAGCTCAAGGGGGAGGAGTCAGGCACATTGCAGCCAGGACAATCCCCTGACCCCAGGGAGCGTTGAGGAAGCTGGAGGTAAAAAGAAAGAGGCACCCTTGGCTAGGGGGTCTTCCCTGGGCATCCATCTTCTAGTCCGTGCTACGGACTGCTGACCTACAATCTGGCTGCAAAATCAGCAGCAGCCAGAATCTGTGTTGTAAGCTGAACGTGGACTGAAATAGTAACCTCGGTTTGTTTTTCTTTTCTTTGATTGTGGTGTCTCCTTGACGGAATAATCAGTTGATTTTATACTATCTTGACTCAGAGTCATTTCAAATCTTATGTAGTCAATAACCACATGGTTGGTTTATCTAAAGCAGTGCTATGTTCAATGAGGATGTGTGTGTTGAGGCCTCAGTGGGAGCAAAGCTGGTGCATATCAATTTCTTTGTTAGGTGACGGACAAGTGGCAATGAGCTAGCAGGCCACAGGGTGCACTGGGAACACTGAACCCTGCAGGCGGAAGTTCCCGGTGCTGCTGGGGGACCATTCCATATGTGGCTGGTGAAGGCACTCGTCTATTGGGTGAGGGACCAATTACATGCAGGAGGCTGAGTGTGAGCTGCCCCAGGAGTGAAGGTTCACAAAGAAAGGCAGGGTAAGTTGGGGCCCTGGGGTGGCACAGCTACGCACCAGTCCAGATTGGAGTTGGGGAACGGCACAGAGGCCCTTACTCCCTGCTGGGCCACTGGCTCCCAGCTGATCTCTCACTCTTCCATGGCACCCTTTAGCTGCCCCCCCCCCCATAGTGCAGGGCTCAGGGGCTGGAAATTCCCATCTCCTGGGTGCCGGCTGCTCCCTGGCCAGACACCCCTTTGCGCCTGCTTGGTCCTTTTAGTTTTTGCACAGATACAGAGACTGTCCGGGCGTGTCTGCCTGCCACCCCCCCTTGCCAACCCCCTCATTCAGCACTCACCAGCTCCCGCAGGCCATACTGGCTCTCCACCTTGGCTCGCACCTGCTGGAAGCACTGCTCCATGCGCTCGTGAAAGGGACGGAGATCCTCGGTCACCTTCTTGCCGTGGATCTGGATGCCCTCTGCCAAAAGCGGAATCTGCCAGGGAACAGAAGAAAGGCCCCAGTCCCAGTGCCCACAGGGCAGAAACTGGAAAGACAGACAGGGGCTTTGGCTCACACACCCCAGACACTAAAGGAGGCTGTGACGTTGGTTGGATTAGGGGGACCATTTATAAAGCTGTTAGTCTTTAAAAGTGCCACAAGACTCTGTTGTCTTTCTACAATAGACTAACACGGCTACCCCTTTGGCATTTATGATATTATTTAACATCAATATGTCAAAATTACAACCGTTCTTATGAGAAGGCCATGGCAGTGTCAAGAGATGCCCCCTAGGCTATGATCTGAGTAATTTTCCTGTTCACTTTTGCAATGTATTTGTACGGTTTGATGCCAAATAGGCCATGCAAAGGGTTCCTTTATGAATGCATGTAACATGCTCTGCAGTATTGCTATGTATCACGTTGCCAGCAGCATCATAGGTGTATTATATGAAACATGTTCTGTGTATTTCACATGGCTTGGGGGTGGCGGGGGAGACAATCGGAGCTGTCTCTCAGCATCATGTAAACAGCCAGGGCTATAAAGAGACATCCAGAGCCAATAAGAATGACGATATAATGGATTAGCTAAATGCCCGTAGCACCTTGGCCGGAGATGGGGAAATCTCCCACCCTTTCTGAACAAAGAGAATCACCTAGCAGTGAGGAGGAGGAGGGAAAAGACGGTTGCTTACCTGTAACTGTCGTTCTTTGAGATGTGTGCTCGTGTCCACGCTAATATAGGTGTGTGCACGCCTGCATGCACAGTTACCAGAACGGTTTTCCCTTAGCAGTAGCCAGAGACCCAATTTAGGTGGCCCCCTGGAGCTCCATGCTCATGCCGCAGAACATCAGGTGCCTCCGTCCCTTTTTTCGCTAACTCTGAAAGCGGGGATGGTGGGCGGGTGTGGAATGGACATGAACACACATCTCGAAAAACAAGATACAGGTAAGCAACTGTCTTTCCTTCTTTGAGTGCTTGCTTGTATCCATTCACCATAGGTGTCTCACAAGCCTTACCGCAGATGGTGGGAGGAGTTATCGCTGGGTGGATTGTAGCACCACTCTCCCAAACACTGCATCGTCCCTGGCTTACTGGACAATGGCATAATGTGTGGTGAACGTATGCACCGAAGACCAGGTGGCAGCTCTTCAGATGTTCGACATTGGAACCTGTGCCAAGACGGCTGTCAAGGAGGCGCGCACTCCTGTTGAGTGGGCCATAACTGAGCCAGGAAGTGGAGTCTTGGCCAAATGATAACAGTGTTTAATACACGCAGTAATCCATGGAGACGTGCTGTGTGGAGACTGGGAGACCTTTCATTCTGTTGGCAATGGCCATGAAGAGCTGAGTCTACTTACGAAATGGTTTTGTTTGTTCAATATAAAACACCAAGGCTCGCCTCACGTCCAGTGTTTGCCACCTCCATTCCTCATCAGAGTGGTGAGGTTTCGGGAAGAAAACAGGGAGAAAAATGTCCCGGTTTGAAGTGGAAATGGGGCACCACCTTTGGCAAGAATGCTGGATGAGGTCTCAGCTGCATCCTGTCTTTATAGAAAACAGTGTATGGGGTTCTGAGGTAGGGCCCTGAGCTCAGAGACCTGCCTAGCTGATGTTATCGCACTTTCCACAAAAGTATGAGAGGGGACATGAGGCTAGGGGTTCAGAGGGGGCCACTGTGAGTCTGGTGAGGACCAGGTTTAGGTCCCAGGGAGGTAGGGGGTCTCAAACTTGCAGATACAGATGATCAACTCCCTTGAGAAAATGGACTGACATGGGACAGGAAAAAATTGGTCTGCCCTGGAGCGGTTGATGAAAAGCCGAGATTGCCTCAAGGAGGACTGTGAGAGAGGCTAGGGCAAGTCTCTGTTGTTTCAGGAAAGACAGGTATTCCAGACTAGCCTGGATTGGAGACACCCAGGGTAGTATCCCTGGTCTTGTGCCCAGGGTGAGAAACACTTCCACTTAGCTCTACACGAATGCTGAGTGGAAAGATTCTTACTCCCCAACAGGATTTCCTGAACCTGAACTGAACATGCCCTTTCTTCTATGTTCAGCATGGAGTCTCCAGGCTGTAAGGTGCAGTGGGACCAGGTCTGGGTGGAGCAGCCGCCCAAAGTCCTGGGTTAGTAAATCCGGGTGGATCAGTAGCTCACAAGGGGGAGCTATTGACAGGTCTACAAGGGCTGTAAACCACAGCTGGTGGAGCCAGGCTGGCATGATCAGAATAATGTCTGCTTTGTCGTTCTTTATTTTGAGGATGACCCTGAGCAGTAGAGGTATTGGAAGGAAGGCATATAGTAGGTGCCCCAACCACAATATCAGGAAAACATGCAAAAGTGACCCCTCCTCAATGCACTGCAGGGAACGAAAAGGAAGGATACCCACTTTGTGTGGTAACTGGAGTTCTTCAAGATGACTATCCCCATGGATGCTCCACCTTGGGTGTTGATGCGTCCACGCAGCACGAGTCAGAGAACTCTTCTAGCCATGCTCGTTAGGGTCGTGCGAGCGCCAACAGGCTGTCTCACGCTGTCACTGGTGCCCCATCAGCACATGCACGACCCGACCCCCCCTCAGTCGTCTCTCAACAAGGGAGCAGAAAGGTGAGTATTCTGAAGAAGAGAGGGGAGGTGGTGGGGCATCCACAGGGACAGTCATCTCAAAGAACTCGTTACTGCACAAGGTGGGTAACTTTCCTTTCTCCTTCAAGACATGTCCCCGTGGATGCTCCACCTTGGATGACTCCAAAGCCGTGTCGTCACTCAGGAGGAGGGTCTTCGGAGCAGTGTCCTTGTATTGAGGAGAGGACGGATAGGCCAATGGCGGCATCAGATCTAGAAGCTTGGTCAATGGCATAGTGTTTAGTGAACATATGAATTGAGATCCAGGTAGCTGCCCTACAAATGTCAGCAATCAACACATTATGTAGAAAGGCTGTTGATGTGGATACAGCTGTGGTGGGATTGTATGTGCTCTGGTGGAGTTATTTGTGAAATGTCGTAGCTTGTGTGGATGCAGTTGGATATCCACTTAGAGAGTCTTTGTTTTGAGATTTGGCCCTTGTTTTCATTTGCTATGGATACAAACAGTCTGTCTGAATTTCTGAATGTCTTTGTCATTTCTAGGTAAAAGACGATGATCCTGCGGACGTCTAGTGTGTGGAGCAGAGCCTCTTGCGGGTTCGAATGAGGCTTTGGCATAAATACAGATAAGTGAATGATTTGATTAAGATGGAATGGAGATGTGATTTTTGGAATGAAGCTTGGATGTGTCTTCAATGATATCATGTCCTTGTGGAACGTTGTGTAGGGTGGAGTTGCCATTAGTGCTGTGAGTTCACTCACTCTCTGGGCAGAAGTGATCATGATCAGAAAGGCAACTTTTGTGGATAGGTGAGCGAGGGAACAGGTTGCCAACAGTTCAAACAGTGGTCTGGTTAGGGACTTAAGCACTATATTCAGGTCCCAAGTGGGAGGGGGGGTGGATTTCTGGGTATAAATTTTGAATACCCTTGAGGAACCTCTTAACCATAGGGTGCGAAAAGGGGGATTTGAGCCCTGGATGTTCTTGAAATGCAGTGATTGCCACTAGGTGTACTTGAATTGAATTAATGGACAGTCGTGATGATTTTAAGTGCAGGAGATATTGCAGAATGGCAGGAATGGGAGCTAACAGCAGGTGAACCTCATTCTGGAGGCACCATTGTTGGAATCTTCGCCATTTCTGGAGGTAAGTTTTGCGGGTGGAAGGTTTTCGATTATTTAGGAAAACGTGTTGAACTGCCTCAGAGCACTGGAGTTCTTCTTTGCAGAACCAACGAGGAACCAGACCATCAGATGGAGTCTCTTGGGGTCTGGGTGGATTGTGCATCCGTTGAGTTGCGTGAGGAGATTGTGTAGCGCCGGTAGTGTGATGGGAGTTCTGACAGACATCTCCATTAGGTTTATGTACCAAGGTTGTCTGGGCCACGCTGGAGCTATCATTATATCTGTTGCGCATTCCTGTCAAATTTTTTGTAAAGTTCTGGGAATCAGAGGCATGGGAGGGAAAGCATATAAGAGTTCTCCCTCCCACGGTAGGAGAAAGGCATCTTCTAATGAGCCAGTGCTGATTCCAGCTCTTGAGTAGTATTCTGGGCATTTGCAATTGTTTGCAGTCACAAAAAGGGCTATTGGAGGGTATCCCCATCGGTGAAAGATCCTTCAAAGGAGTTTTGGATGTATTTCCTACATGTGAGGTTATATAAATGAGCAGCTGAGGAAATCCGCTAGGGTGTTCTGAGTGCCCGGCAGGTAACATGCTGAGATCATTGTATCGTTGTTTATGCACCATGTCCATAATTTGATCGATTCTATGCAAAGGGATTTTGAGCAAACTCCTCCCTGTCTCTTTATATAAAACATATAGGCCGCATTGTCGGTCATGATCCTGACATGTTGCTATCGCACAGATGATTGGAAATGGCAGCAGGCGTATCTTAGTGCTCGGAGCTCTAAAATATTTATATGGAGGGTCTTTTCGTGTGGGAGCCATTTGCCTTGCGTTATACGATTTTGGATGTGAGAGCCCCATCCCAAGAGGGAGGCGTCTGTGGTCATCATCACTGTTGGGGGTTGTTGTAGGAAGGGAAGTCTGCTTCCTATATTTTCTGGAATTGCCCACCAGGATAGGGACAGTTTTAAATCTGATGGAAGGTAAACTGTTTTCTGCATGGAATGGTATTTTGGTCTGAAGACAGTAGCCAGCCATAGCTGGAAAGAGCGCATGTGTAGTCTGGCGTTTTTGACTATGAAAGTAGTAGAGGCCATGTGGCTTAGTAGCTGTAGGCATGTTCTTGCTGTAGTCATAGGTGCATGAATGACTGTATTCGTGAGGTCTATTATGGTGTTGATTCTTTCGTTTTGGAGGAAGACTTGTGCTGGTGTGGAGTCCAGATGGGTTCCTATGAACTGGATGTCTTGTGTTGGTGTTACGGTTGATTTCTTTGGATTTATTAGAAGACCTAGGTTGTGAAAAAGGGAATTCGTGAAACTGAGTGCCAGAGCGACCTGTGCCCATGAAGTGGACTTTATGAGGCAGTCGTCGAGGTACGGGAAGATGGTTATTCTGTTCCTTTAAAGGTGAGCTGCTACCACAGAAAATATTTTGGAGAACACATGTGGTGATCAAAAGGGAGAACAGCATATTGGTAATGAGCATTGTTAACTGTAAATCTGAGGTATTTTCTATGTGTTGGATGAATAGGAATGTGGAAGCAGGCATCTTGTAAGTCGAGGGCCATGAACCACTCCCCATAGTCGAGAGCTGGGATGATAGAAAGAGTAACCATCTTAAACTTTTGGTATTTTATAAATTTGTTTAACCTTCTAAGGTCAAGGATAGGTTGCCAACCCCCTGATTTTTGGGGGGTCAGGAAATAGGGGGAATAAAATCCCCTGCCCTGGAATCTCTTGGGTACTTCCTCTATCGTGCCCATTTATAGGAGGCGGTGAATCTCCTGCTCCAAGAGATGTACATGAGGTGTGTCCCTGCAAAGGGACGGGGAAGGGCAGTGGGATGTGGGGTTCATTAGAAATGGTATTGTGTATCTCATCACGATAGTGTCTTAGATCCATCTATCTGTTGTGATTGCTGTCCAGGAGTTGTAATGGGACCGTAGGTAGTCAGTAAAGATGGGAGTTGTAACTGGCTCAGGAGATATGGGGTAGTATCCGGGCCCTCGACATCACCCTCAAAATGGGGGTTTTGACGGAGGGGCTTGATTTGAGGGCGGCTGATTGGAGGGTTGTCTACGGTGTTGTGGGTGCTGACAGCTACGTGTCTAAGTGGTGCCCTAGTTGGTGGCTGGAGTTATGTGGTTGGTGGCAGTAAGGTCTGCATTGTGCTACCGGGGGAGATACCAGAGGCTCTGACAGTGGCTCGTGAGTCTTTAGACCCACGCAGCAGTTGGCTGGTAGTTTCTGAGAATAATTTTCTCCTTTCAAATGGTGGGTCTTCTGTGGCCGCTTGGAGCTGTTTGGGAAGATCCGCAGAATGTAACCACGAGGATCTGTGCATTACTACCCCAGTGGCGATGGTGTGGGCTGCGGTATCAGCAGCATCCAGAGCAGCCTGGAGGAACATCTTCGAAATTAGCTGGCCTTCTTTAATGAGTGAATGAAAATGCTGTCTGTTTTCTTCTGGGATATAATCCATAAAATCTGCCTACTTGAAGTAGTTGTCGTAGACATAATTTGTGAATAGCGCAGAATAATTAGCTACTCTTAATTGGAAAGTGGCCAACGTGCACACTTTTCTGCCCAGAGTGTCCATTTTCCTATCCTCCTTATCCTGAGGTGTTGTTTTGTTAAACTGTTTGTTTGCTGTTTATGGCGGTTGTTTGCTGCTTCCACTACAAGACACTTAGGAGGAGGGTGCTTAAAGAGGTATTCAGATTCTTTGTTAGGTACAAAGTATTTTTTATCTGTCTTTCTGGAGGTAGGTGGGATTGAGGCAGGTGTTTTTCTGATTTTGTTGGCTGGGTCAATGATTGCATCATTCATCGGTACTGTGATTCTAGTGGAGGGCTTGGTATGTAAGATTCTTAGGAGTCTACGTTGTGCTCCTGAGTCCTCCCGTATGGGAATCTCCAGTGCGTCCAGGACTCAGTGGAAGAGATCTTGGAACTGTCTGGAGTCAACCAAGGTCAGTGGTGATGATGGATAAAATAATGATTCCTGCTGTTATGCTATGCTACTCCTG
>ML686116.1:483617-498105 GCA_007922175.1 Pelusios castaneus
GCTCCGGGGAGAACGAGCCCATTTGGCTAACAGTGATGAGGTGATGATGTCATCTCTCTGAGGTTGGTTCTGTGGTGGCGTGTGTGGCTCTGGGTTGTCCATATCTAGTTCATCCTCAGTATCCTGGTTGCCAGGTGCAGGTTGCTGGGATTGCCTGGGTGTTGGTTTGTATTGCCGTGAGGTGGAAGGTCTAGATGAATATTGAGACCAGACATCCCAGTGCGACCAATGGTGGTCATGGGAGGGTGGCAGACCATACCAGGGTTGTGGGTACCAAGGGTATGAAGGCATATTAGATAGGCGGGGTTATCTGTGTTCTTTGTCTAGTGGGGACCTAGGGTATGGCGAAAATCCTGGTCCCTGATCCATCGCCTCCTCTTCCTCTGAATCAAGCGGTGAGACTGCTTCAGAGCTAGGCAGACAGGTTGGGACTCCATTGGTTCTGTGTCTGTGGGAGGCAGATGTTTGTGAACGTTATTCCTCCTGTGTGTTACAGTGTTTAGTTTTCTCCCTTCATTTTTGTGAGGTTGCTTGATCTTGAGAGGAAGCCGGTGCTGAGGAGGCTGGTAGTACTTCGGAGTTATGTGGTTCCGAAGGGAAGGGTGCTGGTGCCGCAGTAAGAGACAGTGCTGGCGGCTTTGACAGTGGTGCGGCTTGAGTCAGAGCCAAGGCACTGCTTTTGAGTGCCTGCACTGTATCCGTTGTCTGTGGTGCAGGAGGGGCTTTCTGTGCCGATGAAGGCAGTGCCGGGGAAGCAGATGGTTTTGACAATTTTAATGGTGCTGAACCCTGGGGGTCAGTGAGTTTTACCTTCGTCCTTTGGTCTGAGCAGGGAGAGATGGACCTTTCATGGGCTTTGGTTCCCGACGTAGCAGAGGAACCAGGAGCCTCAGTGCTACGGGGTCTGGTGGCTGGCGACGGTGATTTTGTTCCTTTTGAGTCAGTGTGTGGAGGAGTTCAGGCTTCTGCCTGGGGTGAGCTGAGTGCTGGATGCTTGTCCCGGGTCCGAAGCTGGGTGCAGGGACCGCTCCCTCATAAGTAATTTCAAGCTGAGGTCCCTATCACGGTGCGACCTTGAACTTAAGTCTTGGCAGTGGGGGCACTTCTGTGAGATGTGCCCCTCACCTAAGCCCTTTCTGCAGGTTGACTGTCCGTCAATGCCGGTACAGCGTCCTGACTGGACTCGCAGCGTTTGAAGCCACGGAAGCCCAATATTGCCGCCGAGTGAAGTGTGGCTTTTCTTCCGTCTTCTTTTTTTTTTCTTTTTTAAATGGGGAAAACAGGTTTTGAAAAGGAAGGATATAGGAAGAGGAATAGGGAAAGAAAGAGTTCAAGAAGGGAGAGTATAACAAGCTGAGGTAAACTGTGAGAGAGGGAGAGAGCTCCGTCCGTAACCACGGATGGTTGAGAGATGATTAAGGGGAGTCAGGTCGCGCACGTGCTGACAGGCACCAGCGACAGCACGAGACAGCCTGTTGATGCTCACGCAAAAGACGGTGGCTTACCTGTAACTGTCGTTCTTCGAGATGTGTGCTCACGTCCATTCCTATCATAGGTGTGTGCACGCCCCCGTGCACGGCCATCGGAGCTTTTTCCCCCTAGCTGTAGCCCGAGGCTTGGTCCCCGCACCCCCTGCAGTACCGCTCTCATGCTGCCGTATATTAGGGGCTGCTGGGGCCAAGCCCGCCCAGGCCCTTCTTTCCGCTAACTCCAAAAGTGGGGTAGGTGGGCGGGTTTGGAATGGACATGAGCACACATCTCGAAGAACGACAGTTACAGGTAAGCAACCGTCTTTTCTTCTTCGAGTGTTGCTCATGTCCATTCCTATCATAGGTGAATAACAAGCATTACCTGGATGGCGGGAGGAGTTAACCGCTTGCTGTCTGGAAGACTGCTCTCCCAAAGGCTGCATCGTCCCTGGTCTGCTGAACGATTGCATAGTGAGAGGTGAAGATGTGAACTGAGGACCAGGTGGCCACTTTGCAAATATCTCGTATAGTAAGGTGGGCGAAAAAGGCTGCCGAGGAGGCCTGCGCTCTGATTAAGTGCACCCTTGCTGGTCCTGGTAGAGTCACTTTAGCTTGTTCATAACACAGTTTAATACAGCCCTTAATCCACGAGGAAATGCTCTGCGTGGAAACGGGAAGACCCTTTACCCGATCAGCAACTGCTATAAATAGTTGGGTCGATTTACAAAAGGGCTTTGTATGGTTGATATAAAATGCCAACACTCGCCTTACATCTAACGTGTGCCAACGACGTTCCTCATTGGATTGATGGGGCCTAGGGAAAAATACAGGTAGACAAATGTCCTGGTTGCAGTGGAAGTCCAACAGTACCTTCGGGAGGAAAGCTGGGTGGGGTCTGAGCTGGACCTTGTCCTTAAAGGAAATCATATACGGGGGTTCAGAGGTTAAGGCCTTTAATTCTGAGATTTGTCCTGCCAAAGTGATCACAATGAGGAAAACTACCTTGAAGGACAGGATTAGGAGAGGACAAATGGCCAAGGGTTCAAAGGGAGGTCTTGTGAGATTTTTGAGGACTAGATTAAGGTCCCAAGGTGGAGCTGGATCCCTCATTTGCAGATACAGTCTTTCTACTCCCTTTAAAAAATGTGTTGCCTTGGGATGTGAAAAGGCTGGTCTTCCTTGAAAGTGAGTGTGAAAGGCCGATATCACTGCTAAATGCACACGAATAGAGGCTAGGGATAGGCCTTGATGCTTTAGTGACAAGAGGTAATCCAGGATTAACTGGATGGGGGCCTCTGCAGGGACTATAGAGTTCGTTTGGGGCCAGCATGAGATGTGTTTCCACTTAGCAGAGTACGAAGTCCATTTGGAAGGCTTCTTGCTGCCGAGGAGTATGTGTTGTACTGACTCCGAACAGGTTTGTTCTTCCCTGTTCAACCATGGAGTCTCCAGGCAGTAAGATGTACAGTGGTCACATCCGGGTGAAGGATGCATCCATCGTCTTGCAACAGGAGATCTGGATGATTGGGAGTTCCCATGGCAGGGCTATTGACAGAGACAGAAGTGCGACGAACCAGCACTGGCGAGGCCACGCTGGGGCGATAAGAATTATATCTGATTTGTCCCTCTTGATTTTCAGAGCTACCCTGTGCAGTAGAGGAATCGGAGGGAAAACATACAACAGACTTCCTGACCACACCAGGAGGAAGGCATCGGAGATGGCTCCCCTCTCCGAGCTCCAGAGAGAACAGAAGAGGTTGCATTTCTTGTTCTCCCGAGTCGTGAAGAGGTCCACTTGGGGATAACCCCACCTCTGGAAAATCTGTGAGACTACGTCTGGGTGTAGGGACCATTTGTGGCAAGGAGAGAATGTTCTGCTGAGTCGATCCGCCTCTGTGTTTCTTATTCCCGGTAAGTACGAGGCTATTAAGCGAATGTGATGAGCCACAGCAAAGTCCCAAAGAAGGATTGCCTTTGTACAGAGGGCTGATAATCTCGCCCCTCCCTGCTTGTTCACATAGTGCATCGCCGTTGTGTTGTCTGTTAACACCCAGACCACTTTCCCTGTGATTAGATGTAGGAAAACTTTGCAGGCTAACCGAATTGCCCTGAGCTCTCTGATGTTGATGTGAAGCTCCTTCTTGGTAGGTGACCACAGTCCCTGCGTCTTTTCCCCGGAACTTAAGTGGGCTCCCCACCCCAAATCGGAGGCGTCCGAAACTATGGTCAGGGAGGGTGGTTCCTCCATGAAGGCCACTCCCTCGAGGACCACATTGGGATTTTTCCACCAAGTTAATTGGGACAACACACTGGCAGGAATCGTCACCACCTTGTCGAGGGAGTGAGTGATCAGGGAATAAACCGATTCTTGCCAGGTTTGCAGGGGCCCGAGTTTCAGTCTCGCCAGTGGTACCACATAACTACAAGCCGCCATGTGTCCCAGCAACTGCAGGCAGTGTCTGCTTGTTGTTGTCAGGAATCGTTCCAGATGACGAATTAGATCTACCATCGTACTGAAATGGTTTGATGGAAGAAAAGCTCTGGCGCAACGCGAGTCCAGGTTGCCCCAATAAAATTTATCTTTTGAACAGGGTCCAGTATGGACTTTTCCATGTTTATGAGAAGTCCCAGTCTGCTGCAGACGTCTAAGGTCAGGGCGATACTGGATCTGACTTGCTGCTGGGATTTCCCCCTGATTAACCAGTCATCTAAATATGGGAAAATATTGATGTTCCTTCATCAAAGATACGCTGCAACTACTGCCATACGCTTTGTGAATATGCGGGGTGCAGATGAAAGGCCAAATGGAAGGGCGGTAAACTGATAATGTTTCTTCGCTACCACGAAGCGGAGGAAACGCCTGTGAGCTGACTGTATCGAAATATGGAAATAGGCATCCTTTAAATTGAGGGCGGCGAACCAGTCTCCTGGATCTAGTGAGGGGATAATGGATGCTAGAGACACCATTCGAAACTTCCTTTTTATTATGTGTCTGTTGAGGTTGCGGAGGTCCAGAATGGGTCTGTATTCCCCGTTTGGCTTGGGAACTAAGAAGTATCTGGAGTAAAACCCCTTCCCTCTTTCTTGGGGCGGGACCTTCATTATAGCTCCTAACTCCAGAAGTACACGTACCTCCTTGAGCAGAGCTTGCTCGTGAGAGGGGTCCCTGAAGAGGGATTGGGGAGGGTAGGAGATTGAGGGGAGGGACAAAAATTGGATGGAGTAGCCCTCGGAAATGGTGCTGAGCACCCAGCGGTTGGAAGTTATCCGGGACCACTCCAGGTAAAAAGGAGCCAGACGATTAAGAAAAGGTGGGGTAGGATCCAGGTATGAGACTGGTTTGTTGTCCTCTAGCACACCCTCAAAATGATCTCTTGTTCTTAGGTGTACGTCTCGAGCAGCCTGGCTGAAAAGAGGCCGGAGAGGGATTTGCACCATGGCAGCGTCTTCCCGAGTTTCTATTCCTATCCCTTTGTCCAAAGGCAGTATTTCTTTGATATTGGGATCTATAATGGGGCTGGTATGGTGGCGGTGCCCGGAAGGGGCGACGCGTGGATGCTTGTGTATAGAGGCCCAACGACCTTAAGGTGGCTCTTGAGTCTTTTAAATCATGTAATTTCTCATTTGTTTTTGCAGAGAATAAGTCTGGGCCGACAAAAGGAAGGTCCTGGATAGTCTGCTGGACCTGTTGTGAGGGGCCCGATGACTGCAGCCAGGAACCATGCCTCATGCACACTGCGGAGGTGATGGCTCTGCCGGCCGTATCAGCAGAATCGTAAGACGTCTGCAGGATCGCCCTGGCCACCGATCGACCTTCCTCCAGAATTGTAAGAAAATCTTGGAGCTGCTCTTTCGGAAGGACTTCCTGAAAGCGCTGCAAAGAGTTCCATAAATTATAATTATATCTGCCCAGCAGGGCTTGATGGTTCACTATCCGGAAATGTAAGGTCGCTGTAGAATAAACTTTCTTTCTGAACAGATCCAGTTTCTTGTGACGCTTATTTTGTGGTGTTGAGCCTGCTTGCCCCTGTCTGTCCTTTTGGTTAGTAGCCTCGACTACGAGGGAGCCTGCTGGGGATGGCTAAAAAGATATTTAAAGCCTCTGGCCGGAACATAATATCTTTTTTCTGCCAATTTAGAAATGGGAGGAACCGAGGAAGGAGTTTGCCAGAGTGACTTTACGATCTTAAACACTCCTTCATGCACTGGTAGTGCAGGCCTAGAGGGTGCTTCCGCTCCCAGTACATCAAACAAGCTATCGGTCGTTTCCTTAAGCTCCTGAGCTTCCATTCCCAGGTTAGACGCTACTCTCCTAAGGAGGTCTTGGTATGTTTTAAAAGTCATCTGATCGATTGGAAGAGCTCTGAGCATTGTCATGATCGGCAGAGGAAGTCGATGGTTGGTTAGGAACTACTGTCTGAGGGGTAACCCCTTGCTTTTGTTTGGGTATCCTGCGAGCATCTTTTTGAGAGTCTGGGTCCTCTGATTCTGAAGGATGTTCGCTGCCCAATGCTGGGGGAGCTGAGTGGACCCCCGCTGATTGGAGAGAGAGTGGCGCAGGATTCGGTGGACATGACTATGGTCCCCAATATGGCCATTGCCATTGGTTCTGTGCCCAGATAGGCGGCATCCCTGCAGATCTCTTATGGTTCTTTTTTCCCCATTTGGTCCTAGGTGTATCCTCTGAGGATTCAGCGGAGGACGAGGAGGAATGGTGCCTTGAAATACGGCGTTGCTTACGCTTTGCCTTTCTTGGTGATCTAGCGTCCTTAGTGTCCGTGTGGTGCTTCTCCCGGTGTCAACTGGGGGAGCGTGCACTCTGGGAGGAGGATCTTGAAGAGCTGCCTCCCCTAGCTCTATCACGTCCTGCTACATTATGCCCGGGCTTGTCAGTTTCATTTGGCAACCGGGTTCTGCAGCCCCTTGCTGGGGGTGAACTCAATGGTGCCTGAAATTGATCATGTCCAGCCCGTGAGGATAATTTGACTGGGCTCGGAGTCGGGCTAGTTGAAATTTCATCCCAGGACGGGGAGCGCCTCCTGTGGTGCCTATGGGAACGGTGCCGGCGGTGCTGCGCCGGGGCTGGGGAGTTTGAATATTCAGAGCTGGAGGAGAGCTGCCGAGAGTGCTGGTGGCACTGCGGAGGTGGCGGTGACCGTGGGCGGTCGGAGCTCAAGCCGCACCGGCCAGTAGCAGCCCGATCGAGGGGGCCGGCTACAGATCCCGGTGCTGATGGAGCCGGGGAACTGGGAGACTGCTCAGGTGCGGTAGCAGCTGGGTTGCAGAGTAGCCCAGTGCTGTCCTGGATGTTCAGTGGCAATGGGAGGGCCAGTAAGGAGTTGGCCGCTAAGTAACACTCCGGTGTAAATGGGGCTTGAAACAGAGAAGATATGCCCCGTCCATTGCTTCTTCTCCCTGCAGCCTCAGAGCGGAGCTCGACCCCTTAGTGTTCAGAGCCGTGGGGGAGCTGCCGCGCTCTGGCCTCGTTCCTTTTCGAGGAGAGGAGCTATGGTGCCGCGGTGCCAGGGCCATACCATGCGCCTGTCCCGGGGTTGGTGCCGACTGGGTGCTCTGTGCCGAAAGTGATCCTGGTGCCGGATTTGATCCCTGGTTTGGCACTGGTCTAAGAGCTTCCTCCAGCAGGAGGGCTTTCAGCCTGAATTCCCGCTCCTTCTGCGTCCGGGGTTAAACCCCCTGCAAATTTTACATTTTTCTCTTCGGTGAGACTCACCGAGACATTTTAAACAGTTTTCGTGTGGATTGCTCAAGGGAACCGGCTTTCCGCACACTGAGCAGGGATTAAACCCCTGTGACCTCGGCATGACGCCGGGGTGCTTTAAAACTATAACCAACTAACGAACTAATGAACACTATAACAAACTATACTAATAAGTATGAAAAAATAACATCTTTTAAAGCTTTTTTCTTTTTTTTAAGGGGAACGTCTTGAAGATAAGACAACTGCTCCTGTGGTCGCCACTTAGGCGGAAAGAAGAGACTGGGCAGCCCCTAATATACGACGACATGAGAGCGGTACTCCAGGGGGCGGGGACCAAGCCTAGGGCTACAGCTAGGGGACAAAAGCTCCGATGGCCGTGCACGGGGACGTGCACACACCTATGATAGGAATGGACATGAGCAGCACTCAAAGAAGAACCCTAATGAGCATGGCTAGAAGAGTTGTCCGATTCATGCCGCATGAACACCCAAGGTGGAACGTCCATGGGGACACATCTTGAAGGAGAACTGGGGGCATTTCCTGTTCCCATGGTTCATGAACAGGTCCACCAGGGATAAGCACACCTCTGGAAAATCATGTTGGTTACATCCGGGTGGAGGGACCAATCATGGAGAGGTAAGAAGCACCTGCTGGGGTGATCTGCTTCCTTGTTCTTTACCCCCAGCAAATATGATGCTGTCAGGTGAAAGCAATGTCCCTGCTAAGTCCCATAGATGGGTGGCCTCTATGTAGAGGGCTGTGGAATGGGCCTCCCCTTGCTTGTTTATGTAGTACGTGACCGCTGTGTTGTCCGTCAGCACATGAGCTACCCTTCCAGAGATGAGGCGTAAGAAGACCTCGAACACGAGATGGACTGTCCGCAACTCCCTGACATTTATGTGCAGTCACTTGTCTTCTACTATCCAAAGGCCCTGGGTGTGTGCACCTGTGCTGAGGTGCACCCCCCATCCTAGGTCCAAAGCATCTGATATTCGAGTCATGGAAGGGGGCTCTTCTATGAAGGGCACTCTTTGGAGAACTGTCCCAGGATCCTGCCACCAATTCATTTGTGCTAGGATGCTGTGCAGAACCGTGACCACTCTGTCCAGGGTGTGGGCTATCGGAGGATACATGGACGCCAACCATGACTGTAATGGCCTGAGTCTGAGACGTGCCAGCCTCACTACGTAAATGCAGGAGGCCATGTGGCCCAGGAGTTGAAGGCATTGTCTGACCATTGTGGTTGGGCATGATTGAAGCTGGGTTATTAGTCTGTCATTGCCTGGAATCAGGGCCGGGGAAGGAAAGCTCCGGCCTGAACAGAATCTAGGGTCACCCCTATGAAATCTATCCTTTGTACAGGCCCTAATGTGGATTTTTACCACCTGTCGACCCAGTCTGTGGCAGGTGGTGAGGGCTAGACCTGACCTAGGTAAGGGAATATGTGGGTGCTCCTACGGCACAGGAATGCAGCAACTATGGCCATACATTTGGTAAAAACCAGGGTGGGGGGGTTGAAGACAGGCCAAAAGGGAGGACCATAAACTGGTAATGATTTATGGCTACTACAAAGCGCAGGAAATGCCTGTGAGCTGGGAGGATGGACACATGGAAATAAGTGTCCTTCAAATCGAGGGCAGCAAACTAGATTCCCGGATCCAGGGATGGAATAATAGAGGCCAGAGAAACCATACGGAACTTCTGCTTCCTTATGTGTTTGTTGAGGTTGCAAAGATTCAGTATGGGTCTGAGGTCTCCATTCAGTTTGGGGACAAGGAAATAATGGGAATAGAACCCCCTTCCCTCCTGATCTGGTGGAACTGGCACTACGGCCTCTAGGGACAGGTGGATTGGACCTCTCTGAACAGGAGTTGTTCATGAGAGGGGTCCCTCAGAAAGGATGGTTGTGGGGGTAGATTGGGAGGGGTTGAAAAAATTGAATTGAAATGGTACTGAGTACCCAACGATCCGTAGTAATACGGGACCATTCCAACGAAAACTGGGAGAGGTGATCAAGGATGGATCCTGGGAACTGGCTGGGGAATCATCCTCAGGCATTCCCTCAAAAGGAATGCTTGCTATTACTGGATCGCCTTGAATGGCTCTGGTGATGTAGCTCTGAACCAGAACCTGCAGAAGAATGGGATCTCCCAGAAGTCCTGTTCCTGTCCTGCTGCCTTGGCATTGCTTCGGTTCTGGAGGGCAGTCTAACAAATAACAGCTAATTAACTTAACTGCTCCTACTTAAATAACGCTGCACAGCACTAGAGAACTAACAACTATGAGTAATAGTCCAAGGTACAAGAAGGGGAACTTATAAGAGCAAGACCCAGTTTCAGCAACCGTCACTGGTGGACAGAAGGGACTGATGGGCACAGAACTGGCAGCGCCTGATATACTAGAGCATGAGCACTGAGTTCCAGGGCACGCCTAAGCTGGGTCTGCAGCTACTGCTAGGGGAAAAGCATTGCAGTAGCCATGCATGCAGGCGTGCAAACGCCTATATTAGAACGGACATGAGCAAGCACTCGAAGAAGGAGGGTTTGAAAAAGGAGAAATAGTCACACTTTGAACAGCTGGGGGCTTTTTGCCTGAGAAACTCCATCTTGAGACAACTCCAAGGGACTGAACCTGTCCACATGGCCAGAGGGGCAAAAACTGGCTGAAAACCACCAATGGCCAGGCATGTGGGTAAGGGAGATGAGAACAGACTACAACAGTCAACTTTAGGTTATATTTTCATTTGCTAGTGGTTAGCGCCTGATTCCTTTATTAAATGATTGTGCATTGATTTGCTATATACTCACTGAAAATATATTCTAATCAATAAACTAGTGTTTCTTTTAACTAAAACTGTATGAACTTTAGAGGGTGTGAATGAGCAGAGCTGGGGCATTCTCATTTATTTGATAAACAAGTGAACCAGTGTCTAAGAGCCTACAGTGATTGGGGAAGGGTCCCAAACCCTGCAAGATAGAAGTTCTCTGTTGGCATCTGGGGGCTGAAGGTGCTCGCTGAGGGACCAACTCTTGAGTTGCTGGAGAGCGCAGTCCACTACCTGGGACCGATTACATGAAGGTGGCTGGTGTGGGCTGACCCAGCAGTGGGGGGGGGGGGGTTTGTCACCTAGCAAAGCGGGGTAAGCTGAGGTCCAGGAGTGGGTAATTGGCACATCAGCCCAGATTCTGGGAGCGGAACGTCACAGAAAGGTACTGTTAGAAAGGTTACAATTTGCTAATGAGGATGCTATTGTTCATGTGCAGGTTTCCCATCACTGGGGCTGGGCAGGGGTGAGTGGTTACAGTGCCTGGTGCCGGAAGGAGCCCTGCACGAGCCAAAGACAGGCCCAGCCAGATGGGCAGTGGCCTGTAGATAGAAAAGGGTTCAGGAGATACCCCAATCTGGATAACTCAAAGGGTTGTCCAATGTTCTCCCTGGAGCAGTTGCTGAGGTGGCTCCTGTCTGAAGGAGGTTGAGCCAGAAATGGCCAGGGCCCTGGGACACGAGGGAGAACCTGTGCCAAAAGGGAGCTGTACCTGCCAGGCGATCAGATCCTGGAGCTTCTCAATATTGCCCTGGTCCTCAGGGTGCTCTGTCTGATACGACTCCTGGAAAAATGCCTGCAACAGCAAATGCCAGCCTGGCTCAGCATATGGCCTCCACCCCAAGCACGGTGGTTCTCAGCACAGAGCAGAGAGACCATGCAGAGCAATCTGTGACAGACCTTATTCCCAGTCCGCAGCCCCTTTGCTATCTGAGCCCTGGGCTCCCTCCTCTGCACCTTCTCTACAGCCCTCAATCCCAACCCACAAACCCTGCACCCCCAGCCCACCAATAACCCTCAATCCCAACCCACATTCCCCTGCACCCCTTGCCCCAGGCTCCCCACAGATAACTTCTTTGTGATTGTCTGCACAGCAGTGGCTAGTAGTGGAGGAGAATGATGATGCACCCTTCTTTGGTATCAGCCCCCAGTGCACTAAGACTCCTTTCTGTGCCCCCTCCCCAGCTCTCACCTTCTCATACTTGGCAAAACCACCCATGACGGCTGGATCGACGATGCCGTTCAGCAGCATGGAGAGTGGGTTGATGGGCAGGCTGGGGTCGCTGAGGTGCCGGTTGATCTCACTCAGGATTTTCTCGTTGGTTTTCTTCATGGTCTCAATGGCGTTTTCCAGAGGGCTGATGGTTGTCTGAACCCAGGAAGGTGGGGGAGAGATGTTTAATGACTGCAGAGGGCTGCGGGCTCTGCCCATTTCACCCAGGGCCCCCATGGCTTCCCCCATACCCACCTGAGAACAGTTCACACTGAGCAAGCTGTGCTCCTTTCCCTCTCCCTCCTGGGACCCAACGACCACCCTCTCTCCCTCCTGCATCCACACTGCTCACTCGGCTAGTAACCAGTTTTAAACTCCCAACATGGGAATCTCCAGACTCCAGGGAGAGAAAAGGAAGGCTAGATAGGCCGAGTCTTCGCTCTGATGCATGCCACCCTCTGACTGGGGACTCTGAGTCAAATGAGTCTTTCTTCCCCTAAGCCCCATGCAAGCCCCCACAGGCTATGGGGCTCAGTTCTCAACTTAATCTGGGCCTATTCCCAGGGTTGTTAAGGAACTGGCTGAAACTAACCCCGATCACCAAGTGATCCAGAGAGACCGTGTCGCCCCTGTGACTCAAGGGTCCCCCACCTCCTCGCAGGGAAGCTGAGAGAGCCCCCAGCTCAAGACGAAAGGCCTGGGAGGTAGGGGCTGGGCTGAGCTCTTTTAGAAGCTTGGCACTCTCTGCTGGGACTGCCTGAAGAAGTCAGAGAGAGCCAGAGCCTGGCAATGGAGTCCCAGCAGCTTGGCTGGGGAATTGCTCTGGCTGACCAGACTGGACCTTTCTGGCTCAGTCTAGAAGGTGGGAAGGCTGCATGGCCTGTCCTGGAGGAAGAGTGGGGCCCTGTGGGATCTGCCCTACTGAAGGGTTCTTCCAAGACACTGTTGAAAAAATGGAGTAGCACTGGATCTGTGATACCAGGCCCCTGAGGGATGAGGTGATTCATCCATGCAGAGCCTAGCAAAGGACACTCATCACTCTCCCTACAGGGCTGCACTGTGACACTCGCCCTTCTGGCCTAGGTTGGCCAAGGGTCTGGGTTGCTCCTCCACAGTGTGCTGGGAATCCCAAGGGGGGCCATTCCTCTGTGGGTGTGATCTCACAGACTGTAAGGTCAGAAGGGACCATTGTAATCATCTAGTCTGACCTCCTGGAAAAGACAGGCCACAGAACCTCACCCACCCATGCCTGTAATAGACCTCTAATTTATGACTGAGATACTGATGTCCTCAAATCATGGTTTAAAGATGTCAAGGTATAGAGAATCCACCAGCAAGTGAGCCATGCCTCATGCCAAGGAGGGAGGCGAAAATCCCCCAGGGTCTCTGCTAATCTGCCCTGCAGAAAAATCCTTCCCAACTCCAGATATGGCAATCAATTAATCCCTGAGTATGTGGGCAAGACTCACCAGCCAGACACCTGGAAAGAACTGTCTGTAGGAACTCAGGACCCACGCCATCTAACATCCCATCACAGGCCATTGGGCATATTTACAACTAATGGTCAAAGCTCAGTCAATTGCCAAATTAGGCTGTCCCATCATACAATCTCCTCCATAAATTTTTCCAGTTCACTTTTGAAGCCAGATAGGTTTTTGCCCTGACATTTCCCCTTGGAAGGCTATTCCAGAACTGCACTCCTCTAATGGTTAGAAACCTGCATCTAATTTGAAGTCTAAACTTCCTGATGGACAGTTTATATCCATTCTTGTGTCCACATTGACACTGTACTTAAATAACTCCTCTCCTTCCCTGGTATTCATCCTCTGGTGTATTTCTAGAGAGCAATCATATCTCCCCTCAGCCTTCTTTTGGTTAGCTAAACAAGCCACGCTCTTTGACTCTCCTCCCATAAGGCAGGTTTTCCATTCCCCAGATCATGATAGTAGCCCTTCTCTGAACCTATTCCAGTTTGAAGGCATTTTTCTTAAACATGGGGGACCAGAACTGCACACAATATTCCAGATGACGTTTGACCAGTGCCTTTGTAATAGTACACTTCCCTATCTCTACTCAAAATACCTTGCCTGAGACATCCTAGGACTGCATTCACTTTTTTCAAAGCCATATCATACTGGTGGCTCATAGTCAGCCTCTGATCATGGATTCATAGATTTTAAGGCCAGAAGAGACCAATCTGATCATCTTGCACAATGCATGCCACAGAATCTCTTGCCCATCCCTGCAATAGACCCCTAACCTATGACTGAGTCATTGAAGTCCTCAAATCATGATATAAAGAATTCAAGGTACAGAGAAACCACCAGCAACTGACTCATGCCCCATGCTACAGGGGAAGGTGAAAACCCCCCAGGGCTCCTGCCAATCTGCCCTGGGGGAAAAATCTCCTGACCCCAAATATGGTGATCAGCTAATCCCTGAGCAGACTCACCAACCAGACACCCAAAACAGAATTCTCTGAACCAACTCAGAACCCACCACATCTAACATCTCATCACAAGCCATTGGCACATTTGCCATCAGTAGTCAAAGATCAGTTAATTGCCAAATCCAAATACACCCAGGTCCTTCTCCTCCTCCGTCACTTCCAGGTGATCCATCCCCAGCTTATAGCAAAAATTTTTGTTATTAGTCCCTAAATGCATGCCCTTCTACTTTCCACTACTAAATTTCATCCTATTTCTATTACTCCAGTTTACAAGGACAACTACACCTTCCTGTATGATATCCTGATCCTTCTCTGTATTAGCAATACCACCCAACTTCCACTAGCAGTAACCTCCCTCCAGCCTGACAGTTCACCTTACAACAGGACCCGCTGTAATCTCTTCTTTAATCAGTTCCTTACCCACCTTTCAATTTTCATGTGAATCCCCATCTTCTCAAACTTAACTAGTACATGGAGCCCACATCTGGCACACCCTCATACCCAGCATCCTCACGGCATTCATACCCAGCACTCCCTCAGCACCTGTACCCGGTACCCTCTCCCCGCCTGTTCTCTGTGTCCGTCAGCTCCTCCCTTGGCAGGGAACTCACCATGGTGGTGGCTGTGATCACAAACCAGCGGAGGATGCCAGGCAGTGGATAGGCCGTCACGAATGTCATTCGCTCGATCCACATGGTCTGTAAGGGGGAGCTCACATCACCACATGGGCCTTGGCTGAGGGACACTGAACAGCTCCGCCCAGCTAGGGACCTCCTACTGCACCCCCAGAGCTCCCCTGCTGCCCCCTCCCCCC
>ML686116.1:508105-529844 GCA_007922175.1 Pelusios castaneus
CCCCCCACCCCTCTCCAGGCCTCCCTCCAGCCCCCTTACCTGGCCGGAGGCTCGCAGCTGCAGGGACGGCCGGCAGAGCTGCTTCTCGGCCAGGCCGCTCCCACCCTGAGCACGCTCTGTCTGCGCATGCTCAGGGTGGGAGAATTGAATCTCCCCAGCCCAGCCGCAGCAGCAGTCTGCATTTAAAGGGAACAAGGCTCGCACCTGGAAGAGCCAAGTTCAAGGGGCTAAAGAGCCGCTTGTGGCTCGCGAGCCGCGGTTTGCCGACCACTGGACTAGATGACCTCGTGAAGTCTCTTCCAACCCTATTATTCTATGATTCTATGATTAAGAATGGTCCTAGGGAGTATGCTGATGAGCCATTAAGGACATAAAGAATACAACCATTGTGTCCTTAATGGCTCATCAGTTTACTCCCTGGGACCATATCACCTGGCAGATTCCTTAACATTAAGGAGACAATGGTTGTTCACACCCTCCCATCTAAGGCATTCCTCCAGCATGACGCAAGTTAAAGTATGGATATAACATCAAATTCCTAACTTCTAATCAAAATCGAATTCCTAGACATAAACTATATAATCATTCCCAACAAATTACTACCTTTCTATTGATACCAAACATGACATAGTTCCTATGGATTATAGCATTTATGAGATATCCATAGAAAATAATATCATAAATGCTTCCCTAAATCCAGACAGTGTCACACCCTGCCCACATGCCCTGCCCTTTGGGGAGCATACCAGGCTCCCCCTCTGCCGCCCCCCAGCAGGGAGGGCATTGGCGTAGTCCTGGGGTAGCCCTAACTTGATTTAGGACTACCCCAGGGCTACACTGGCTTAATTCGACTTTAAAAAGTCGAATTAAGCCTTAGGTCGAGTAGAAAGGTGGTTTAATAAAGTCGACTTAATTTTCATTAAGTCGACTTTATTTTGCTTAAGTCGACTTAAGCAAGCTGCTTAAGTCGACTTAAACAAAGTGTAGTGTAGACGCAGGGCAAATTAAGTCGACTTAAGCCAAGCTTAAGTCGACTTAATTTATCAGTGTAGACGCAGCCTCTGCGAGCTATAAACACCTGAACTTGCCGACTTATCAACTGTAGATAATGTTACATCAGACTTTTGCAATGCCAAGGACAGGTCTGCAAGTTCCTTCAGAACATCAAGCATGAGACCCAAGTTTTTAACAAAAACTGGATTCTCCAGCTTTTTTGCTGTGCCAGCACATTTTGCTTTATCTTTCCCTTCTAATGAGAAATCAATGGATTTTTTTCAAGAAGTGGCTATGGAGGGCTGCATATGACCACCAAACAGCTCATACAGTGTGGCAGCTAGAAGCAACCCAACGTACATCAAATAGGCGTCCAATCCTATTAAGCTGGACTTCCTGATCACTTACACATTCAGCCAACTCTCTCAAGCATTTCGGCGACTGACTGCACAGAGCATAGAATGAATCCACGAATGATTTAAAATGATTAACTTCACTGCAGTATTTGATAGCATCAGCCATGGCCAATTCCAACCTGTGATTAAAACAATGCCAACTTATCAAAAGTGGAAATCGTGTCTTTAATTTTGTGGCAACACCAGCCTTACTGCCTAACATGACAGAAGCTCCATCTACACCTAACCCACCCAATTATCCTTGAGAAATTCCTCCGTGAACCCGTGTGCTGTCAAACACTGCAGCAAAGCTAATTCTACGCCACCAGCATCATTCCTGCCTAGTTCAACCAGATCAAGAAAAAATGTAACAGGACCAACGTTTGCATCCTGTACGCCTTAGCCATTTTCCAATAAGAGATGAGCTGTACCAAACGACTGACTTTAACCACTGCACCAGAGAAAAAGGACACCAGGATTCAAGTGTGACACATTCTAATGAAGGCAGCTGGGTCATATCAGGGGTGAATCTGGCCCAATATGTCCATATCATAAAACTATCACACAACATGGCACAATTCAATACAATTAATAACACTGTGTGAGTGGCGTGGGGGACAGGGTCAATATATCTAACTGGTGCTATTAATGCTAAGGGTATTAGTTTTGTGGTAGTTTATATTCTTGTGACTCTGCGTTTTGTTTACAACAAGCAAAAACTGTTCACCTTTTCCCCTCCCTTCTAAGCAATAAATACATGTCCTGATCTTCAGTCACACTGAAGTCAAAGGACATTTTGTCACTGGGTTCAATGAGCAAATTTTGGCTAGATAAGGCCCAGAAACTGGTGTGGTAGGAAAGGCAGGGGTACCTGGCAGGGGAGTGTAGCAGGGATGGGCGGCAAAGGAGGAATGGTTGGGAGCTTGGGAGGACAGGGCAGAGGTGGGGTGGGGTGGTGTGCCAGAGGGGTATGGGGAGCACTGGTACTAGGTGGCGGGGTGCCAGTGGAAGATCCTCCCACTGGGCCTCCCTGGTGTTGTCCCCAAATGGGCCCCCTCTGCTGCACCCCCCATTGGTCCCTCACCCCAAGCTTTCCCAGGCCCCTTCCCCGGCTGCCCACTGGCTCCCCTATCCTCTCATTCCCCCCAGGCCTCTACCCTGTTCTTCTTGCCCCCCCGCCCGCCAGATCCCCAACACCCCCTGCCCCTTCACTGCCTGCCCGTTGGCTCCCTGAGCATCCCGGCCCCTTCCCCACTCCTTTTGCCCCCCACAGCCCCTTCCCCGCCTGACTGCTGGCTCCTCAACTCCCCCAGCCCCTTCCCCGATCCTCTGGCCCCCCTCAGCCACTTCCCTGCTCCTCTACCGCCCACAACCCCCTCCCCGATCCTCCGGGCCCCCCCCAAACCCCTTCCCTGCCTGATTGCTGGCTCCTCAACTCCCCCAGCCCTTTCCCCGCTCCTCTGCCCCATTCCTTGCCCCTTCCCTGCTCCTCGCCCCTTCCCCTGCGGCCCCTTCCCCATTCCTCGCCCCTTCCCCTGCGGCCCCTTCCCCGATCCTCTACCCCCCCACAGTCCCTTCCCTGTTCCTCGCCCCTCCCCACAGCCCCTTCCCCGTTCCTCGCTCCTCCCCCATGGCCCCTTCCCCAATCCTCGCTCTCTCTGAGCATGCTCAGGGCGGGAAATTTGAAACTCCCCAGCCTGGCTGCAGCAGGACAGGGCAGAACAAGTGTTCCGCCTGAGTCTGCTGCTTTGCTGGGCCCCCTGGGCGGAATGCATGGGAAGAAACGGTTACTTACCTGTAACTGGTTTTTTCAAGAGGTGTTGCTTATGTACATTCCAACTCAGATGTGCGTGCACCGTGTGCAGGGATCGCCAGAAAATTTTTCCCCTAGTCCCTCCACAGGGTTGGCTGCAACCACTGGGGGCGTCCCTGCAACCCTCTATATATGACCCACCCGACCCTCTCCCTCCCAGTTCCTTCTTGCTAGAATTCCTGTTGAGGGGAGGAGGGTGGGTGTTGGAATGTACATGAGCAACACATCTCGAAGAACACCAGTTACAGGTAAGTAACCGTTTCTTCTTCTTCGAGTGATTGCTCCTGTCATTCCAACTCATGTGATTCCCTAGCCTTACCTTGGAGGAGGGCGGAATTCTAACTCCTCGCTGTTTGGAGCACCGCTCTGCCTACCGCCAAAATCGACTCTCGCCTGCTGGGTGAGTGTGTAATAGTTGGAGAAGGTATGGACCAACGACCGCACCGCTGCCCTACAGAAGTCCAACACCGGAACATGCGCTAGGAAGGCCGCGGACGATGCGTGGGCCCATGTCAAGTGAGCCATTACCTTCGGGACTGGCTGTGCATAGCACTGACTAATACACGCCGCGATCCAAGAAGAGAGGCATTGGGTGGAGACTGGCTTCCCTTTCATTCTGTCTGCCACGGCAACAACAGTTGGGAAGTCTTGCGGAAGGGTTTAGTCCTTTCTAAGTAGAAGGCCAAGGCTCTTCTCACGTCCAAGGTGCGCTCCTCATCTGTGGCGTGGGGCTTTGGGCAGAACACTGGTAAGAAAATGTCCTGGGATGTGTGGAAATGTGCAACTACCTTGGGGAGGAAGGCCGGGTGAGGGCAGACCTGCACCTTGTCTTTGAAGAATTGGGTATAAGGGGGTTCTGATGTGAGAGCCCTGAGTTCCGATACCTGTCTAGCTGATGTTATTGCCACCAGAAAGGCTACCTTCCACAAAAGGTACAATAGCGAGCATGAAGCCAGTGGTTCGAACGGGTGGCCTGTCAGCCGCCCCAAGACTAAGTTCAGGTCCTATTGGGCCACTGGAGGTTGGCTGGCCGGGAGAAGCCTATCCAGCTCCTTTAAGAAATGCTTAACCAGCTGGTCAGAAAAAAGCGAACCTTCTAAGGGATCTTCGCGGAAGGCTATGATAGCTTCCAGGTGGACCTTAATCGAGGCCCCCCACAGGCCACGGTGCCTTAGGTGCAACAAACAGTCTCATATCAACGGAACCAGCACCGCCGAGACTGGGACCCCAAGTTCTGAAGCCCAGGCACTGAATCTCCTCCATTTTGCTAGGTACGTGGTCGACGCTTTCCTGTTGCTGAGCAGGACCTCTTGCACTTGGGCTGAGCACTGAAGCTCCCTAGAGTTCAGCCATGGAGCAGCCATGCTTTGAGGTAAAGGGACTTCAAGTTGGGGTGTCTCAGTTTCCCTTGTGTCAGTAGGTCTGGAAAAAGCGGTAACATGATTGGATCCGTTATTGAGAGGTTTAAGAGCATCGGGAACCAGTGTTGTCTCGGCCATTCTGGGGGAATCAGAATGATTTTTGCCTTGTCCCTCTTTACTTTCAGAAGCACCTTGTGAATCAGAGGGGGTGGGGGAAAGGCGTAGGACAGGCGCTGCGACCAGGTGACCAAGAACGTGTCTCCTCGGGACCCGGGGCAGTGATTCTGGAAGGAGCAGAAAATGGGGCACTTCTTGTTGATGTGGGAAGCAAACAGATCTATTCAGGGAGTCCCCCACTTCTGGAAAATGCTCTGCAAGACATCCTCCTGGATGGACCACTCGTGTGTCACGAAGCATCTGCTGAGCACGTCTGCCAGGACATTCTGGGAGCCCGGTAAGTAAGCGGCCTCTAGGAGAATCGAATGTTGGATGCAGAATTCCCATAGGTCGCAGGCTTCCTGACATAGAGGAGAGGAGAGAGCTTCACCGTTTGTTTATATGGTGCATGGTCATCATAGTGTCTGTCTGCACCAGAACAACCTTGCCCTTCAGGATGTCCCGTAATGCCATGCAGGCCAGGCGAACTGCCCTCAGTTCTTTCCAGTTTATGTGCATTCCTATCTTCCGCTTGGACCATTTGCCCTGTGTGTGAAGGTTGCCGAGATGGGCGCCCCAACCTGTGCCTGATGCATCTGTTACTAGACGGCTTGAGGAGCTTGGTCTCCCCGAGCACGTGTTGGCTTGGTGGCACCACCACTGGAGGGATTCCAGTATTCAACTCGGTATATATACTACCATGTCCAGTGGGTCGCGGGAGGGGCAGCAGCCAGCCCTGCAAGAGGAGGAGCTTTAGGTGCGCAAAGTCTACTACCGCAGTACAAGAGGCCATGTGGCCTTACAGTCTCAGGCATGTGTGGACTGAGGTGAGCAGATGTTTGGTCAACTCTCCTATTAGACCCTGTATTGCCATGAAACGGGATTGGGGAAGAGAGGCCTTGGCTTCTCTCGAGTCCAGAACTGCCCCTATGAACTCGATGCACTGGGTGGGGATCAGCGTGGACTTCCTTTCATTTATGAGAAGACCTAGCCTGCTGAACCAGTTTCTGATCATTTGCAGGTGAGACCAGACCTCTCTCTGAGAACGGCCTTTCACCAACCAGTCGTCCAGATATGGAAATACCTGAATCCTCTGTCTTCTGAGGAAGGCAGTGATGAGCGCAAGGCATTTTGTGAATACTCTTGGGGCTGTTGAAAGGCCGAAGGGCAGAACTGCAAACTGTAAGTGTCTTTCCCCCACCATGAAACGTAGGAAACGTCTGTGGCACGGGTGGAAGGCAATATGGAAATAGGCATCCCTCATGTCGAGGGTGGCATACCAGTTCCCGGTGTTGTCAGAGGCTCCCGGTGTGGTGCTCTGCTCTCTCCAATGTTGGTATCACTCGGCTGCGTGCGTGTGTTCCCTGTAAGCGCTGCCCCAGCTCCTGCAGATAGCTGACACAGCAGACCCGAAGAGAACCCCCAATAACCACAGAGTCTAGTAAGGTACGAAGGCACGTCGACCAGGTTTATTGTCACGGTGGATACAGTAGCAGTTCCCTTGGAGTGCTCTAAGACTCATCCAGAGGCACACTGCAGATACTGACCCTAGGACAATGGACTCGGCTCAGTCAGTGGCAGGATTTTCCACTGCCCCCTAGGCCGGACCCCGAAGCATCCCAGAAATACATTTTTATACACTTAGAAACTTTCACAATGTTTCTGACGTATCAAGGTTCGGCCCCTTGATGCCGTTAGGTGCCGCCTATTACCTTGTACACGTTGGTTTTACCTATCCATCATGTTTCTGGTTCTGGGAAGGGTCAGCCTGTTCTTTCTTATCTATGGAATGTTCCTGGATGTCTTGGTGCCTGGTTTATGGAATGTGCTGAGTTGTGCTTATGTAACTCTTGACGTATCTTAGTTTAACAATATCTTGACATTACTTTGGTTCAGGCTAGAGGCCTTGTATTGGGTCTATAACTGCTTAAGGGCCTTGCACTGGGCCTGTACCTACTACATTTCCCCATTTTTTTTTTTGTTTGTTTTTTATGGGGAGGATGTTTACCCATCGTCCCGGAAAAGCATAGCATATGGACGGAAGGCAACCCAGTGGGCTAAACACTGCGTTTTGGTTACCTTTGTTCTCCTTCCTATGCTCATGCCCCCATCTGCCCTAAAGTCTGCACATTCCCTCGTACGACTATTAGGCAGACATTAGTATCCAATTATAGCAGTAGTCCCTTATCCTGGGCCTGGGAATGTTAGGCCCGGGACACTAGGTTGGGGGTGCTGGGGTACTAGGCACCAGTTGTATTTTCCAAGCGAGGGTTTTATGAAAATACAGACTGTGTATGCATTTAGGATATAAGGCAATGCTGAGTATGCATGTTACATAGATGAATATATGTGGAGTATATATATGTGAATATATGTTGAATATATGCCATGAATATGAATGATATGAAAACAAAGGAATATATGTCTTAACTAAAAATTATCTTACCTCACACGCTATGACCTACATTCTATATGAAGTGGTTATTTGGATATACCACACCCGGGATCCAGAGAAGGGATAATAATGGCCAGAGAAATCATACGGAATTTTAACCTTCGAAGGAATTTGTTCAGCCTTCTTAGGTCTAGGATAAGCCTCAGGCCCCCTTTGGCCTTCGGGATTAGGAAATATCGGGAAGAGGGCCACCTACACCTCCTGCACCACGCTCACCGAGATGAGGGTCTGCACTTCCTTCTCGAGTAGATGTATGTGAGAGGGGTCCCTGAAAAGGGACAGGGAAGTGGGGGGCAGGCAGGGGGCACAGATGAGAACTGGAATGAGTACCCCCATTTCACCATGCGAAGAACCCATTGGTCTGATGTAATGGTGGACCATACTTGGTAAAATCAGGATAGCCTGTTTCCGAATAGGAGGGTTGGATCCTGAGGGGCGGGACTGGGTTGAAGCCCTCAGGCGTAATCTCAAAAGTTTTTCTTAGGCCCCTGCCAGTTACGGGAAAGGCTTCTTCTCTGGCCCAACGACTTTGGTTGGGGCTGCAGTTATTACGGTTCCCACGTCTGGGTGGATCACATCTGGGTTGTTGCCTATTAGGAGGCTGTGGGCGGAACGGGAGTCTCTGTGGGGCCGGAGTATGCCGGCCCAGAGACTTTAGCATGGCCCAGGAGTCTTTGAGCGTCTGCAATTTGTTGTCTGTTTGCTCTGAAAACAGCTCCAGCCCTTTGAAGGGAAGGTCCTGGATGGATGTTTAGACCTCCACTGGAAGGCCCGACGCCTGCAGCCACGTGCTCCTTCTCATCATGACACCGGAGGCCATTGCCCTCATGGCGGCGTCCGCTGCGTCCAAGGCTGACTGCTGCAAGGCCCTGGACACTGCTTTGCCCCCCTTAACCATTGCCAACAGCTCTGAGGTTGACTCCTGCGGCAGCAAATGAGTGAATTTCTCCACAGAGGACCAGGAATTGAACGCATAACGACTGAGGATAGCCTGTTAGTTGGCTATCCTCAGTTGGAGGCCCCCCGTTGAATAAATTTTTCTGCCAAATAATAAGTCCAGTTTCTTAGTTTCCTTGGACTTTGGGGTAGGTCCCTGGCGGCCCTGTCACTCCCTCTCATTGGCCGCCGCCACCACTAAGGACCCTGGAGCTGGATGGGTGTAAAAATGCTCATGGTCCTTAGTGGGGACAAAGTATTTGCGTTCCATCCTCTTAGCTGTTGGAGGTATGGAGGCCGGCGTCTGCCAAAGAGTTTTGGTGGTGTCCCTTATTGTCTTGATAAGGGAAAGTGCCACCTTGGTCGGGCCCTCTGGCACCAGGATGTCTACCATCGGGTCCGTATCCTCCACCAGTTCCTCTGCTTGGAGGCCCATGTTGCGTGCCATCCTGCGCAGCAGCTCTTGGTGGGATTTGCTGTCGTCTGGAAGGGGAGCTGGGGTTGCGCCTGCCACCACCTCGTCTGGAGGCGAGGATGATGATTCCCCTTGCATTTCCTCAGGGGTTCGCAGGCTGGGGTAGGGTTTACTCCAGTGAAGGGGCTCCCTCTCGCCCGGTTCTTCTGACTAGGGTGTGCCGATGTCCGAGCCCTCCCCGTGTTCTGGTGGTGGGCCTGCAGACTGCGGGCTTCGGTCTGGTACCCGTTGATGAGCGGGATCTTCTTATCATGGAGCCCTGCGCCTGGTGATGGGCCCAGGGAGTCCAGAAGGGCCATTGCGAGGGCATCTGCCACTGTTGCCAGGGTGGCTGATAATGATAGTAACCCCTTTCCTTTCTGTCTCTAGATCCGCTGGGCCTTGAGGGTATTGATCCTTCGTCCGAGCCCGAGAAGGACTCATTTCAGGGAGATCAAGGGGGGGGCAGTGCCACTCAGTGCCAGAGACTTCCGTGTGTCAATGTGCCGGGTTGATCTTTCGGCGCCGCTTGATCGAAGTGCCAAGTGGTCTTTGGGATAGACCCTCTGGGTGAGCAGTACCGTGGCGCGCCCGCGGCGGTGATAATGGCCAGAAGGACTGGTGAGCAGTGCTGGTGGGTGGCTGGGCTCCCTTGGAGATCGAAATCTGGCCCTCTGGGTCGCGGTGCCGGGGGACCGTGCCGGGGAGATGGGGGTCTCAGCGGCGTCGGCTTCCTGCGCAGGGTCATCGTCCACGTTGTTCCGCTCTCTGGTACCGGCGAGGTCGTCTGTTCGATTAGGTCCCTGGCCGCCTCGAACGTCTCAGGGGTGGAGGCAGCTGAAGGTCTTCCTCCAATATATCCTTGGTGGGTGATGGTTCCGACACCGGACTCGACAAGCCCTCTGTGGGGCCTGGAGTCGACGGTGCCGCCTTTCGCCGTGCTGGGGATGAGTGGCCCGTCTCGGGACCCACTTTGCCCCTGACTCCCGAAGGGGGGGAACGACCTCTCTCTTCCCTTCTCTTCTTCTTGGTACCGGGGAGTGGGAACGGTGCCGGTACTCTCTTGTCAGTGTCGATGGTGGCGCCGGTGCTGGTGTTGGGCAGTGCCATGAGTCTTTGGATGGAGCTTTGCATGCCACTGGAGGGGCACTCTGCACTGAGGTGGCCACACTGGAACCCTAGCCCCCGGCTTCCACGGGGCAAAGGGCCTCCTCCATCCTAAGGAGTCTGAGTCTCTGCTCCCTCTCCTTTTGGGTACAGGGCTTAAAGCTTTTCAAAAGCTTGCACTTGTCCCTCAAGTGCGACTCACCCAGGCACCTTAGGCAGGACACGTGTGGATTGTCCCTAGACATAAACTTGCTGCACTTTTTGCAGGTTTTGAAGCCTGGCATGCCCAGGCGGCTGTCCCAAAGGCCGGAGGGGCTCTGGACAAGAGCCCAAACTAACTACACTGAACTAAACGAAACTAAACTAACCAAGAGGAATTTACACAATCGCACAAGATAGGGGATTGCTAACTGTGGTCAGCGAGCACTGTTCCAGTGACCGTCAGGGTGGTAAGAAGGAACTGGGAGGGAGAGGGTCGGCTGAGTCATATAAAGAGGGTCGCAGGGGCGCCCCCAGTGGTTGCAGCCAACCCTGCGGAGGGACTAGGGGAAAATTTTTCCGGCGATCCGTGCACACGGCTCGCGCACACCTGAGTTGGAATGACATGAGCAATCACTCGAAGAAGAATGCAGCGTTCTGCCTCCTTTTTCTATTTTTAGGGGCCCCAGAATGCTGGCCCCTGAAAACTGTGGGCCCCAGAACGGCGTTCCGGTGCGTTCCTACTTACTTTAAGCCCTGCCTTTTTCCCCCCTTACCTGGCGAGAGCTGCAGGGGCAGCCAGAGTCGCTGCCTGGCCAGGCTGCTCCTGCCCTGAGCCACCCATCTGAGCATGCTCAGGGTGGGAGATCTGAAAAAGCTGCAGCCTGACCGCAGCTCCCAGGCAACCACAGACCGGATTCCAGCCCCTGGCGGGTCGGATTCTGGCCCACAGTCGCAGCTCCTGGCCCCTGCCAGCCCTGCTGCCCAGCTGGGAGCTAGAATCAGCAGGGAAAAAGAGACCCGCTCCTTTCCCTGACCTGCTGACCCCAGCTGGACAGGGGGGTGACCAGGGAAAAATAGGTGCCGGGCCCGGTACACAATACCAGGCATACAGGCAGAAAAAAAAGCCCTGCCGGGCCTGCTCTGTCCCCCGGGCTGTGGCTGGGCAGGCCCTGGATCCCTGGATCCCTGGCTCCGGTGGGGGCTGGATCCAGCCGCTGCAGCTAGGCGGGGCCCAGATCCCCGGCTCTGGTGGAGGCTGGATCCAGCCGCTGTGGCTGAGCGGGTCCTGGATCCCCAGCCCCAGTGGGGGTCCCGATCGGGCCTCTGTGGCTGGGCCGGCCCCATGACCCCAGCCCTGGCGGGTATGCATTGGGCTGCCGGTGGCGGCTGGGCCCTGGGTCCCTGCCAGACCCAGAGCACTAGCGCTGGGTCTCAGGGCACGTGCACTGCGTGCCCAGCACCAGCGACGCCATTGCCCAAGGCATAAGGATGTCAGAGGGGCATGATGCTGACCCAGCATATGGGGCTGGTGACCCCTAGAACTGGTCATGGACAGAAGGCCTTGGCCCAGGAGCACACTCCCCTGATCAGCTGTGGGGGGTGTGAGATATCAAGGGCAGCGGGCAGTCTGAGAGTGAAAGAAGGGAGGTATGTAAGC
This sequence comes from Pelusios castaneus, assembly GCA_007922175.1. Taxonomy (NCBI): domain Eukaryota; kingdom Metazoa; phylum Chordata; order Testudines; family Pelomedusidae; genus Pelusios; species Pelusios castaneus. Next base: position 519,415 of record ML686116.1, read on the forward strand.
CTCAGAATGCTGAAAGCCTTATTCCCTAGTGACTAACCAGGTTACTACAGGGCAATTAGAGGCACCCGAGATCAATTAAGATCTAGCAGGTGTCTGATAAAAGCCTCCCTGCTTCTAACAGATAGGGCACAAGCTGGAGGAAGAGGTGTGTGTGTTTGTGTTTGTGTTGAGAGAGGAGCAGAAGTGTGGTTTTGAGAGAGGAACAGAGAAGAGTCCGGAGGAAGGTATCAGACCCCTAGAAGGGGAGAGTTTTGAAACAGGACTGAGTTACTTCCCAGGTACTAGAGAGCTGGATACCAGAAGCTGAAAAGACAGAGGGGGGGAAACTAGCCCAGGGGAAATTAGTGCAATTGTGGATACAGCACCTGCAGCAAATAGCAGCTATTTGTAGGGCCTCTGAGCTGGGACTTGGAGGAAGAGGAGGGTCCAGGTCCCTGTCTCCCTCCTGGCCTCACTGGAGGAACTACCACCGTCAGGGAGCTGAGGTAACTCCTCAGCAGGAGACAGAAGCGCGAGACCCATTAAGTGGAATTGGCAGTTTGCTGTACGTGACGGAGGTGGGATGCTGCCCTGGATGGGCCAAGAACTTGGGGTTGTGAAGCTCTGAAGGGACCCTGAAGGCCGTACCCACCCCAGGAGAGAGGGGGTTCTCTTACCCGCAGGAATGTGGGGAAGCCCTGCCCATAATAGCCCACAGCGAAGTAGTCTGGGCTGGGTCGCAGCACCTTCAAGATGTTCTCATAGAACTTTGCCTCCCGTTGCTACAAGAAGAGAAAGGATGAGGCCTGACCCCCACTTAGGTAGGTTTCACCCCAAATCCACTACTCAGGAGGAGGCAGAGTGGAGACCAGCTCTGCCAACTCCCCTTAGCTATTCCCTAATATCCCAATCTTGCTAGTGCCCCTCAATCCCGACCCACAGCCCCGGTCATCCCAGCCCTGGGCTTCCTCCCTTTCCCCAGCTCTGCCATGCCCCTCAATCCCGACCCACAGCCCCTGGTCATCCCAGCCCTGGGCTTCCTCCCTTTCCCCAGCTCTGCCATGCCCCTCAATCCCGACCCACAGCCATTTACCATCCCAGCCCTGGGCTTCCCCTGAGCTAACAGTGTCCCTGGCTGGAGCCCTCCCTCACACTATGTTTGGAGGTACAGCTCCCCCTTGGAGACTCACCAGGATGGTACTCAGCATTTCATATTCAAAGATCTCATTCTCATACTGCTCTGCCAGCTCCTTGCAGATGTGAATCGCCTCCTCCCACATCTGCCAGGAGAGGGGCACTGGGGTCAGAGGCTCCCTAGCACGTGCAGGAGAGGTGGATGGGCTCAGCTCTGCTCTGTGCAGTGCCTACGGGACCCCTCAGGGACAGCAATGGGATCAGTTCCCTGGGGGTGGGGTGGGCCCAGGGTCCTGCCCCAGGTCAGCCAGGTCGAAGGGGGCAACCAGCTGTCGCATGGGGTGATGGGATGAGCCGTCAGGAGAGTCTTGTATGCAGCTGGGAGGAGACGCACGTGGCATGGCTCAGCCAGGTCTGTCCCAAGCCCACCCACAGCACAGCCTGCCTGCGTGAGATGGGGAGGGAGTCCAGCTAGGGAGGTGCTGGGAACAGGGGGGCAGGGGAAGGGCTTGGGGACTTGGCAGTGCTGGATCCCTGCAGTGGGGCAAGCAGGGCTGAGACAGGCCAGGGAGACCTGGTGGGATGGCTCATCTCTCTGGGAAGGGCTGCTGGGCCTCGCACCACACCCAGCCATAGCTGCTGCACACATCCTGCACGTGGCACTCGTGCACCACGGAGAGCTGGGACCTGGCTCACCTGAGGAGCTGGCCAGGTTCTGGGGTGGGGGTGGCAAATCCCAGGGCACAGAGGGGAGTGTCCAAGACCCTGGGAGTGAAGGGCAGAAGTGAGGGTGTCACAGTTCCTGGGGGGGAAGAGCTGATGTGCAGACCACCCGCACTCACCTTGCCCTGGTCGAAGTAGTGGATGATCTCATTGTAGAGTGCCTCCTTCAGCTGGCGCTGGGTGTGCAGGCTGTGGCTGTGGGAGCCCTGCATGGGGGCTGTGTTCGGCTCGTCTGACCACTGGGGACCAGCAGACAGATGCCCGTCACCACAAAGAAAGAGCCACCCGCGGCATGCAGCAGCAGGAGCTGGGCTACGCCCAATGCTACCAGGGCTCTGGGTCCAGTGCCCACTCTCCTCCTCACTCCCTGCCCAGGGCTGGTACGCCCCTCCTCCTCCCACGCCTTGACCATAGGTTTCTGGGCATGAAACCCTGACTTCCCCCCCCCATCACACCTGGCTTCATTACCCCAACTCCCTCCCCCCCGCAGGGGTGACCCATCCCCAGAATCCCGAGAAGCCATGCGTGGACCAGCAGCGTGTTTGCCTTCTCATAAGCTGTACCCCATGAGCCGTGTATGAAGCAGCAGGGAGTTTGCCCTCATGGGAACCATGTATGGAGCAGCAGGCTGTTTGTCCTCACCCTGAGGGCTGTACCCCAAGAAGCCATGCACAGAGCAGCAGGGTGTTCCCCTCCCTGCTAGACCCTAAGGAGCCGTGTGTGCAGAGGAGGAGGTGTGTGAAGTGGTTGCGGCTCTCTCAGATGTGTCCTGGTATGTGGTGCAGGCATCTCTTGAGCCCACGAGTGGAGATTCTCCATTCGGCCCATGTGTGTCTCCTCATGCCAGACATGGGTGCTACGCAGAGAGTTACAGGACAACCTCTCTCAGTTCCTCTTCTCCCAACTCCCTGGGGAGCAGTGTGAAGCAGGGGAAGGAGGGGATTGGTGCACACCTAAAAAAACAGAGTGGTTCCTGCACAAAGTGAGCAAGCTCTCAGGCCACGTCCCATGGGTGCATGTGATGGGTTGCTCTGCCCCCACCAGAGAGCATCTCCTGTCTGCTCCAGCGATTAGCTCTATGAGGTCAACGGTTGCCCCTATCTCACAGTCGCCCTGTCCGGTCTGCAGCCCTTCTCTTTCTGGGAGCCACTGGTACCTGTTTGGGATTTGGCCCTCCAGCCAGCTCACTACAAGGTTCCCCTATGGGTGCTCCAAAGAGGAGGGAGCTAGGCTGTTCTTGAGGGTAACTGAGGACAGAACAAGGAGCAATGGTTTCAAATTACAGCTGGGGAGGTCGAGGTTGGATGTTAGGAAAAACTTTCTCACTAGGAAGGTGGCGAAGCATTGGAATGGGCTACCTAGGGAGGTGGTAGAATCTCCATCTTTGGAGATTTTTAAGGCTCGGTTAGACAAAACCCTGGCTGGGGTGATTTAGGGGGAGTGGTCCTGCTTTTTAGCAGGGGGTTGGACTAGATGACCTCGTGAGGTCCCTTCCAACCCTATTATTCTATGATTCTAAAGTGTAGTGTAGATGCGGATTAAATTAAGTCAATTTAAGCAAGCTTAAGTCGCCTTAATTTCTAAGTGTAGATGCACCCAGAGAGTCTAGTGTAGACTCTCTAAGTCAAGTTAGTAAGTCCCACTTTAAGTTGACTTAGGAGTCCTGTGTGGACTCTCTAAGTTGACTTAATAAGGTCGACTTAAAGTCGACTTATTAAAGTCAACTTATTTAAGTCGACCTAAATTCCCCAGTGTAGACATAGCCTAGGTGACTGTCACGTTGATGCGCTAAGATCGGAGTTTTTCTGTTGCAGTCCCCGCTCCGGCCACGTTTGTGCGAGCTGTCAATCAGCACGAGCGCAGCCAAGGCTCCCTCAGATCCTTCTCAATCTTGGATTTAATGTACCAGTCCGAACTTGAGGGGAGGAGGGATGTGGAGCACCCCTACAGGGGGACACATCCCGAAGAACATCAATTATTCCTCAGATGAGCAACCTTCGTTTCTTCAGCGAGTGGTGTCCCTGAAAGGGTGCTCCACTCTAGGTGCCTGAGGAGCAGTTCCCTTGTATTGGATGGAGGTGAGTCAGTGAGGTGAAGTTTGTCCAGGTGTGGGTGGAATGTCCTCCCCTCATCCTGGTGGATCAAATCTCTTCGTAACGGAAGTGACATCGGTTCTGCTATCATCAACTGGAGCAGGTAAGGGTACCACGTTTGTCATGGCCAAGAGGGGGCGATCATGATCGTCCTGGTTCTGTCTGCTTGATTTTCTGTAGTATTTTGTGTATTAGGGTAGAGGTGGGAAGGCATATGTTAAGAGTCCCTTTCCAGCTTATCAAGAACGTATCTCTTTGTGAGAATTTGCCTATCCCTGCTCTGGAACAAAACATCAGGCATTTGCAATTCACTTGGGTAGCAAATAAGTCTATGTCCGGGTAGCCCCATCTCTGGAACACCTGTTGGAAAACCTGATACTTTATTTCCCATTCGTGCTTTGTTGCGAAATACCTGCTGAGTGTGTCGGCCATAATGTTCAGAGAACCAGGCAAGTATGAGGCAGATAGATCTATTCCATGCTTGATACACCATGACCATAGCTGAGTCATTTCCCAACATAAAGGTCGAGGCTTATTGCAGGAATAGGTGAGTTGGGTTCTGTGGCCTGCGTTGTGTAGGATGTCAGACTAGATGATCATCCTGGTCCATTCTGATCAAGTCTGTGAATCTACCATCTGGTCTGACCTCCTGCACAGTTCTGTCCATAGAAGCTCACCCACCAACTCCTTTGTCACCCCGGACCTATGGCTGACTTACTGAAGTCCTCAAATCATGGTTTAAACTAAAGACTTGAAGATCAGAGAATCCACCAGCAAGTGATCTGTGCCCCATGCTCAGAGGAAGGCAAAAACTCTGCAGGGCCTCTGCCAGCGTGCCCTGGGAGAAAATCCTTTCCTGACCTCAGCTATGGCAAATAGCTAAACCCTGGGCATGTGGGCAAGACTCACCAGCCAGACACTCAGAAAGAATTCGCTGTAGTAACTCAGAACCTGCCCATCCAACAGTTCTATCATAAACGGGCTTTTGGTTATCGAAGCGGAGGTCCTCCTCGTGTGTGGTCTGGACTTCCTTTGGAAACCCTGACAGCTATAACCCAGTCCTTGTGTACTACTGCTCCCGAGGCCAAGGAGTGCGATGCTGTCTTTGCCTTCTCTGCTGCAGACTAGAGAGTGACTTAGGCCATCAATTTGCCTCCTCAACCAGAGATTGAAACTCAGCCTGGGGGAAAATTTCTTACTGACCCCAAATATGGCAATCAGCTAAATCCTGAGTATGTGGGCACGACTCACCAGCCACACACCTGGAAAGAATTCTCTGTTGTAACTCAGAACCCCCCATCCAACATTCTGTTTCAGGCTATCTGGCATATTTACCACCTGTAGTAAAAAATCAGTTAATTGCCAAATTAGGCTGCCCCATCACACCAGCCTTTCCATAAACTTATCAAGCTCAGTCTTGTACCCAGTTAAGTTTCTTGCCCCCACTGCTCCTTTTGGAAGGCTGATCCAGAACATCACTCCTCTGATGATTAGAAACCATCTAATTTCAAGTCTAAACTTCCTGATAGGCAGTTAATATCCATTTGTTCTTGCGTCCACACTGGAGATTGTCCAGGCCCTCCTGATTTAGTTCCACTAAGCCAGTGGTTTCCAACTTGTGTTCCGGGGCCAAAAGATGGCATCCCCCCTTGTTGGCTCAGCAACTATTTGGTGAAGGAATCTGTCAGCTATCACAGCCGGGAAAGCCTGGGCCCATTATTATTACTAGCACATGTCTTCCAGTCTATATCTGAGAAGTTAAAATCTCCCATAATCCCACTATTCTCAGTAGCATTTACTTGTGGAAATGCACTCATGTCTCTAACCACATCCAAATTGGATCCTGGTTGTCTGCAGGTCATCCCAAGGACTAGCCCAGGGAAGGTGTAGCCGCTTTCTTTCCCAGTGTGACTATCGCCCAGACAGACTCTTAGACATTCCACCACTTCTAATTTCTTCACAGTCATTCATAGACAGTGCTACTCCCTCACCTTTGCCTTTATTTCTGTCTTTCCTAAACAGCACATACCCTTCAATACCCGTACTCCAGTCATGAGTACTCTTCCCTCTTATTTCTGGTATCCCTATTATATCTGCTTTCACTTCCTGCACCAATACTCTACTTCCTCCATTTTGTTACTCAGGCTTCTCACATTTGTAGACAAACATCTTAATTTTTGCTGATTGGCTTTGCTCACATTCCTTACCTGATCTGGCATCATTCTGCCACCAGTATTGCCTATTAGACTGTTATCTACACTACCCTTTCTCTTAATGTCCATTTTCTTATCCGCTGCTGTATCCTTTCTTTATTTTCCTCCTTCTTAATGTTAAAATCAGTTGGGGAGATTACTCAGGCATCTCCCAGATATCTCCCCAAAATTCCTAGTTTAAAGGTCTCCTAATCAGTTGTGTTAACCTCTATCCCAGAAGTCTATTTCCCTGCCTACTGAAATGAAGTCCATCCCAGGAGAACAGTCGTCTGTCCATGAATGCCTGCTAGTGGCCATAGATCCCAAAGCCCTCCTTATAGGATCACTGTCTGAGCCATCTGTTGATCATTATAACCTTGTCATGCCTTAGATGTCTTCCTCTAAGGACAGGCAGAATCCCTTTGAAGATGACCTGAGCCTCGATTTCCTTTAGAGTTCTCCCCAGGCATAGTCTCCCTTGATACGTTCCAGCAAAAAGAATCTAGCCATATAATTCAGTCCCATAGGAAGGGCAATCAGTGGATTCTTTCCTGGTCATATTAGGGTCCACATTAGCCTCAGGTCCTCAACGCCAAGCAGACAGCATACCTTTCTATTCTAGTGCTACCTGGTGAGGGGGGTGGGAGGTGGCTGACTACAGGATATCCAATAGTTTGTGCTGTGAATCCAAACCTCTTTGAGTGGAATTTGAAGTCTGTCAGCTATTCTCTTTATGAGGTCTTGATTTCTGGCAATTTCATCATCATTCATGGCTGGTGATGGAGGTGTAACTTCCTTGTCTGGTGTTTGAGAGTGGCCTCCATATTCACCCTGGCTTCCAACATCCCTTGCTGTGGGGGGGAGGGGGCATGGCTGACCAAGTCTTGCCTCCCTATGAGATAGAATCGCAGAATCTCAGGGCTGGAAGGGACCTCATGAGGTCATCTAGTCCAACCCCTGCTAAAAGCAGGACCACTCCCACTAAATCACCCCAGCCAGGGGTTTGTCTAACCGGACCTTAAATGTTTCCAAAGATGGAGATTCCACCACCTCCCTAGGTAACCCATTCCAGTGCTTCATTACCCTCCTAGTGAGAAAGTTTTTCCTAATATCCAACCTTGACCTCCCCAGCTGCAACTTGAAACCATTGCTCCTTGTTCTGTCCACTGTGGGCTGGCAAATTGTTATTGATAACACACAAGGGGCCATATGGAAGTGGGGGGATGCAGGGTTGGTTCCACCACCCTTGATAATGAGCTTCATCTTCCCTGTGACTTTAATAGAAGAGGCTCTTGAAGGGATACACTGGAAGACCCCGAAAGGAAACAGAGGAGACCAAATGGAAGTCTCCTTCATCCTCCTCCATCTCATCCAATGGAGGAGCAACTACCAAAAGTAGTGGAGAGTCCTTTGTTACCAGAGGGGTGGTCTGAGATCAGGGTCTCAGCATCGATACACAGCTGGTAATGACAAGGAGCAGGGAATTGAGTTCACCTGCTATTGAGAGGGTCTTCTGTATATCTAAAGTGTTGCGGTGGTGAGTAGCAGATCAGCACCGACGGTAGCTGAGGACACATTCACTGAAGCAGACAGCACCATTGATGGTGGGCATACTGAAGTAGACGCTTGCTGATGGAGTCTGGTCCTGTTGCTTGCTAAGCATTGAGGGTGTCAAAGGAACAGGGACTAATGGCTACACTGAACTTGACAGTCAAGGCTTGCCCTCCTGGCTGGAAGAACACACTGAGGGCTCTATTGGAGCGGTATCTCCTTTGAACTCCAGCACTTAGCAGCCCCATTGGTATTGGAGGAAGAGTCCTTCAAGTCAATCATATGAAAGCAAGAGGTTGAGGCTTTGGCGCCCATAGATCTCGCTGAGGATCTGGACTTTTTCAGAGCTGGCTTCTTAAGGTGAGAGTTCCCGCTTCACTTATTAGAAGCCTTCCCTGAAGCCTCCACATCCTTCCCTCTGTTAGGCTTTGTCTATGCAAGCATTTTGGTCAGTCAGACGTGAGAAAAACAACCCACCCAACTGACAAGTTCCACCAACAAAAGCACCAGTGTGGACAGCACTATGGTGGTGGGGGACTCTCTCCCACAGATTTAGTTACTGCCACTTATTGGGGTGGTTTAATTATGTCAGTGGGAGAGAGAATCATAGAACTGGAAGAGACCATGAGAGGCCATCAAGTCCAGTCTCCTGCACTCATGGCAGGACCAAGTACCCTCATTAAACCAGCCCTGACAGGTGTTTGTCTGACCTGCTCTTAAAAACCTCCAATGATGGAGATTCCACTGCCTCCCTAGGCCACTCATTCCAATGGTTAGTCACCCTGACAGGTAGGAAACTTTTCCTGCTGTCTAACCTAAACCTCCCTTGCCATAATATAAGCCTATTGCATCTTGTCCTATCATCAGCAGTTAAGCAGAATAATTTTTCTCCCTCCTCCTTGTAACAACCTTTTCAGTACTTGAAAACTCTTATGTCCCCTCTCAGTCTCCTCTTTTCCAGACTAAACAAAGCCAGTTTTTTCATCTTCCTTCATAAGTCAATTGTACCAGACCTCTAATTATTCTTGTTGCTCTTCTCTGGACTTTCTTCAATTTGTCCACATCTTTCCTGAAATGATTTGCCCAGAACTGGACACAATACTCCAGCTGAGGCCTAATCAGCGTGGAGTAGAACGTAAGACTTACTTCTCGTGTCTTACTTACAATACTCCTGTTAATACATCCCAGAATGAGGTTTGCCTTTTTGCAACATGTTACACTGTTGACTCATATTTAGCTTGTGGTCCAGTATAACACCCAAATCCCTTTCCACAGTACTCCTTCCTAGGCAGTCATTGCCCATTTTGAATGTGTGCAATGGGTTGTTTTTTCCCAAGTGGAGTACTTTGCATTTGCTCTTATTGAATTTTGTTCTGTTTACCTCAGACCATTTCACCAGTCTGTCCAAATCATTTTGAATTGTGATCCTATCCTCCAAAGCACTTGTAACTCTCCCAACTTAGGATCATCCGCAAACTTTATAAGTGTACTCCGTATGCCATCATGTAAATCACTGATGAAAATATTGAACAGAAGGGGACCCAGAACCGATCCCTCTGGCACCCCACTTGTTATGCCCTTCCAGCATGACTGTGAGCCATTGATAACTACTCTCTGGGAGCGGTTATCCAATCTCTTCACTCGGCATAGAGCAGCTAGATGGGAGACTTACAGTGCACAACTACTAATTAGGGGAAGCCTGTGCTGAGGCAGAAGGGCACAGTATCTGTCTGGAGACAGATGTAATGGGGTCTCCTGGCCTGACTTGGAAGCTGGCCAAAGCGAGCGTCCATCCTTAACAAGCTGAGTTTCATCTCCTTGTTCTTCCTTGCCTGGGACTTGAGGGCCAGGCAGAAGCTGCTCTTCTGGGAGATGTGGCCTCGCCCAAACAACGGACAGGCTTGGTGTGACTGTCAGTCACAGGTATGGCCTCTTGGCAGGAGAGGGAGTGTTCAAAGCCTGCCCTGCTAGGAAAAGAGACTGCCAGAGGGAAAAGAAGAGAAAACCCAGTCCTCTCACAACTTATCTAACAAACCATGACTAGACTAAACTACACTATCTTAGCCACCAGAGAAAGGCATAATGGCCATGGTGCCACAAGTTCCATCTCAAGCCACAATGTCTCAGGAGGAACTAAGAGTGGTTCTCTTGTGCACCCCTGTGTGTACGCAGTGTCTGGCACGAGGAGCCCGTGGGTGCACGCATGGGCCAAATGGTCACCGCTAGCGGAGAGGACATGTCTTTCGAAGAGAAAGAAGGGTGACTCCTGGATCGTGAGAAGCCACATGTCCAGCAGCAGGGCGTTCCCCTGTACCCTCTCCTCCATACCGCCAGGAGCTGCACGTGCAGCAGCAGGGCGTTCCCCCTCTACCCTCCCCTCCATACCGCCAGGAGCTGCACGTGCAGCAGCAGCAGAAGCAGCAGGGTGTTCCCCCTCTACCCTCCCCTCCATACCGCCAGGAGCTGCACGTGCAGCAGCAGGGCGTTCTCCCTGTACCCTCTCCTCCATACCGCCAGGAGCTGCACGTGCAGCAGCAGGGCGTTCTCCCTGTACCCTCTCCTCCATACCGCCAGGAGCTGTGCGTGCAGCAGCAGCAGCAGGGCGTTACCCCGCTACCCTCCCCTCCATACCGCCAGGAGCTGCGCATGCAGCAGCAGGGCGTTCCCCTGTACACTCCCCTCCATACCGCAAGGAGCCATGCATGCAGCAGCAGGGCGTTCCCCCTCTACCCTCCCCTCCATACCGCGAGGAGCCGTG
>ML686116.1:537930-571839 GCA_007922175.1 Pelusios castaneus
TCCCTGGCTGGGGTCAGGGATGGCTCCAGAGGCTGCCAGCCCGACCCTGGGTCCCTGGCCGGGGTTAGGGCCGGATGCTGCCACTGCTGGCCAGCGGCCTGGTCCCAGGTCCCCGGCTGGACTCAGGGAACTGGTGCTGGGACTCAGGGCCTGTGCCCCATGTGCCCTGTGTCAGAGACGCCACCGGCTGCTCCAGATCCGTCCCTTGGGGGAAGTGGGGCCCAGGGCCAATTGGCCTAGGGTGGATCCCCGGGCCCCCTGTGCTGGAGGGGGCGGGGCGGGCTAGCCCACTCCGCCTCCCAGGGACCCCAACCACCCCCTGGGGACCTGGAGCCGCCACTATTGGCAGGAGCCAGCCGCAGCCCCAGCCGCAGCCGGGGTCCCAAAGCTGATGCCAGCGAGAGCCGGCCCCAGACCCCGTTGCAGCCACGGATCAGGTGGCAGGAGCCGGGAGCGGGGGCAGGGCAGGCTGGCCGGGCTCTGCCCTCCCGCCCTGCCCCTTGTCTTTGGCAGCAAGCCGAAGGCAGTGGGGCGGGGGCAGTGGGCTGCACAGCAGTGGGGGGACAGTAGTGTGGGCCCCATGGCAATCGCCCCGCTCACCCCCACAAAGGACGGCCCTGGGCTGCTCCCAGGCCCAGCTTGCGCCCTAAGGCAGGGCGTCACTGCTTTGTTTCTAAGCTGATTAAGATAAGGATGAGCTGGTGATTACAACGAATTAAGGGTCTTGAAATCCTTGTAAATCAGGAATCCCGCTGCACTCACAGTGTTAAAAAATGACCCCCGGGGACGAGCAGTGTTGTAGCCGAGATCCCATTCAGAAAAGAGGGAGATGTGAGTGGGAAAGGTGAAAAGAAAGGGTCAAAACCCAGGGAAGGGAGAACAGCGGTACAGGGAAGTTCCCACTCTATGGGAACACTAGTACTTCCGTGGCCCTATCCCTGCAGTATCTGAGCACCTCACATCACCTAGCCCATTTCTCCTCACTGCCGTTCTGTTAACCCCATTGTACAGGTGGGGCACTAAGGAACAGAGAGACCAAGGGCCAAATTAGCAGAAGGTGTTTAGGCTCCTAGCAGGACTTACAAAGTGCCTAGAAGATTGGGTACTTTGTAGACCCCATAGATGCTGAGCTGCATCTTTGGATGCCTAAAGCCTTTGATACTCCCTCTGAGAAAGTGGGTTGCAGCCCACGAAAGCTTATGCCTGAACAAATGTGTTAGTCTTTAAGGTACCACAGGACTTTCGTTGGTTTTGCTAACTGTCAGGGTGGAATAAGTGGCCTGGGCAGGTTGTGGAATCTCCATCATGGGAAGTTTTTAAGAGTAGGTTAGACAAGCACCTGTCAGGGATGGTCTAGATCAGCGGTTCCCAACCTGTGATTTGTGGACCACTTGTGGTCTGCGAGGGTACTGCAGGTGGTCTTTGGGGGGATAGATAATGTAGTAATAATATAACAATAATATAATCCCATGTACCTCTTATGTATCATATTCAATGTTACATTATTATTCATAACGTAGTCTGTTTCACAAACATCCTTGTGTAAAAGACGGTTACTTCTCTTCTATAACAGTCGTTCCTCGCGCATGGCCACTGGAAAACTTTTCCCTAGCAACCCCGGAGGGTTGGCCACAGAGTGTCCTGAAGTCATGCGCTTAGAGCACTCCTTATAAGGGCTTGCCAACCCTCCTCCATCAGTTCCTTCTTGCCGAGGATCAGACGGATGTATAGGTGGGCGGATTTGGAGTGGACGTGAGCAACGCAACTTGAAGAATGACTTACTGAAGGTAAGTAACACTCTTTTCTCCTTCGAGTGATTGCTCACGTCGACTCCAATTAAGTGATTCCCAAGCACTTACCAGTGGTGGGGTCAGAGGTCATTGGGACACTGTCTTCAGTCCTGCTCTGCTGACGGCAGCATCGTCCACCGCGTGCTGGGTGATCGTGTGGATGGAGGACCACGTCGCTGCTCTGCAGATGTCCTGGATGGGGACTCTTGCTGCAAATGCAGTAGCCTGGGCCCTTGTCGAGTGAGCGGTGACTTTGGGAGCTGGTTTGTTCGCTGAGATGAAGCATGGTTTAATGCAGGACATGATCCATGCGGATATTGTTTGTGACGATATCGGGAGGCCCTTCACTCTGTTTGCTACCCCCATGAATAGTTGCGGAGATGTTCTGAATGTTCTTGTTCTGTCAGTATAGAATGTCAGGGCCCTCCTGACACTGAGAGAGCGTAAGGCTTGCTCACGGTTAGAGGTATGGGGTTTTGGATAAAAAGCAGTAAGAAAATGTCCTGATTTGCATGAAAGGAGGAGACCACCTTTGGTAGGAAAGCGTGGTGTGGTTGAAGGTGGCCCTTATCTTTAAAGAATACAGTATAGGGCAGTTCTGAGGTGAGCGCTCTCAACTCGGAAACTCTCCTAGCTGAAGTGCTTGCCAGAAGGAAAGCTACCTTCCATGAAAGATACAAGTCTGAACAAGTGGCTAGGGGCTCGAAGGGTGGCTTTGTTAAGGCCAAGAGCACCAAGTTGAGGTCCCATTTTGGTACCGGTTTTATAGTTTGTGGAACTTTCCTGTACAGGCCTTTAAGGAAATAGTTTACTATAAGGTTTGAAAAAACTGAGTGAACTTCAGTCTGGCTGTGAAATGTGGAGATTGCTACCAGGAGTACTGTGAGGGATGACACAGACAAGCCTTCATGCTTGAGATGCAACTGGTTGTCCAGGATAAAGCGTATGTCTGCGCTGGTAGATGGGATCAGTTTTTTATGGCACCAGACAGTGAACTGCATCCATTTCGCTATGTAAGTGGCTCTCGTGGAGGGTTTTCTGCTCTCCAATAGACTCTCTCCAACTTGTTGGGAGCATTGCAGTTCTTGGCGGTTCAGCCATGGAGTGTCCACGCTGTCAAGTGTAGGGTCTGTAGGTCTGGGTGTTGTATCAGGCCCTGGTTCTGGGTGAGAAGATCCGGATGTAACGGTAAAGTGAGTGGGGCTGCCACGAGAAGGTCCAACAGGGTGGAGAAACAGCGATGGCGGGGCCGCACTGGTGCGATTAGGATCAGCGATGATCTGTCTTTCTTTACCTTCAGCAGGACCTTGTAGACCCGTGGGAATGGAGGAAATGCGTACAGGAGCTGGCTGTTGCAGGGGACGAGGAAGGTTTCTGCTAGAGAGCCCTTGCTGAGGCCTTGAAAGGAGCAGAACCTCCTGCACTTTGTGTTGTGTCTCGCCGCGAAGAGATACATTTGGGGAGTTCCCCACTTCCAGAAAATGGTAAGGGCCACGTCCTGGTGGGGAAACCACCCGTGGGGTAGGATGGTTCTGCTGAGGGAATCTGCCAGGGCATTCTGAGTCCCAGAGAGGTAAGATGCCTCCAGGTGAATTCTCAGGGGAATACAAAAATGCCACAGGGCTAATGACTCTTTGCAAAGGGGGAGGGAGCGGGCACCCCCTTGTCTGTTTATATAGAATATTGTGGCAATGTTGTCTGTTTTTACTGCCATGTGTTGTCCCGCCAGGTGATCGCTGAAAGTCTGGCATGCTAGCTTGACTGCCCGTAACTCCCTGACATTGATGTATGCAGTCAGGTCTTTCTGCAGCCAACAACCCTGTGTTTTTAGGTGGCCAAGGTGTGCCCCCCATCCCTGGTCTGATGCATCTGTTACTAGTGTTAGGAATGGTTGGGGTCTTGAGAATGGCACTCTGGTGCAAATCACTTCCTGGTTCGTCCACCAACGAAGGGAGTCCGAGATCACTTGATCCAGAGCGTTCATGGAGGGATGATAAACTGAGGCTAACCAAAGCTGCAATGGCCTCAGGTGTACCCTGGCGTATTGCACTACCTACTTATGTGCAAGCAGTAAAGTGGCCTAAGAGTCTTAGGCAAGTTCGGACTGTGATCACTGGGTAACGGGACCAACCGTCTATCGTGGCGACAATATTTTGAAAGCAGTTCAGTGGGAGCGAGGCCGTGGCCGTAGCTGAGTCCTTTATTGCACCTATAAATTCTATTTTCTGGGTAGGTACCAGAATTGATTTCTTTATGTTTATCAACAGGCCGAATTCGTTGAATATATGGTTTATAAGCACTGTGTGTGCCTCCACCTGTTCTCTGGAATTCCCTTTCACAAGCCAGTTGTCTAAGTATGGGAAGACGTGTACCCTTCGCTTCCTGAGAAAGGCTGCCACCATGGCCATACAAAAAGTAAGATTCTACCCTCATGACTGTGGAGAAAGCTCCAAAAAATGACCGCAGTGTATCCTAAAGGCTCAAAAAGCAGAACAAATAAAGACACCAAATCTATTTTTTTCATGATTTTTAAGCCAATTTCACGATTTTTGGTGAGCCTGACTTATAATTGGTGAACATTTGGGGTTGGCAAATAATGTGAAAGTGACTTGAAAGTGTCAGTTTCATTCCTGTTTACAGGCAGTTTCTAGTCTATTATCTATAGTATGGTAACATTCCTGTCAGGTTATACTGCACCAAGTAGGTGCAGTATAAACCACAGAGCCTTGCCTAGGAGATGTTTCCAAAAGATAAATGATCTCGTCCAAGTGTGGTGAACTGCATAAAATCAGTACCTTCAATTATTAAAAGTAATCTAGATTTTTCTGCTGTTGTTTCAGTTGTATTCCAGGGTAGGCAAAACAGTAAGTCTAAATGCTACATTTTTCACCCTAACCAGTGTCCCTTATGTGACTTGCCATAAGGTGTCAGAGCATATTAGTACTGGAGCTGGAATTAGATACGGTGCTCCTGTCAGCTATTTTCTAAGTTTTCTGCAAAAAAAGGAAGGTTACTTCCTGTAACTGATGGCTCTTCAAGATGCGTGGTCCCCATCTGGATTACAAATGTGGATGCACATGCACACCTTGCATTGTCCCTGTGGTACATCTGAGATCTCATGTAGCTGTGTGGGTCAATGCTCCCCCCCCCCCCCCAAGTTTCCTCTTACTGACGGACATCAAGTCCCCAGCAGAGAGGATGGGGGTTGAACTGGAATCGAGACGGGGACCACACATCTCTAAGAATCATCAGTTACAGCAAGCAACCTCCCTTTCTTCTTCAAGTCCTGGTCCCTATGTGGATTTCATGTGGGTTGCGTAGACAGCAGTACCCAGTTTGCAGGTGGTTATAGGGCTCGGCCGACGTGAATGTTTGTAGGACTACACGGTCTACTGATGCATGCAGTGAATGCATGAATAGATGTCCACGTGGCCACCCTGCAAATGTCTTGCCATGGGACATCTGTGAAGAAGGCAGATGCAGTGGCCTGTGCCCTTGTGGAGGGATCTTTGATGCTTGGTGGTAGTGGAACTCAGCGAAAGGAGTAACACGCATGCAGGAGATTCATTTGGAGATGTGCTTGGAAGAGAGAGAGGGGCCCTAACAATATTCTGCTATTGTGATGAAGAGTCTTGGTGAGGCTCAGAAAGTGCTGCTATGATGGACCTAAAAGGCCAGAGCATGACACATATCAAGGGAGTGCACAGTACGTTCCCTGTTAGAGGAGTGTGGTTTGGTGTAGAAGATGGGGAGATGAGGTGGAATGGTGAGGACACCTTGGGAAGAAACTGGAGAGGCAGTCAAAGGGATAGTTTGTCTCTGTGGAATACCATGAAAAGAGGATCTGTCATCATTACCAAGCCTGGTAATAGACAAGTACACTGTCCTAGAATACTCAAGGAGCTGACTGAGAGGTATCTGAGTCATTTGCAATTATCCTCAAAAAGTCATGGAAGACGGTAAAGATTACAGAGTACTGGGAAAGGGCATAGAATCCTACAATCATAGAATAATAGGGTTGGAAGGGACCTCACGAGGTCATCTACTCCAACCCCCTGCTAAAAAGCAGGACCACTCCCCCTAAATCACCCCAGCCAGGGTTTTGTCTAAACGGGCCTTAAAAATCTCCAAAGATGGAGATTCTACCACCTCCCTAGATAGCCCATTCCAATGCTTCACCACCCTCCTAGTGAGAAAGTTTTTCCTAATATCCAACCTTGACCTCCCCAGCTGTAATTTGAAACCATTGCTCCTTGTTCTGTCCTCTGTTACCCTCGAGAACAGCCTAGCTCCCTCCTCTTTGGAGCAACCCTTCAAGTAGTTGACGGTTGCTATCAAATCTCCCCTCAGTCTTCTCTTCTGTAGACTAAATAAGCCGAGTTCCTTCAGTCTCTCCTCATAAGTCATGTGCCCCAGCCCCCTAATCATTTTTGTTGCCCTCCGCTGGACTCTTTCTAATTTGTCCACATCCTTTCTGTAGTGGGGAGCCCAAAACTGGACACAGTATTCCAGATGTGGCCTGACCAGTGTCGAATAGAGGGGAATTATCACATCCCTCAATCTGCTGGCAATACTCCTACTGATGCAGCCTAATATGCCATTGGCCTTTTTCGCAACAAGGGCACACTGTTGGCTCATATCCATCTTCCCATCCACCATAACCCCCAGGTCCTTTTCTACAGCGCTGCTACTTAGCCAATCGGTCCCCAGCCTGTAGCAGTGCATGGGATTTTTCCATCCTAAGTGCAGGACTTTGCACTTGTCTTTGTTGAACCTCATGAGGTTTCTTTCGGCCCAGTGTTCCAATTTGTCCAAGTCTCCCTGGATCCTGTCCCTGCCCTCCAGAGTATCTACCATTCCCCCCAGCTTGGTGTCATCCGCAAACTTACTAAGCACGCAGTCTATTCCATCATCAAGATCATTAATGAAGATGTTGAATAGAACCGACCCCTGGGGCACTCCGCTCGTTACCGGTTGCCAACCAGACATCAAGCCATTGATTCCTACCCGCTGAGCCCGTTGATCTAGCCAGTTTTCGATCCACCTTACGGTCCACTTGTCCAACCCATACTTCCTTAACTTGCCGATGAGAATGCTGTGGGAAACCATATCAAAAGCCTTGCTAAAGTCAAGGGATACCACGTCAACGGCTCTTCCCGCATCCACAAATCCAGTCACCTCATCATAGAAGGAAATCAGGTTGGTCAGGCACGATTTGCCCTTGGTGAATCCATGTTGACTGTTCCTGATCACTCTATTTTCCTCCAATTTATAAAAAGAGGAATAAGGACAACTCAGGGAATGACAGACTGGTCAGCTTAACTTCAGTACACAGAAAGATAATGGTGCAAATAGTCAAATTAAGCAATCAATTTGCAAACACCTAGAAGACAAATAAGGTGGTAACAGTTGGCATGAATTTGTGATGAACAAATGCTGTCAAACCAACCTGATAGCTTTCTTTGACGGGTAACAAGACTTGTGGAGGGGAAAGAAGCAGTAAATGCGGTGTATCTTGACTTTAGTAAGGCTCTTGGTACTGTCTCGCATCACCTTCTCATTAACAAACTAGGGAAATACAACCTAGATGAAGCTGCTACTGATTGAAAAACCATTTCTAGAGAGTAATTATCAGTGACCCACAGTCAAGCTGCACGGTCATATTGAGTGGGTCCCACAGAGATAAGTTCTGGATCTGGTTCTGCTGAATATCTTCACTTACAATTTAGATAATGGCATAGAGAACATATTTACAAAGTTTGCAGATGATATGAAGTTGGGAGGTGTTGCAAGTGCTTTAGAGGGTAGGATTAAAATTCAAATGATCTGGACAAAGTGGAGAAATAGTCAGAAGTAGATAGGATGAAATTCAATAAGGACAAATGCAAAATACTCTCCTTCGGAATGAACAATCAGTTGCACACATACAAAATGGGTAATGACTGCCTAGGAAGGAGTACTGCAGAAAGGACCTGGGGGTCATAGATCACAAGTGAAATAAGAGTAAGCAGCGTAACACTGTTGCAAATAAAAAAGCAAATATAATTCTGGGATGTATTAGCCAGGTGTGTTATAAGCAAGACACGAGAAGTAATTCTTCCATTCTACTCTGCACTGATTAGACCTCAACTGGAGTATTGTGTCCAGTTCTGGGCACTACATTTCAAAAAAGATATGGATAAACTGGAGAAAGTCCAGAGAAGAGCAACAAAAATGATTAAAAGGTCTAGAAAACATGACTTAGAATCATAGAGTCATAGAATCATAGAATAATAGGGTTGGAAGGGACCTCACGAGGTCATCTAGTCCAACCCCCTGCTAAAAAGCAGGACCACTCCCCCTAAATTATCCCAGCCAGGGTTTTGTCTAACCGAGCCTTAAAAATCTCCAAAGATGGAGATTCTACCACCTCCCTAGATAGCCCATTCCAATGCTTCACCACCCTCCTAGTGAGAAAGTTTTTCCTAATATCCAACCTTGACCTCCCCGGCTGTAATTTGAAACCATTGCTCCTTGTTCTGTCCTCTGTTACCCTCGAGAACAGCCTAGCTCCCTCCTCTTTGGAGCAACCCTACAAGTAGTTGAAGGTTGCTATCAAATCTCCCCTCAGTCTTCTCTTCTGTAGACTATATAAGCCTAGTTCCTTCAGTCTCTCCTCATAGGTCATGTGCCCCAACCCCCTAATCATTTTTGTTGCCCTCCGCTGGACTCTTTCTAATTTATCCACATCCTTTCTGTAGTGGGGAGTGTGACGGGATGCACATCCGTGCAGCTCTAGGGCATGACCTGTATAACTTTTCTGTTCAGTTTTGCAGTATAATTGTGTGATTTGATGCCAATTACGCTATACCAGGTTCCTCTGTGAATGCTCAGAACATATGCCACGTGATTACCAGGGTGCCATGTTCCCTGCTGCAACATGTATATATAGATGTGAAGCATGTTACAGGGTTCAGACTCTCAGGACTCTCTCTAGCACAATGGCTACAGATTTACACATCAAAGGGAATGCTAATGCCCTCCCCTGCTCAGGTAGAAGTGAAGAGAATCTCACAATAGGACAGCGGGGGGAGGGGTTGTGAGCAGTTGGTTAAAACAAAGACACAGAGACTGTGTGAGGAGGAGAAGCTGCAGGCTTTCAGCCTGAGAAGAGACCATCTTGCAACCAACTTCAAGCAAGATCGGGGCCCTGCCTGAGAACAGGCAGAGAATGGCTGTAAAACATCAAACAGCCGAACACCATGCGCATAATCTTGGACTCTGAGGTCAATTTAGGTAGAGATGTTAGTCTGGTGTGCTGCTATGACCACTTGAACCCCGCTCCTGAACCCCAATTCACTCCGCTCCGCTGGATGACCACTCATTCCTGAGTCAGTCCACACCAGCCACCAGCGTGTAATTGGTCCCAGGCAGTGGGTGTAAATCCACTAGCCACACAGGCGTTGGTCCCCAAGCGAGCACACCCAGCCCCAGACACTACCCTGGGAGCCGCTGCCCTACAGGGATTGGGACCCAGTCCCAATCACCTTAGTCTCAAATCCGTTCACTTAACAAAGAAGTGGATTGCGCCCAGCCTCCCACACCCACACCCTCCAAAGACCACACAGCTTTAGGTAAAACAAATACTAGTTTATTGATCAGAGTCTGATTTCAAGTGAGAACATGGCCAATCAAGGCAGAACCATACTATAAATGGGTCAGGAGTGACCACTATCAAATAAAAGGTATAAACCGCATGCTACCCTAACATCTCTACCTAAACTGACCTCAGAGTCCAAGATTATGCTTTGATGTGTAAATCTGCAGCCATTGTGCTAGAGAGAGTCCTGAGAGTCTGACAAGGCTTAAATTATGACAAGGCCAGTTTAGGTTGGACATTAGGGAAAACTTCCTAACTGTCAGGGTGGTGAACCACTGGAATAAATTGCCTTTGGAGGTTGTGGAATCTCCATCAAAGAAAAGGTTAGTCAAACACCTGTCAGAAATAGTCCTCAATAAGCCCTAGTGCTGCCATAAGTGCAGGAGACTGGACTACATGATCTCACAAGATCCTTTTCTGTCCTACAATTTTATGACTTTTTTTGTTCCTAATACAGTGTTAAAACTCCTTCTCATTGTTTTTAATTCTGCTGGCCATAGATTTCTTCTTGAGTCCCTTGGCTTCCCTTATCAGTTCTCTACAGTTCTTAACTTCTGCTTTTATTCATTACTATTAACTTCTCCATTCTTCCATTTGTTATATATTATTATATTTTTTATAGCTGCCTTCACTTCCCCTCTAAATCAGGTTGTTTTTTTAACCAGCACAGCTTTCTTTCTTAGGTGAGAAACTGTGACTGTTTGGGCCTCAAAGAAGCAAGAAGTTCTTAAAAATTCCCCATCATCATTCACATTTTTCTTATTAAAATTCTTCCTCCCATTCCTATGAATGGATGCACAATCATTTTCAGCTTTGTGAAACTGGCCCTATTAAATCACAAAGCATATCTATTACTGGTCTGGGCTTTATTCTGCTAGCACATCATAAATATGAGCACATCATGATCACTTGTTTGGAAGCTACCTTAATTCTTGGTTCTGCAATCACTTCCTTTTTGCCATGACAACGGCCCCAAAAGTATTCTCTGGTGCAAACTGCCAAACTTTTTGAGTTACCAGGACACAGAGGCCAGGAACCAGAGGTGTATGTGTGGGGAAGGGCAACGGTCAGGAATGAGGGATGAAGGGAGTGGAGTGCGAGGGGGAGGCCAGGGACGAGAGAAACAAGGGCAGGGGATATGATCACATCTCACCTAAAACACTAGAAATTCATAGTGTGGCGGGCAAGGGAGGGAGTGGCAAGAAGCCTGCATAGAAATGTTCTCCCACCCCTTGTCATAGGCCTCCATTGAAGTAGCCCCAGATAAATTAGGTGCGGGGCAAATGTTGGCAAAGCCTGGCCCTCACAGGGCCCCATCCTCCATTGCTGGGCAAGGCCAGAGGAAGCAGACCAAGGCCCCCAATCCCCTTGCTCACCTGCAGCTCCAAGCTGCTGCTGCTCAGGAACATCTGGGTCAAGGTCTCTGCAAACTGGTTGATGGCTCGTAAGAACTCGCTGCAGGAAGAGCAAGCACTGTGGTGAGCGTCCCTGCCTAGGGGATGGCCTATCACACCCTCCCTCCATGCTGGACCCCACAGCCCTCGGCAGCGCCTGTGAAGAGCACATGCCTGGGAGAGGCTGCTAAGCACTCACACAACATGGAGCCAAACAGCAACAGAGGAGCAGGTGCCTGGCCCCATGCTGCAGGATGCAGCATTATCAAATCTCACAGCTGTAGAGCGAGTCTTGTGCTCGTTGGTGTTATTCTCCAAGCCCCAGCTCCTGGAGTCCTGGGATTCCAGCAGAGGCTCTGCTTCTGTTTGCAAAAGCAGTGCTTTTAAAAATCCGCTTCCAGCTTCTGTGGTAGCTGAGAAACACTTCTGAAGATGCCACCCCCAGCAGGTAAAGGCCAGGCCCAGGTGGTATATCTGGAGGGATTCCCACCAGCAAAGGGGCCGTGCTCCTGGTGAGCAGGGAGTGTTCGGTGCTCACAAAAGCCCTTCAGGAGGCTGCCCGAGGAGTGAGGAATAGCTGGGCTGCATCTCACAGGCAGGAGAGGAGGCACCGCCACAGGGTGATTTACAGAGCCCAGCTCCCAGGCACTGGCAATTGTCTGTCCTCCTGCCTGCACTCTGTGACCCCCACATGTGTGCACCTGACACATGCCTGTGCCTGCAACACCCATCTGTGCAACAGCATCCATCACACAAATGGTTTGCCCACACCTCGCACAGCACACACAGCCCTGCCCCCCACTTCCCTCCAGTCTTCGCCATAGCCTGTCCATACACACCTTCTATACCCCGCACAGTTCCCCTGTGCCACACACAGCTTTTCCCAGTCTCTTGCAGGAGCCCTTCAATGGGGCAGGTCTCCCAGCACCCCACTCTTCCTCCAAGGCAGGCCACGTCGCCTTCCTGCCTCCTAGACTGAGCCTCTGGCTGCCAGCTCTCCTGCGCCCCACCAGGAGCTCTGCCCAGCGAGTCCAACCGAGAGAGACTCCTGGACAGAGGCTTGTACCCAGCCAGGCATTGAGACACAGCAGGGGCAGCCCTTGGGTTAGCGCAGAGTCGCAAAGGTCCAGTCTGGTCAGCCAGAGCAATTCCATTGCCAGGCTCTGGCTCTCCCTGACTTCCTCAGGCAGTCCCAGCAGAGAGTGCCAAGCCTCTAAAAGAGCTCAACCCAGCCCCTGCCTCCCAGGCCTTTCGTCTTGAGCTGGGGGCTCTCTCAGCTTCCCTGCCAGGAGGTGGGGGACCCTTGAGTCACAGGGGTGACACGGTCTCTCTGGATCCCTTGGTGATCGGGGTTAGTTTCAGCCAGTTCCTGAACAACCCTCTTCTCCTCATCCCACCCAGGCAGAGTGTGACACAGCCATGCCCCTTGGCCTGCCCTGCGAGCAAAGCTCATCTTTCCCCTGCTGGGGAGCCATGCAAAGGCTGGAGGAAACTGAGGCACACACAGGCATCATAAAACAACCCAAAAATGTCCTACTTTGTTACCCCGTCACTGTTAACCCCCTTAAAGTACGTTTCTGGCATGTTCCTCCCTTTGTTTATCATGCTATGAATTCCCCTAGATACTGTACCTGCCCCACAACCACTGGTCCCTCCTGAAGTCCCCCCCCATTACTCCCACCCCACAGATACCCAGCCCCCTTCCCTGTAGCGCCAGACTTTCCACAGTTCCCACCCCAAAGGTACCCAGACCCCCTCCCGCAGTGCCACACCTCTCCATGGTCCCCACCCCACAGATATCTAACCCTCCTTCCTGTAGGTCCACACCCCAATGCCCCCGCCCCACACAACTGATCATAGCTCCCCCCCAGTGCCACACCTTCCCTGGTCCTTACCGCACAGATGTATATCCCCTGAACTTGCCACCTCCCCCATGGCTCCCACCCATATATAACCAGCCCCACTCCCCACAGTGCCACATCCCCTCTGTCCCCACCCCACAGACACACAGTCCCCTCTCAGTAGTACCAGACTGTGACGAAATGGAGAAATCCTTAAGGGCTTCTCTGAATACAGTTTGCCCCATATGTTACATCTTCTGGGGATGGGACTGGGTGTGTGACCATGCAGAGACCACTCCAGAGTGGACAGGTGTCCTCCAGCCACACAGACACAGCAATGCCAAGACCCTCAAGTCCTGGGTTACAACAGGCTACAGCAGGTGGAAACGAGGAAGGTGACCTCCGAAATAGACAAAGAAAAGGAGAAGGACAAGGAGGTGTGTCAGCAGTGATTGGCTGGAAAAGACTGTCTCCAGTGGGGGGACTGCATGGGGCAGAGCCCAAGAATGGGGCTCTGGAGCTCCCCAGATGGTCATTACTGTAACTTTTTGATTCATCTGCTAACAGTCTGTTCTGCGCTGTGATCCTAGGAGTTAATAAACCCTTCTGCCTCCCAAGCGGGCTGTGAATTGCTTCCGACTCCCAGGCAGGGAGCACAGCCCCTTTGGAGAACTCCCCGGTGTCCCATCCAAGATGACCCACTGTGGAGAGCTCACAGCAGAGCAGGGGCTGATCACCCTGAAGCTAGATTCAGGAGACGGCTGCCCTGATATGCGGGACCCTGTGGTGACAGAGGATGGTCGGAGACAGCCTGTGACTGAAAGCATCTGGCAGTAAGTGATTGAGGAGCAGTAGGACTAAGGGCGTCAGAGGGAACAGCGGGAGATGGAGTACCACCATCTCCTGAAGACGGACGCTATAGGGCTCAGCAGAGAGAGGCTTGCACAGGGCACAGCTGGTTGCACAGCTGGAGGAGAGGATCGGTCTTGAGAACCAGACCCGGACCCAGATGAAGTTACCAGGGGGACTGGGAGCAGCCAGAGTGGCAGCCGGGAGCCGTCAAGATGCATGTCCACAGCCAGCCGGGAGACTTCATGGCCAGTTTCCCCACTGGAGATGAGACAGTTGGAGACAGAGCTGCAAAAGGATCAGGAGAAGCAGCTGGCGGAGTGGAGAGGCAGAGGGAGCACACCCTGGTGAGTGGGGGTAGGTCCTAAGGGGCCAGCTCTGCAGGACACTAAGTTGCTGCCCCTGTTCAAGCAGGGAGGGGATATAGATACTTATCACACTGCCTCTGAGAACGCTTGTAATTTGAACCAGGTGGACCCTCCGGATCGTCTGCAGCACTTGACACCCCTCCTGGGGCCAAAAGCCATAGAAGTGTTCAGCCAGATGGACAGGATGGGGTATGTCTCAGAATGTTCATGAGCAACACTTCACAAGAACAACAGTTACAAAAAGGTCAGAACTGCGTTTTCTTCTTCGAGAGCTTGCTTATGTCGATTCCAAGTAGGTGACTCCCCAGCCAGACCAAAGGAGGTCGGGGTCAGAACTCAGAGACCTTCAGATTGGAGCCCGGCCCTGCCAAACGCAGCGTCATCTCTGGCATGCTGCATAATAGTGTGGTGATGATGGATCATGCTGCTGACTAAATCGGGCAAGGTGGGCTGCAGAGAAGGCCTGTGCTCTAGCTGAATGGGCTGAAAGCTCCATGAAGAAATTATCTGGGAAGAAACTAGAAATCCCTTCATCCTATCTGTCACTTCCACGAAGAGCTGTGTACTCTTCCTGAATGGTTTGGTTCTTTCTGTGTAGAAG
Source organism: Pelusios castaneus (assembly GCA_007922175.1). NCBI lineage: Eukaryota > Metazoa > Chordata > Testudines > Pelomedusidae > Pelusios > Pelusios castaneus. The sequence continues at coordinate 552,413 of ML686116.1, forward strand.
GCCAAGGCCCACCTAACATCGAGCGAATGCAATCTGCGTTCCTGACTGCTAGCAGGCAGATTCAGATAGAAAACCTGGAGGAAGATATCCTGGTTTGCATGCAACTGGGACACCACCTTCAACAGAAACACTGGGTGGGAATGGAGTTGGACCTTATCCTTAAAGAAAACAGCGTATGGCGGCTCTGACATAGGTGTCCTGAGTCTGGAGACCCTTCTGGCTGCACTGATGGCCACCAGAAACTCCACCTTTCAGGATAAGTATACCAGAGAGCATGTCACTAGAGGCTCAAATGCGGGACCTGTCAGCTCTGAGAGGACAAAGCTGAGATCCCATTAAGGGATGGGCTGATGAGTGGGAGGGTACAATCCATCTAGGCCCTTTAGGAAAGAAGTGAACAGGGCATTGGCAAAAACTGAGCATCCTGCTTCTCCATGGTGGACGGCTGAAATTGCTGCCAGATGTTCCTTAATCAACCGTGCCAGGCTCTGTTGTTTTAAGTGCAACAGGTAATGAAGGACTATGGGGACTGAACAAGCCAACTAGCCTGGATGCCCCTTTGGCCAGCCCAACATGAGAATCTTTTTCACTTAGACCAGGGGTCTGCAACCTGTGGCTCTGGAGCCACATGCGGCTCTTTGGCTGCCCTCTTGCGGCTCTGGGCTCCCCCAACCACCAGGGTACCCTGCAGGAGGCCCATGCCTGGCTCTGGGCTTCCCCCAGCCACCAGGGACCCCACGGGCAGCCCATGCCAAGCTCCAGGCTTCCCCCCCCACCCCCGCATAAGGGGACCCTGCAGCAGAAATCCTGGCTCACCTCCCTGCACCTCCCACCAGGAGGCTACACCCATTGTGGCTCTCAAAACACTTTGTTATTGAAGGAATTTTCAAAAATGGCTCTTCTGATCTTTTGGGTTGCAGACCCCTGACTTAGACAGAAGAGTGGCCCTTGTGGAAGGTTTCCTGCTATCCAGGGTCTCTCTCTCACTGGCTCTGAGCATGTCAGCTCCAGGGGGTCCAGCCACAGCGCTTCCAAGCTCTGAGGTGAAGGAACTCTAGCTGCAGGGGCGAAGGGCCCCATGTTCCTGAGTAACGAGGGCTGGTAGCAGCGGGAGGGTGACTGGAAAATCTACGGAGAGGTTGAAGAGCATCGTGTACCAGTTCTGCCGAGGCCTGGCTGGGGCTATTAGGGTCAGCAACGTCCTGTCCTGCTTGATCTTTCGCAATACCCTATGAATGAGAGGAGTGGGTGGGAAGAGGTAAAAGAGCTGTCCTGTCCATGGGGTGAGAAAAGTGTCCACAACTGATCTGGCAGTCTGCTTCTGAAAAGAACAAAATTGAAGGCACTTCCTGTGGTCTTTGTGGTGAATAAATCCACTCAGGGAACCCCCCACCCCTGGAAGATGGTGTTCAACACATCCAGACTGACAGACCATTCATAGGTGAGAAAAGACCTGCTGAGTCTGTCAGCCAGCATGTTCTGAGCCCTGGGCAGGTACGATGCCCCTAGGTGTGTTGATTGAGCGTTGCTTGAGGGCTTCTGGATCTGGACACAGGGCAGAAGAGCGAGCTCCGTCTTGTCTGTTCATATAAAACATCGCTGTTGTATTCTCTGGTAGAACCGATGCCACCCTGCCTGCCTTGCAGGCCAGACGCACTCCCCTCACCTCTCTCACATTGAAATGAAGCCAGAGTTTGGACTGTGAGCAAAGACCTTGTGTTCTGTTGTCCCTCATGTGAGCTCCCCAACCCATTGCTGAGGCATCCGTCACCAGGCATACTGATGCCTGTAGAGCTGAGGAGGGAACTCCTGTCATTGTCCGGGTTGCATCACCAGCTCAGGGATTCTAGCTCTGGAGAGAGAGGGGAGGAACTTTCCTGTCTATGCTGTGAAAAGTTGGACAGTAAGTCAAAGCTAACCAAGCTTGAAGTCTTGCATGTTGCACAACATATCTGCATGCCACCTTGTGCTCCAACAAGCTCAGACAGTCTGAGCCATAGCGTGCAGGTAGAGTCACAAGTTCTCTCGGAGATCCTAAAGACAGGTCTCTGGAAGGGACACTCTGGCTTGATCTGTATTCAGCATGGTACAATTAAGTCTATTCACTTGGTGGGGGCAATGGTTGACTTTTCAACACAGAGGATAAGTCCCAACCTGTTGGATGTGGCCCCAGTAAACCTTACATCTGACTCCACCTGAGTCCTGGTACATCCTTTGACTATCCAGTTGTTGAGGTAAGAAAACACTTGAACTCCTGCCTTGTCAGGAATGCTGCTACGACACCATACACTTAGTGAAAATGTGGGTTGCTGCTGAAAGACCATGAATTGATAATGCACCTGATTGAAAATAAAATGAAGGAACCTCCCCGGGAAGATGGCCACATGGAAGTACGCATCCTTCTAGTCAAGGGCGGTGTACCAATCACCTGGATCCAATGATGGGATAATTGAGGCCAGGGTGATCATGCAAAAAAGAGCAGTTACTTACCTGTAATAGCCGTTCTTCGAGATGAGCTGCTCGTATCCATTCCCATATAGGACAGCATGGGCACCGGAAGCTTTTTCGCCCTTAGTCTGTCCTGTAGGATCAGCATCAATGCCCTCTGGAGTCCCGCGTGTATGCTGCAGTATATCAGGCACCCCCTGGGCCTACGTCTCCAGTCTCTTTTTTCCGCTAACTCTGAAAAGCGGGGATGGAGGGAGGGTGCAGAATGGATATGAGAAGCTCATCGTGAAGAATGGCTATTACAGGTAAGTAACTGCTCTTTTCTTCTTCGAGATGCTGCTCATACCCATTCCCATATAGGTGATTCACAAGCCTTACCTTGGTAGGCGGGCAGAGTTACAGTCGAGCGGTCCTCAGTACTGCCCTCCCGAAAGCTACATCGTTCCTCGCCTGTTGTACGATGGCATAGGGGGACATGAACATATGGATGGATGACCAACCGACGGCTCTGCATATTTCCTGGACTGGCACTTGGGCCAGGAAGGCTGCTGAAGAGGCTTGCTGAGTGTGCTGTCACAGGCCTAGGAAGTGGTATGTTGGCTTGCTGATAGTAGGTCCTGATGCAGGTGATCCAGGATGATATTCATTGAGATGATATCGGTAAGCCTTTCATCTGGTCCGTGATAGTCACAAAGAGGGGCACTGATCTCCAGAACAGTTTGGTTTGCTCGATGTAGAAGGCCAAGGCTCTTCTGACATCCAGCGTGTGCCACCTTTGTTCTTCCTCCGTTGAGTGAGGTTTTGGAAACAAGACAGGGAGAAAGATGTCTTGATTAATATGGAATGGGACACAACCTTAGGCAGGAACTGTACCATGTCCTTTTAAAAGACTGAACAGGGGGGCTCTGATGCCAACCCTTGATCTCAAATACCCTTGTGGGCGAGGTGATAGCAACCAGGAAGGATATCTTCCAAGAGAGTACCAACAATGGGCATGAAGCCAGTGGTTCGAATGGAGGTCCTGTCAGTCTGGTAAGGTCTAGGTTGAGGTCCCACTGAGGGGCTAGGTCACGAATCTGGAACCTGGAGGCCATCAAGTTGGGGAGGACCAACATCCCCCTCCAGGGGTTAATGGAAGGCTGAGATGGCTCGCAAGTGGACCTTCCGGGATGCTAGGGCCAAGCCCTGCCATTTAAGGAATAATATGTGTGATGCTGTCGGGATGTAGAGGACCATTTATGGCACCTTTTCATATTAATATTTCATAATTGCAATAATCCACAGGAGCTATGCCATGTTTGGTACCAATAGAAAGGTTGTAACTTGCTAGGAATGATGGTAGTAACAGAGGAGAGAACAAGGAGCAATGGTTTCAAGTAGCAGCTGGGGAGGTCGAGGTTGGATATTAGGAAAAACTTTCTCACTAGGAGGGTGGTGAAGCATTGGAATGTGTTGCCTACGGAGGTGGTGGAATCTCCGTCTTTGGAGATATTTAAGGTCCGGTTGGAGAAACCCCTGGCTGGGAGGATTTAGTGGGAGTGGTCCTGTTTTTAGCAGGGGGTTGGACTAGATGACCTCATGAGGTCCCTTCCAGCCCTAAGATTCTATGATTCTATATGGTTTATGTGTAGGTGTGATATCTGTAGTAGAAGTTAGGAATATGTTTGTTATATTTGTGTTTCAACTTATTTGATTCTGGGAAACTCCCCAGACTGGATTTCTACAGTCATTGTCTCCTTAATGGCCCATTAAGGGAACCACAGGCACAATGGGCCTAGGAAGAAGTTTGCTCAGTTAGTCACCGGGACTGACCATGTGATTCAACTCCATTTTGATTTCCAAACACTCCACACAGCACAGGGAAGGCCAGAGGTGATAAAAGGCAGCAGCCTCAACTTTTTTTTGTCTTCCGTCTCCAGTTTTCATCCAACACCCATCTCTGGAATTATTCATCTGTGACAGGACAAAGGACTGAGGCCCACTCAGGTGCTGGGTGTCCACCAGAGGAACTGGACAAACCCCAAATTCTTCCAAGGACTTGCTTTACAAGGACTCTTAATCATTTGTATGCGTGTGATTCACTTTGACCCTTTAACTTCTCTCATATTTTGTTTTTCTTTTCTTTTTATATTAAACCATTAGTCGTAGTTTCTAAAGGATTGGCTACCACTGTGGTATTTTGGGTAAGATCCAAACCTATATTGTTCTGTGTGATGTGGCGGGCCCTTTGGGGTCAGGAGAACCTATATCTTTAAGGGAACATGAAGCTAGGTGGGAGCCAGGGGTTGATATGCAGTAAAGGGGGTGAGTATATATTTTGGTGGTTTCTTGATATCTAGTGTGGGGGAATCAGCATTGGTTGTGACCGGTTGGGGAGTTTATCTCCAGGTAACCCACCAGTGCTGGCAGAATCTACTGTCCTTTTTGCAGCTTGCCCTGATCTTTGCATATTCAGGTGGTTTTCCCAGGAGGCCCAGGTCACAATATGTATTCAAGGATCGCTTGTATGGACGATGACCCTGGTGTAATACCTAGGCCCTGTGCCCAGATGATAAATCTCTTCTACTTGGCCCAATATACAGCCTTTGTGGATGGCTTTCTGCTACCCAGCAGAATGTGTTGCACCTGAGCCGAACAGGCTCTCTCCTCCATGGTCAGCCATGCAGTTTCCAGGTCATCAGGATCAGGGAATCTCTGTCTGGATGCGGGAGGCGGTTGCTGTCTTGAGTCAGAAGGTCTTGTCTACTCAGTAGTTCCCATGGAGGGGCCATTGATAGGTCGCACAGCAAACTACCAGTGTCGGCACGGCCACACTGGGGCAATCAAGATGATGTTCGCCTTGTCCGTCTTGATCTTCAATAGAATCCTGAATATTAGGGGAATTGGTGGCAAGGCGTACATGAGGCGACCTGACTACCTTAATAGAAAGACGTCTGATAGAGAGTCCTTCTCTCGGCCTCGGAGACAGCAAAAGAGTTGGCCCTCACGATTCTAATGGCTGGCAAAGAGTTCCACGTGGGGATGACCACACCTGCGGAAAATTAAAAAGGTTATGTCCGAATGCAGTGACCAGTCATGCTGCAGTGAGAATTGTCTGCTGAGTCGATCTGCCTGGTCATTCCTCTCCCCTGGCAGGTGAGAAACCACCAAATGGAAATTGTACTTTGCCAATTTCCAGAGGCAACACCTCTCGAAGAATGACAGTTACAGGTAAGAAACCGTCTTTTCTTCTTGGAGTGCTTGCTCATCCCCATTATAATGTAGGTGAATCACAAGCCTTCGCTCAGATGGTGGGAGGAGTTACTGCTGGGAAGCCTGTAGCACTGCCCTTCTGAAGGCCGTGTCATCCCTCGCCTGCTGAAAGATGGCATAATGACCAGTGAAGGTGTGTAATGATGACCAGGAAGCAGCCCTGCAGGTGTCTTGTAGCGGAACCTGAGCCAGGAAGGCTCTGGACAAGGCCTGTACTCTGGTCGAATGGGCTGTTATTGGGTCTGGTAGAGGTACCTTCACCTAGTCGTAACAGTGTCTAAAGCAAATGGTAATCCAGGATGAGCTACGTTGTGTGGAAACTGGGAGGCCACTCATCCTCTCAGCTACTGCAACAAAGAGCTGTGAAGACTGACAGAAGGCTATGGTATGGTCAATGTGAAATGCCAAGGCTCAGTGCACGTCCAGGGTACGCCACTTGCACTTCTCCTCGGAGCAGTGAGGCTTAGGAAAGAAAACCAGGGGGAAGACCTCCTGGTTGCAATGGAATTGAGATACCACTTTAGGGGGAAAGGCTGGATGAAGCTGAACTTTACCCCTATAGAAAATTTGTAAGGTGGTTCAGCAGTCAGGGCTCTGAGATTCTTCTGGCCAACGTGATCGCAACTAAAAATGCCACCTTCCAAGATAAAATAAGTAGAGGGCAGGTGGCCATGGGCTCAAAGGTGAAACAGGACCAGGTTGAGGTCCCAAGGGGGGGACCAGGGCTCGGATCTGAGGGTACAGTCTCTCCACCCCTTTCAAGAAGCATACCAACAAAGGGTGGAAGAATAGAGACCTCCCTTGCAGAGTATGATGAAAAGCTGAGATGGCTGCTAGATGAACCCTGAGGGACGCCAGGGCACGGCCTTTTTGTTCAAGGTGTAGCAGGTATTCTAAGACCACTTGGATGGAGCAGACGCAGGCGACATTCCCTTCTCGTGGGCCCACTGAGATTTGGCTGTGTAAGAGGTCCGTATGGACTGCTTCCTCCTTCCCAGCAGGATCTGTTGGACTTGTGTTGAGCAGGCAAGTTCCTCTGCATTCAACCACAGAGCCTCCATGCCATGAGCTGGAGGGAGGGTAGGTCCGGATGTAAGAGGCAACCGTGGTCCTGTGAGAGGAAGTCCAGGCGAAGAGGCAGAGTCCATGGAGTTGCGATGGACAGGCTTAGGAGCGTGGTGTACCAACATTGTTCCAGCCACACAGGGGTAATGAGAGTGATGTCAGCTTTGTCCCTCCTGATCTTTAGGACTCCTCTGTGCAGAAGAGGGATAGGGGGAAACGTGTAGAGAATGTCTCCCGACAAGCTTCTGAGGAAGGCATCAGACAGTGTTCCTGGTTCCAACCCCCCTAGGGAGCAGAATTGAGGACACTTCCTGTTCCACTGAGAGGTGAAGAGATCCAGATGGGGATAACCCCACCTCTGGAAGATCATGGTCGCAACCTCTGGATGGAGCGAACAGTTGAGGTGAAGTAAGAACAGCCTGTTGAGGCGATCTGCCTCTGTATTCCTCACTCTTGGTAAGTGTGACGCCATAATATGGAAGGGGTTTGTTCTGGCGAAGTCCCACAGGTTGAGAGCTTCCTTGCAAAGCACTGAGGAGTGGACTCCCCCTTGCTTGTTTATGTAGTACATTGCTGCGGTGTTGTCTGTCAGCACATGAACTACTTTCCCCACTATGAAGTAGTGAAACACTTCACAGGTGAGGCAGATTGCCCTCTGTTCTCTGATGTTGATGTGGACATTTCTGTCTTCTTGTGACCACAAAAAGACGGTTACTAACCTTTTTCTGTAACTGTCGTTCTTCGAGATGTGTTGCTCACGTCCACTCCAATTAGGTGTGCGCGCGCATCGTGCACGGCTGCCGGAAAGGATTTTCCCTAGCATCCCCAGAGGGTTGGCTACAGAGCCCCCTGGAGTTGCGCCTGCATAACGCGCCTTATAAGCGCTCGCCGACCCTTCCCCCGTCAGTTCCTTCTTGCCAAGGATCCAACAGAGGGGCAGGTGGGCGGGTTTGGAGTGGACGTGAGCAACACATCTCGAAGAACGACAGTTACAGAAAAAGGTTAGTAACCGTCTTTTCTCCTTCGAGTGATTGCTCACGTTGACTCCAATTAGGTGATTCCCAAGCACTTACCGGAGGAGGGGTCGGAGGTTAATCTTTTAGGGACTTCAGCACTGCCCTGCCGACCGCAGCGTCCTCTGCTGCTTGTTGGGTGATCGCGTAATGGGCTGCGAACGTGTGGATTGAGGACCAGGTTGCCGCTCTGCATATTTCCTGAATCGGTACGCAGGCTGCAAAGGCTGTCAACGTGGCCTGGGCTCTCGTCAAATGGGCCGTGATCTTTGGGGCTGGTTTGTTTGCTAGCCCGTTGTGACGCTGGCTGGATTTAGGGAACCATTTATGATATTATTTTGTATTAATATTTTATGATTGTTATAATCCATAGGAACCATGCCATGTTTGGTGTCAATAGAAAGGTAATAATTTGTGGGAAATGATTATATAGTTTATGTGTAGGATTTGTATTCATACTAGAAGTTAGGAATATGATTGTTATATTTTAACTTGTGTAAGGCTGGGGAAATTCCCCAGACTGAATGTCTACCTGGCCATTGTCTCCTTAATGGCCCATTAAGGAAGCTCCCCAGTATAATGGGCCGAAGAAGAAAACCTGTTGAGCCACTAGGACTGGAACATGTGACTCAACTCCAATTTGATTGGAAAGAACTGCACACAGCATGGAGAAGGCCAGAGGTGATAAAAGGCAGCAACTCCAACTCCATCTTGCTCTCAAGTCCCCAGTCTACAGCCAACACCCATCTCTGGAACTATTCCTCTGAGACTGAACAAAGGATTGAGGCCCACCCTGATGCTGGGTGTTTACCAGAGGAACAAGCCTGCAGACTGCTTTTCATGAACTTTAAATCATTTGTATGTATGTGATTCACTTTGACCCTTTAACATCTCTCATATTTTGCTTCTTTTCTTCTTATATTAAACCTTTAGTTGTAGTTACTAAAGGATTGGCTACCAGTGTGGTATTTTGGGTAAGATCCAAACCTATATTGTTCTGTGTGATGTGGCTGGCCCTTTGGGGTCAGGAGAACCTATATCTTTAAGGGACCGTGCAGCTAAGTGGGAGCCAGAGGAGCTGGAGTGCAATAAAGGGGGCTGTTTCTATTTTGGCCAGATTTCTTGGTACCCAGTGTGGGGAACCAGAGGCCTGGTTGTGACTGATAGGGAGACTGGTTTAAGTACCACCCATCAGTGTGTGGGGAGTTTGGCTCCCGGTTTTGCAGCTTGCCCTGATTTTTGCACGTCCAGGAGGGTGTCCCAGGAGGCCCCGGTCACATTGGCGTAGTCGTGGCAGGATCCACAGAACCAGAACATTTGAGTGTTGGATCAGGACCTCACACTATTCCTAAATTTTATATTTGATATTGGGAGTGTTAAAGGTAAAGTGGTCACAATGAGTGAGCAGCAGTCGTATAAATCCATGAGCACAAAAGAGCTCCAACTGCTATGTAAGGAGAGAAAAATAACCCTTAAGGGGAATGTCTCAAAACAGAAAATGAGAGATCTGCTCATGGAAAATGATCTGAGGACAGGAGCCATGCCTGATCCTAACTCAGGAGTAGCTGGTGCGGAAGCGAGTAAGCAGCCAGACCCAGGCGATGACCAGCGTTATCAAAAGGAAAAAGACCTGGCAGAGCTTCGCTTGTGGGAGCAACAAAAAATGCAGGAGATGAAAGAGGCTGCTGAGGAAAGAGCTCAGCAAAGGCAGCGAGAGGAGGAGGAAAGAGCTCAGCAGAGGCAGCGAGAGAAGGAAGCAGCAGAGGTGAGAGCTCACCAAAGGCAGCAGGAGGCAGAGGAGAGAGCTCATCAAAGGAAATGGGAGATAGCCCAGACCCAGAAGAATCTGCCTTCAAAAGAAGGTTCCTTGACCTCCCCCATCAAGGAGTGGGAAAGGATCTGTCCCCCTTACAAAGACGGGGAGGATATTGAGGGATTTTTATATACTTTTGAAAGACTCTGTGAGGTCCATAAGATTCCTGATGAGAAGAGGATGCCTGTACTTGTCGCCAGACTGTCCGAGAGGGCCAGAGAGGTATTTAATGATATGGAATTAAATGATTCATTGAATTATGTAAAGTTTAAAGAAATGATCCTGAGAAGGTTTAAAATTACTCCTGAATCTTACCGACTTAAATTTAGAAATTATAGGCGGCCAGATAATGTTACCTATACTGAAACCGCTCACAAGCTATTTGGGTATTTGAAAAGATGGATTATGGGAGAGGAGGCCCAGGGTAGTTATGATAAACTTCTTGACCTAATTGCTAAGGAGCAACTCCTGGAAATAGCACCCCACTATATCAAGGCGGCCGTGCTTGATAGACAGCCTGATACCATTTTGGAGGCAGCACGAATTGCAGACACTTTCATACAGAATAGAAGCCAAGATAAGCAAAGATCTCTAGGGAAGGGGGTCCCCCTACTCAGCACAGGCTAAAAGGGATGATGGGTCCAGGAATAAGACTAGCCCCAATGCGGCTAGGAAATCTTATGCCAACCCAGAACCAAGAACTTCTCGCCCTGGGGAAAGGCCCCCTACCTGCTACCTGTGTGGAACTAAGGGCCATATACGGCCCAATTGTCCTAATCAGGGAAATAAGAATGCCCTGAGGCCAGCGCTCCCCCTAACTGCTCCCCACTCCAATGCAGTCGTCCTAAATGCAGAGGCCGATCAGGGGCAGATAGATGAGGCCACCGTGTGGGCAGACACAGATACAGCAGAGGTGAACGCGGCCACTTTGGTTCTCCCCAGCGGGGGGGGAGAAGGCTGCCTCACTAATTATGTACGGACAGAGACCTGGCAGGGGAATGAGGAATTCATAAAGAGGGCCAGAGTCAATGGGACTATATGTACTGGATGGAGGGATACTGCCTCAGAAATCACCCTAGTTAAACGGGAGTTGGTCCAGGAGGAAGATTATTTGCCAGGTCAAAGTGTGGATTTGGTAGCACTATCAGAATATAGGGTGAAGGTGCCCTTGGCCAGGATCCGTTTAGAATGGGAAGATTTTAAGGGAGACATAGTGGTTGGAGTCAGAGAACTGCTCCCAGCAGATGTGCTGGTAGGGAACGATATTGTGGTTAATGATAGCAAGGTAAATGTGGTAACCAGGTCGCAAGGAAAGCATGGGCCTGTTGCAGGTGGCCTGTCCAGTGGGTCTGGAGGAAGTGGGGAATTGGAGGAAAACTCCCCTCGGACAGTGTCCACTGAGGGGGGGCTGAAGGGGCCTGAGGTGGCCCTAGACCTAAGTGGAATACAAAGGGAGTTTGTTAAGGATCAGCAAGAGGATGCATCCTTAGAGAGGGCCAGATTGGAGGCTCAAAGCCTGATCCCAGCTGAAGAGGGGGCAGGCAGATTTTTCATGCAGAGGGGTTTGCTGTACCGGGAACCCCGTACAGGGAAAGGGCCATCATTTAATAGCAATCGCAAGCAGCTTGTAGTCCCCGAGGGATACCGAGATGAGCTATTAAAGCTGGCTCACGATGGCCCCTTTGCGGGGCACCTGGGCATAGAAAAGACTTATGAGAGGTTGAGGCAGAATTTCTTTTGGCCATACATGTATAACTCAGTAAGGAGCTATTGCAGGAGTTGTGATTTGTGCCAAAGGCGCAAGGATCAGAAGGGGCCCAAGAAGGCACCCCTGCAACCTTTGCCCATTATTGGGGAGGCTTTTGCCAGGGTATCGGTGGACACGGTTGGACCGTTGCCTAAGCCCTCCAGGAGTGGTAAGAAATATATTTTGGTGCAGGTGTCAACTAAGACTCAGGAAGAGAATTTTCCTGAGCCGGTGCCTGCTGGGGGTGATGACTTGCCCAGGGAGGAAGCCACCCCAACCTCCAAAAGTTTGTCTGGGAACAGCCAGGTGTGCTGGGGCAATGAGGAGGGGGCAATTTCAAGAGAGTTGACTAGTAAAAGCAGGGAAGTGCCTGCTAGGGAGTTGGTTTCTCAAAATTTGTCTTTGTCTGTTGTACCAGACATGGTTCTGGTTTCAACTGAGACTCAGGGAGGTAATTTTCCTGAGCCTGTGTCTGCTGGGGGTGATGACTTGCCCAGGGAGGAAGCCACCCCAGCCTCCAAAAGTTTGTCTGGAAACAGCCCTGTGTGCTGGGACAATGAGGAGGGGATTTCAAGCTGTGTGAATGTGGAGAGTGGAGATTTGACTACTGGGGGAGGTTTTATTTCCAGTTTGCTACCTGAGGGACAGACAGAATGTGCCTTTCAGTCAGGTGCTGACTGGGGGGGTGCCAATTGTCTCAGAGTTAGTTCTAGACTTAGCCGAGACCCAGAAGGAGTCTGTTGATATTCAAGGAAACAGTTCTTTACAGAAACCTTTCTCTGGTCAGGGAAAGGGCAGAATTTCTGTGGAAAAGAAGTTGATGCTGGAGACTTCTCCCAAAGGAGTAAGGTCTCCTGATGGCTTTTGCAAGCAGCAGTCTGCTGCAACAGGGGAGTGTGGAGGTGAACTGATTGGGTTATCTCAGGATGAATCCCTTTTTGCAGTGACATCCAGCAGACTGGGTGTTGAGAGATTTGTTTCAGATTCTGACTGCCAGAGTGTTCCATCTGTAGATGAGTTCACTGATTTGGTTTTAGAAAGATCTAGTAGAAATACCTTGGAAAAGGTTCCAGAGGGAGTGGGAATTACTGGGAAGCTTAAACAGCCCTGTAGCAAAGTGGCTGTGCTTGATCAGTGTATTGGAGAGACAGTGATGTTAAAACCTGACTGTCTCCATGAGGCTAACTTTGTGAGTGAACAGACAATGTCTCAGAGTCAGAGAAGTAATTGGACAGCTAGAGCTATAGAGCAGAACAGCTGTGCAATTGATATCTTGGACATGCAAAGGGAAGCAGACCAGCTTTTACCCCTGAGTGCTTTGGAAATATCTTGGAGTCTCTGGGTGGACTCAGATAGATCTAAGGCCACGTGGAGTGAGAGTTTGGGAACAGAACATCAGATCCCTGTTTGTGAGATCTTAGTTTGGATATTTGGTACATCTTTAAGACAGATTCCAAACTTGGAATTGGTCATAATTGAAAATTTGGACAGTACTAAGCAAGCTAGTGTGTGGCCTAAGGAAATGTACCTGATTGACTGGGGTGGGGAAATCTGCCCAGACTCAGAGTTGTTAGCATGGGAGGCACACCTAGCTAGACAATGGATCGTGTTACAGAGCCCAGATTTCCAGATGCCAGGGAAGGCAAAAGAGGGAAGGAAACCTCATCCTGTGTATGTAAGAATGGGGTTCACTCTGGAATATCCAAACCCCAAGGACGTAGTCAAATTAGGGTCCTATGCTACCAAGACCAAGGAGATAAACCAAAATCAACCTGTTGAGTGTTCAAAAATCCAAGAGGGCATTGAACAAACTGCCCCAATGACAAACTATCTGTGTGTAAGACCTAACAAAATGAATTGTAAACACGTTTGTGCTAACTGGATGTCAATGTTAATGCTGATGTTAACTTTTGTAATTGATTTGTTACCCAGGGATGAAAAATGTATCCAATGCTTGTATGTTGTAAAATCTTTGAAATTTGTTAAGAGCTGTAATGGTATACAACCAAGTTTAACCCTTTTGTGATGCATTCAGCAGTGTCTAGGTGACACCCCTTTCTGCATCACTCTGACGGTGGGGGTGTGACGCTGGCTGGATTTAGGGAACCATTTATGATATTATTTTGTATTAATATTTTATGATTGTTATAATCCATAGGAACCATGCCATGTTTGGTGTCAATAGAAAGGTAATAATTTGTGGGAAATGATTATATAGTTTATGTGTAGGATTTGTATTCATACTAGAAGTTAGGAATATGATTGTTATATTTTAACTTGTGTAAGGCTGGGGAAATTCCCCAGACTGAATGTCTACCTGGCCATTGTCTCCTTAATGGCCCATTAAGGAAGCTCCCCAGTATAATGGGCCGAAGAAGAAAACCTGTTGAGCCACTAGGACTGGAACATGTGACAACTCCAATTTGATTGGAAAGAACTGCACACAGCATGGAGAAGGCCAGAGGTGATAAAAGGCAGCAACTACAACTCCATCTTGCTCTCAAGTCCTCAGTCTACAGCCAACACCCATCTCTGGAACTATTCCTCTGAGACTGGACAAAGGATTGAGGCCCACCCTGATGCTGGGTGTTTACCAGAGGAAGAAGCCTGCAGACTGCTTTTCATGAACTTTAAATCATTTGTATGTTGTGGGGATCTATCATGCATATATGGATATGGTTACACTGTGAGTGGAAGTTCACAGCCAGGTCGGACAAGGATACTCTATCTCAAATGGCGCTTTGCCATATCAACCTACGCGCCTGAGTATCTGGAGTTTAATTAAACTTTCCTGGGAACCAAGGACAAGTGAAGCAGTACACAGAAATATAAATCTTAAGGTTGTATAACATGTATTTAACCAATAGTTTAGAAAGTTTGCTTTTGTATTCACATATGTACCAATCAACTGTCCTGTCATTTTAATGGTGGGACTACAGAAAAGTATAAAAATCTTTACTTATGTATCAATAAAGGTTCTTGCTGCAATCATATTGGTTGTCTATGCTTGATCCAAGCCCGCCACGGTCTCGACAGTATGTATGTGATTCGCTTTGACCCTTTAACATCTCTCATATTTTGCTTCTTTTCTTCTTATATTAAACCTTTAGTTGTAGTTGCTAAAGGATTGGCTACCAGTGTGGTGTTTTGGGTAAGATCCAAACCTATATTGTTCTGTGTGATGTGGCTGGCCCTTTGGGGTCAGGAGAACCTATATCTTTAAGGAACCGTGCAGCTAAGTGGGAGCCAGAGGAGCTGGAGTGCAATAAAGGGGGCTGTTTCTATTTTGGGCAGATTTCTTGGTACCCAGTGTGGGGAACCAGAGGCCTGGTTGTGACTGATAGGGAGACTGGTTTAAGTACCACCCATCAGTGTGTGGGGAGTTTGGCTCCCGGTTTTGCAGCTTGCCCTGATTTTTGCACATCCAGGAGGGTATCCCAGGAGGCCCCGGTCACACCCGTAGCATGTCTTTATGCATGATGTGATCCACGACGAGATTGTCTGTGCAGAGACCGGGCGTCCCTTCATCCTGTCGGCTATGGCCACAAATAGTTGAGGGGACTTTCTAAAGGCTTTTGTCCGTTCAACATAGAAGGCGAGGGCCCTTCGTACGTCTAGTGAATGTAGGGTCCGCTCCCAGTCTGAGGTGTGAGGTCTTGGATAGAACACCGGCAGGAAGATGTCCTGGCTCGTATGGAAAGCAGAGACCACCTTGGGTAGGAAGGCCGGATGTGGTCAGAGTCGGACCTTATCCTTGAAAAATACCGTATACGGCGGCTCCGACGTAAGGGCTCGTAGCTCGGAGACTCTCCTGGCGGAGGTGATTGCTACGAGGAATGCGACTTTCCACGAAAGGTAGAGTTCGGAACATGTCGCTAGGAGTTCAAAGGGGGCTTTAGTGAGCGCTCTAAGAACTAGGTTCAGGTCCCATTGTTGAACTGGTTCCATTACTTCAGGGAACCTTTTAGCCATCCCCTTAAGGAAGCGGCCCACCATAGTGTTCGAGAAGACCGAACTGCCCTCTATCGGTGGATGTAGGGCCGAGATGGCTGCTAAGTGGACCTTCAGCGAGGATATGGATAGGCCTTCATGCTTAAGGTGGAGGAGGTAGTCGAGTATGACTGGAAGGCTGGTCTCCCTAGGGGACAGTGAACGTCCCTCGCACCAGATGGTGAAACGTTTCCATTTTGAGAGGTAAGTTGCCCTGGTGGAGGGCTTCCTGCTTTCCAGTAGGATTTCTCGCACTAGGCTCAAGCATTGCATTTCTTTTTGGCTTAGCCATGAAGCTTCCATGCCATGAGGTGGAGTGGTTGAAGGTCCGGGTGGCGAACCATGCCCCCCTGCTGGGTGAGTAAGTCCGGCAGCAGTGGGAGGTTGATGGGTGTTGACACCAGGAGGTCTAGGAGGGTGGGGAACCAGTGTTGGCGTGGCCAAGCTGGGGTGATCATTATTATTGATGATTTGTCCTTCTTTATTTTTGACAGAATCAAGTGGATTAGCGGAAACGGTGGAAACGCATAGAGGAGACTGCCGTTCCATGGAATTTGGAAGGCATCCGCCAGCAACCCCTTGCTCAGCCCTCGGAAGGAGCAGAATTTTCTGCATTTGGCATTGTCCCCTGTGGCAAAGAGGTCTAGACGGGGAGTCCCCCAAGACTGGAAAATGGAGTGGACCACATCCTCGCGCAGCGACCATTCATGTACCCGAATAGCTCGGCTCAAGGAGTCCGCTAGAGAGTTCTGGACTCCTGGAAGATAAGAAGCTTCCAGGTGGATTTTCCGGGGAATGCAAAATTGCCAGAGGTCTAGGGCTTCTCTGCATAGGGGGGAGGAGCGGGCCCCTCCTTGCCTGTTGATATAGAAGACGGTCGCTATGTTGTCCGATTTCACCGCCATGCATTGGCCCTGCAAGTGGTGTTCGAAAGCCCGACAAGCCAGGAACACTGCTCACAGCTCCCTGACGTTGATGTGGCTGGATAGGTCCTGTTGTGTCCACAGGCCCTGAGTTTTCAGGTGGCCTAGGTGGGCTCCCCAACCCAAGTCTGACGCGTCCGTCACGAGAGTCAAGGTTGGTTGCGGTCTCTGGAAGGAAACTCCTGAACATACCACGTCCTTGGCCGTCCACCACTGTAAGGACGTCAGAATGTGAGGTGGAATGGTTACCACCTTGTCCAGCCGATCCCTGGATGGTTGATACACTGAGGCTAGCCAAAGTTGTATGGGTTTCATGCGTAGCCTGGCGTGGGGAACGACATAGGTGCACGCCGCAAAATGGCCCAACAGTCTTAGGCATGTCCGAGTCGTGGTCATAGGATGGCAAGACAGATCCTCTATCAGTGCCCCAATATTGTGGAAGCGTGCCTGTGGGAGGGATACTGTGGGAGTGGTAGAATTCAGGACTGCCCCAATAAATTCTATTTTTTGAGTTGGCACCAGAGTGGACTTCTTTAAGTTTATTAACAGACCGAGCATGTCGAAGGTCTGTCTGATAAGGTCTATGTGTTCCTTTACCTGTGCGCTAGAATTTCCCTTCACCAGCCAATCGTCCAGATATGGGAACACATGCACTCTCCTCTTCCTGAGGAAGGCCGCCACCACCGCCATACATTTCGTGAAAACTCTGGGTGCCGTGGACAGGCCGAAGGGGAGTGCTGTAAATTGGAAGTGTTCGTTTCCTACCACAAATCTCAGGAATTTCCTGTGCCTCGGGATGATTGAAATGTGGAAGTACGCATCCCTGAGGTCGAGGGTGGCGTACCAGTCCCCTGGATCCAGTGACGAGGTGATTGAGGTTAGGGAGATCATGCGGAATTTGATCTTTTTTATAAATCTGTTCAGGCCCCTGAGGTCCAGGATCGGTCTGAGGCCTCCTTTTGCTTTCGGGATCAGAAAGTACTTTGAATAAAAACCCTTTCCCTTCAGCGCTGTTGGGACCTCTTCGACCGCTCCTAGGTCTAGGAGCTGCTGGGCCTCCTTGCGGAGAAGATGTTCGTGAGAGGGGTCCCTGAAGAGGAACGGGAATCTGGGGGGGCGGGGGTAGGGGATAGAGTGGAATTGGATAGAATATCCCACCGCTACCGTGTGCAGGACCCATTTGTCCGTTGTAATATAGGCCCAAGCTTGGTAGAAATGGGACAAGCGGTGTCTGAATAACGGGGTTGGATCCAAGAGTTCTGGTACTCCATCCTCGGGCGGCCCTTCAAAAGCCCTGTTTTGGGCCCTGGGATTTGCCCGGGGGGCCATCGTGCTTTCCCGAGGGCGGGTAAGACCTCTTTCTGTTATGGCCCCCAGTGTTGTTTCTGCCCCTCTTACGGCTCAAGTCCTGCCTCTGTTGTTGTTGGTAGGGGCGTGGTGGAGGCTGAGGCTTGAAATGGCGCCTTTGCGTAGAGGGTGTATGCATCCCCAATGATTTCAACGTCGCCCTCGAATCCTTGAGGCTATGAAGTTTGGAGTCTGTCTGCTCGGAAAAGAGTGATTGGCCCTCGAAGGGGAGGTCCTGGACAGTCTGCTGGACTTCGTATGGGAGCCCCGAGGCTTGCAGCCACGAGCTACGACGCATTGAGACCCCCGAGGCCATCACTCGGGCAGCAGCATCTGCTGCATCCAGGGCCGACTGGAGGGAGGCTTTAGCCACCTCTTTACCCTCATTTGTTAGCGCCGTAAATTCTTTCTTAGAGTCCGGCGGTAATGTGTTGGCGTACTTTTCAACCGAGGACCAAGAGTTAAAGGTGTACCTGCTCAGGATGGCCTGCTGGTTTGCCACCCGGAGTTATAAACCTCCGGTCGAGTACACTTTCCTGCCATAAATGTCCAGTCTCTTAGCGTCCTTGGCCTTGGGCGTTGGTGCCTGTGCCCCCTGCCTTTCCTTTTCGTTGGCAGCCGCCACGACTAGTGACCCAGGAGTAGGGTGGGTATATAGGTACTCGTAACCTCTGGGTGGTACAAAGTATTTCCTTTCGACCCTCTTTGGGGTGGGTGATACAGAAGAGGGGGTCTGCCAGATGGACCTCATGGTTCTATCAATAGTCTTTATTAGGGGCAGGGCCACCCTTGAGGAAACTGAGGAGGTTAAAATGTCTGTCATAGGGTCCTCCGTGTCTTCAACGACCTCCTGGGCTTGGATGCCCAGGTTGAGGGCTACCCTTCTAAGGAGGTCCTGGTGTGCCCTACCATCCTCCGATGGTGGGGCTGGAGCAGATCCCGCAACCGCCTCGCCTGGCGATGAAGAGGAGGAACCCTTGATGAGAGAGGAGTCCTCCTCTTCAAGGATCTCATGCGGCAACGAGGCTTCGGCTGCGGTGCCAGTATCCTCGGGAGGAGGTACGGTGCCGGCCCCTCGTGGTGCCGTGCTGTGTGAAGGGTGCCGGCCACCTTCCGGTACCGAGTCTGGGCGGGACACTGTCTCGGACCGACTACGAGGTCTGGAGAAGGTCGGTGCCGTAGAGAGAGAGCGGGACGAGTGCGCCCCCCTAGGTTGGTGGTATGCCCACGGCGTCCAGAAGGGCCAACTGCTGGGGTTCTGCCATGCCGGACCCCACGGTGCCGGGAACGCCTCTCTGCGGTGCCGTGAAGAGGAGCGCGAGCGGCTCCATTCGGAAGCGAGCGATCCCGCCTCTGACTCCGATGGCGACGCGCTCCTTGGAGACCATGGCGGTGCCGTGGGCCTCGGCGTCGGGGAGCGGTGCCGGGGAGAATGAGGGGCCAGCAGCGGCGTGGGCTTGCCCTTTGACTGACGGGGTTTAGCCGACGCCGGAGTGACGGTCGCGGAGTCAGGATCGCCTTGACGCGGTACCGTGCTCTCTATGAGCTCCCTTGCGGCCTCGAATGTCTCCGGGGTAGAAGGAGACCTTATAATCTCCATCTCCTCCACCAGCTCCTGCCTGGAGGAGATCACCGGAGTCGGACTCGATCGCCCGATGTCCCGGGGTGGAGGCGACGATCTGGGCGTTCTCGGGGTGGCAACAACGTGGCCCAACGCGGGTCGCACGGTGTCCTTACCCCTCGCGCCATCCTTAGGAGGCGGTGACCGGCCTCTGTCCACACGGTGCTTCTTCCGCGGTACCGGTGAAGATGACCGGTGCCGGGAGCCA
>ML686116.1:571939-602239 GCA_007922175.1 Pelusios castaneus
GGTTTGTTGCACTCCACACACTGTTTAAAGCCTGGGGCTCGAGGCATACCCTGGCCCCCGGGCTCAGCGACTACTACTAAGCAACTATTAACTTGAAAATAAAAGAAAGAAAGAAAAACTAGCTAACTTCAGAATGTAATCAGGATAGAGGAATGCTAGGTCGGATCTCTACCGCGAGAGACCCAAGATCCGACTAGCCGTCACTGCGGTAAGAAGGAACTGACGGGGGAAGGGTCGGCGAGCCCTTATAAGGCGCGTTATGCAGGCGCGACTCCAGGGGGCTCTGTAGCCGACCCTCTGGGGATGCTAGGGAAAATCCTTTCCGGCAGCCGTGCACGATGCGCGCACACACCTAATTGGAGTCGACGTGAGCAATCACTCGAAGGAGAACCCTGAGTTCTTGCACCCGAGCTGAGGTGGTCTCTGACATCAGGGTTACCGAGGGAGTCTCATCCTTGAAGGGGACTCCCCAACGGACCATGCTGGGGTCTTGCCACCATTCTAAGCAGGTAAAAATATCCTCCGGAACCATGACCACCCTGTGCAAGGTGTGCCGGGCTGGCATGTAGATGGATGCTAGCCAGGTTTGGAGGGGTCTTAGCCTCAGGCATGCTAGGCAGACCACATAAGTGCAAGATGTCATGTAGCCGAGAAGGTGGAGGCACTGCCTGACTGTTGTAGGGCAGCATCATAGCTCATCTATGAGATCTCTCATTGCCCTGATCCTCGATCAGGGAAAGAGTGCCCTGGCGCGTTCTGAATCTAGAGTAGCCCCTTTGAAATCTATTTGTTGTGTAGGGGACAATTTGGACTTTTCTGTGTTTATAAGCAGGCTCAGTCTGTCGCATGTAGACCGGGTTAGTTTATGGCCCAGAGGACTTGTTCCCTTTACCTGCCCCTGAGTAGGCAGTCATCCAAATACAGGAAGATATGGATTTCCCTGTGGTGGAGGAAGGCTGCTACGACTGCTACACATTTGGTGAATACCCTTGGGGCTGAGGAGAGGCCAAAGGGGAGAACAGTGAACTAGTAATGATTTCCTGCCACACCAAAATGGAGGAAGCGTCTGTGTCTGGGCAGGATGGATATATGAAAGTAGGCGTCCTTTAAGTTGAGGGCGGCAAACCAGTTGCCCGGATCCAATGAAGGGATAATGGAGGACAGAGACACCATCCTAAACTTTTGCTTCCTTATGTATCTGTTGTAATCATGCAAGTCCAGAATAGGCCTGAGGTCTCCATTTGACTTGGGGATCAAGAAATACTGGGAGTAACAACCTCTCCCCCGTTCTTCCATAGGGATGGGCACTATGGCACCCTTGGATAGAAGTGACTGTACCTCCCTGACCAGGATTTGCTTGTGAGAAAGGTCCCTGAAGAGGGTCAGGTGGGGTGGGGAGTCAGGGGGGGTAAAAGAAAATTGAATTGAGTAGACCCAGGAAATGGTCCTGACGACCCAATGGTCTGAGGTGATGTGGGACCACTCCAACAAAAAAGGGGCCAGGTGGTCTAGGAAGGTAGAAGTCGGATCCTGGGAAGTGACTGGATTGTCGTCCTCTGGCATCCCCTCAAAAGGAACACCTGTTATTTGTGGGGCACCTCAATCATCCTGATAAGTTAAGGCGCTTGACCCTGTGTTCAGGCGGCGTCTCCCCAATGGTCTGCTTCTGTCCCTATGTCTTGGAAGTAGAAGCACCGTGGTTGGGGTCTGAACTGAGACTGTTGAGGAGTGGGCGGTCTGAACTGGCGGCACTCCAGCTCGGTGGGTATAAAGACCAAGGGACCTGAGAGTGGCCTTGTGTCTGTTTTTTCTGAAAATAGAGTTGGGCCCTCAAATGGGAGGTCCTGTATGGTCTGCTGCACCTCTGGGGAGAGGCCTGCAACCAGGAGCATCTCCTCATTGAGATAGCTGAAGCCATCGATCTGCCAGTGAAGTCCATGGAGTTGTAGGAGGTATGTAGCGCTGCCGTAACTACCAATGAGCCTTCTTCCAGGAAGTTCGAGAGGAGGTCCTGTGGCAAGGTGTCCCCAAATCGCCTCATGGAACTCCAGAGATTGTAAATGTACTGTCCGAGAAGTACCTGGTGGTTGGCAATTCGAAAGTGTAGGGTCATCATAGAATAAACTTTCCTCCCAAACAAATCGAGTTTCCTACTGTCTTTGTTTTTGGGAGTGGAGCCCGGCTGTCCCTGCCTATCCCTCTAGTTTGTAGAATCAATCACTAGGGTGCCCAGTGGGAGATGAGTAAAAAGATATTCAAAATCTTTAGCTGGGACATATCTTTTTTCAGCTCCCTTCGATATGGGGGGCACCAAGGAGGGCTTTTGCCATAGTGATTTTACAATCTTTAAGACCCCCTCGCGTATCAGTAGGGCTACTTTAGCGGGAGTGGAGTCCATTAATACGTTGAAAAGGCCAGCAGTGGCCTTCCTCAATTTCTCTGCCTCCATTCCTAGATTGGATGCTACCCTCTTTAAAAGGTCCTGGTAGGCCTTGAAATCATCTAAGGGCCCCAGAGGTCCCTGGCTAACCACCTCATCTGGTGATGAGGATGATGATTGCTGCAGGACTTGGGGCTGTAGAGGGTCCCGGAGTGTGTGGTAGAGCCCTTCGGGAGTTTTCCCCTGAGAGTCGGGGTCATCCGAATCCAAGTGCCCTCTGTCTGGTGCAGGAGGGGTTGATTGGATCCTGAGGGACTGGGGTCTCATGGTTGGAGGGAAGGCCCATGGTGCCCAGTAGGGCCGTTGGCTTGTCCATTGTCCTTGGGGCCATGAGGTCGTTGTGGGTAGGAAAACCTCCGCTCTCTTCCCTGGGTCTGCATGGTGTGACCTCCGCTCCAGGGACGACTCCCAGGGGGTTAGAGACCTTTCGCGGGGTTGGCCTCTACACTTGCTCTGGGAGGAAAGTTCCCACAAAGACTGTGAGGAGGACGACAGTCTTCCATACCAATCCCGGTGCGGCCTGGGGGAGGGATGGTTTGAGGATCTGGAGAGGTATCAGCAACCCCTCAGAACCGAAGATCTACGTTTTTTGGATCTAGAGTGGTCCACCAGTGACCTGGTTCTATGTCTCCTTGGAGATGAACTCGATGGTACTGGGGACATGCTGTGGTGCTGGTTCTCTGGTGAAGTCGACCAGGATAGTGAGCGTGACTTCATTCAATGCCGGGCTGAGGGATGGTCTGCTCTGTCCTGCTGCGGTACTGAGGAGCATGGGTGATCGGGGCTAGAACGGTGCCGAATTCCCGACCTAAGGCTCAGTGACCATGGCTGGATCAAGTCTGGAGATTTTGAGAACTAGCTGGGTGGACCCACCGTGGGCTTGCCCCTGGAGGACGATGCCCGCCCCGCATCCCTATGTGGGTGTGATGGTAGAGTCATTAAAGACTTTGCAGCTTGGAATGCTTCCAGAGTAGATGGGGTCGGGAGGCTAAGACACACCCTCATGCTCCCAGGAGTCAGGGGTGGTTCTCTTTCCGGCGAGAGCTGAGCTGAGGAGGTCTCACCGTCCAGGTGTGACTTAGGCTCTGAACTTGAACCCTGCCCACAGGGCAGCTATGGCTCTCTACCTTGGTCTTCTTGAGTCCCTTCTTTGGGATCGCCACTCCAGTTCCGGCGATGCCGGCGTCCTTTGTCAGTGCCAGAGTCGGTGCTGACTGGGTACCGAGCGGGAAGCCTTACTCATTGTGTATCTTGCTGGCCCTGATGCTGGCGAGGGCCATCTCCATAAGAAGGGCTTTTAAGCAGATCTCACGGTCCTTTTGTGTCCTAAGCTTTATAGCTTTAAAGATCTTGCACTTTTCTTTTTTGTGTGCTTCTCCCGGGCACAAGAGGCAGCTGTCATGTGGACCGCTCAATGGGAATGGCTTTCTACAGGCAACACAGTGCTTGAATCCTGGAGATTTGGGCATGATGATTTGGGCCCCAGGCACTCTGCAAGCTAAACAATACTACCACTCACTATCTAACTACAAACACTAACAGCTACTTAAATTAATCTAAACGATTCTAATGCTATTAAGATGAATACCAAGTAGATCAAGGTGAATGCTAATCAGAGCAAGAGCAGTGTTCCAGCAACTGCCGCGGTGGAAAGAAGGAACTGAGCGGGTCTGGCTCCGGTGTGCCTAATGTACCGTGGCATGTGTGTGGGACTACGGGGGCGCTGGAGCTGGGGTCCTATGGCTACTGCAAAGTGGAAAAAAGTGCCAGTAACCATGCATAGAGACGTGCACATGCCTACCGTATAATGGACACAAGCAAGCGCTCGAAGAACATCTCTTCCCTAGACCACTTTCCCTGAGAGCTCAGATTGACACTGATATGAGCCCCGCAGCCCAAGTCAGATGTGCCTGAAATCAGGTAGTCAATGGTATCTGACCCTCGAACGTAACTTCTCTCAGGGATGATTGAGGTTTCTGCCACCAGCGTACAGCTACCAGAACTCTGTGGGGGATAGTGACCACAGACTCCTTATTTCTCTTCTAGTGAGTGTCTCTGGGGGTGATAAGCGGATGCCAGCCAGGCCTGAAGACATCTGAGGTTCGGATGAGCTAGTCTACGCTGCCATGTAACCCAGTAGCTGGAGGGCACCATTGTAGATTAGTAATAATGTCTGAGATTGCTTTGAACCTGGTTCTCGGGAGGAAGGGAGGTTGAGTCTAGGAGGGCTCCGATAAATTCTGTTCTTTGGACCAGCTCTAACTTGGACTTTTCCAGGTTTAACAGGAGGCCCAGACAACTACATCAAAGAGACTAACTAAACAAACTATTTACAGGGACTTCAAAACAAAATCTCATGAGGGAAGCACTTGCTAGGCAAGAAAAGCAATGTTCCACAGGGGCTGACCCTTCCACCCAGCCACTCCCAGTCATATCCCTTTGCCCCTCCCCTGGGTCTTTGTCTCTTTCCCAGGTGGTGTGGCCACCTCTCCTTGCCACAACTGGTTGACACAGTGCAGAGGGGCCCTGGCCATTATCTGTGTACATCTGGCTAGGGGTTTTGCAATCATCACACACCCAGTCCCATCACCAAAATATGTGAGTAACACATAGGGGAAACCGAGGCACACAGTATTCAGAGATTACTACTATGTCCACTTCATTACAGGGAACTCTTGGGATCCTCCAGGTCTGGCTGCTCACACTTCCACCCCATGCTTAGTGCTTCTGGGTCAGGCATGGGAGGGGTTTTTTCCTCAGGGTTTCAGAGCACATCCCATCACTCTGGGGACATGCAGATCTCCATACGTTCCTGGTCTGGAGATCCCCAGTCTCCATACGTTCATTCCCCCCTGCCCATCCCCATGGTTCAGGGGCCCTGCTCACCGGTTCTGCACCATATTCATCACCATCCAGTCAGAGGGATACACCGTCTTGCCTATTAGGTCCTTGAACAGGATGAAGGTCTCCATGAGAAAGTCCTGCCAAGCAAGGAGGCCATGTTAGAATGAGGGTGCTCTGCACACAGCCGCTCCATAGCAGCCTCCCAGCTCCCCTGCAGGTCTTGAGAATGTTCTGGGGAGATGACGGTACCTGGCCAAGGGAAGGTGGCCTGGCTGAGGATGGAGGTGACGAGGATGGGCTGGGGGAGCAGCAAGAGAGAAGGAGTGCTCAGCCAGTGATGGGTTTGTCCATCTTTTTGTGGGTCTTGTAGAGCCCCAAGAGCATAGTGCCTCCTCAGCAGCCTGTGGCCGTGCCGTGCCCGTGTGACATGCTGCACCCCTGTATCCCTTTGTGGTGTGATGTGTGTGTCATTCATGTTCGTCCTTACAGTGCATTAACTGAACTGTCTTTAGAAGTGCCCAGGTCTCCTTGTTTGTTTTGCTGAACTAGACTAACACAGCTCCCCCTTTGGATCTTAACTGTGCATTGCCTGATGCGAAGTAGGTCATGTCAGGAGATTTGGAGATGCTCATGGCATACTGAACATTACTGTTATGGCAGCATGTGTCCTGCAATATCTCACACGTGTACAGACGTGTAACTCTGCCATGTGGAATGTGTGTCTCACGTGACTTGATTGGATGCAGACAAACACAAAGCTGTTCTCACACCTAGCAGGGGCAGGCATACCGGAACAGTGTCCTGGCCTAAGCACCTGTGAGCACTGGACTCAAGCGGTGGAAGGAATCACACCCATTGCTGGACACAGACAATCGCCTGACCCCAGGGGTGTCAAGGAAACTTGTTAAAAAAAAGAGGGGCCCTTGTCTAGGGGCTCTTCCCTGGAATCTTGCTTTCAAGCAAAATCCAGGACTGGCACCGCACCTGCGGGGGAAGAGAGGTGGGGAGGAATCTGGCTGCAAAACTTCACAAAAGTCACGTGACACTTCCGGCCTTTAGAGGGCCCCCCATAATCTGCGGCCCTTAGCGTGTTCCTAAATCCAGATCTGATCACATTGGTCCCTTCTAATCTTAAAGTCTATGGTGCTGCTGCCATGCCTTCCAGTGGGGAGCCCCTGTGCTCAGCCCCAGAGATGACAATGGCTCCCCGCTTGCTCCCCGGGCCCCGGTTCAAACCCTAGGGCAGGAGACGCATCAGGCCCAGGAGACACGCGCCCACGCTCCTCAAGCACCCTCTGCCATCACAGACATGCCTCAGGCCCTGGAGCTGGCCGGGCGGTGGCCTCAGCTCTGCAGCAGAGCATCAGCCCGGCTGCCCCAGAGGCAGGGTACCATAGGGGTAGGGCCTTCCACACGCTGGCTACAATCTAGGCTCCAGCCGTCCCTTGGAGGCAGTTGTGTGAGTGGACAGATCTCCTCTCCCTGGCCACGGGGAACAGCAGCAGCACTGTTGGCTGGCTGTGGGAAATGGGGCCAGGACACAGAGCTGGCAGTGGGGGTGTCAGGGGGAGAGGGGCGTCAAGGACTCAGAGATGGGGGAGGCCGAAGACTCGGAGCTGGCACTGGGGATGCCTTGGGCAGGTGGAACCTGGGAAAGAGTGTTAGCGGCCAGGGCTCTTCTTACTGTGCAGCCTGCTTAGGCCCTCCCAGGACCCCGAATGCCACCACCGTCCCCTAGTAATGTCTACGGGGCGGGGTCAGTCCCAGTGTCTGGCTGGAGCGAGGGCCCAGCCCGGGGGAGTGCACAAAAGTGCCAGCCCCCCAGCAATCCACCTTTGTGGCTATGAAACAGACCTGGTCAGGCCTCTCCTCCCACCCACACTGAACACCTGACTGCAGCCCCTCGACTCTCCACCTGCCCCAATCACCTCCCTTCGACGCCACGCGGCTCCGCAGCCCCTACACTCCATCCCACCCCCTTGGCACATTTTCTCACTTCTCCCTTGACTGCAGCCCAGACCCTCCAGTTAGTGCCCGGAGCCTGGATGCCTCTGCGCTGGGAGACGCTGCCCCTCCCTCCCGTTTGAGACCCTGCGTGGGGCCCTGCAGCTGCCCTGCCCCTCCGGCCTGACTTGGGGTCTGCATGTGTGGGAGACCCCAGCCTGCAGCCCATGAGTGGGCACTGAGAAGGGACGGAGCTGTCCCCAGCTGGGGCATATCTGAGAGCAGGATGGGGCATGTGGGCACAGCTTAATTGTGCCAGGGCTTAGCGCCCGCACGCCTGACTCACCTGGTGGTTCCTAGTCTCAGCTCTCCAGGAGCCCCGGCACCCCGGGGTTTGCTGTGCCAGTATTAATGGAAGAACACGGCTTGAGCCCCAGCCCGTCTCGTTACAGTGAAACCATGGGGCAGGGGTTGTCTGGCTCTGGGAAGGGAGGGGTTGCCGGCCGCACAATAGCTGTCTGGCCTGGCCCCACATACTGGAAAGCACCAGCTGAGTGGGTGACACTCACCAGCAGGTCGGGCCGGGAGGAGAAGGCCTGGATGTAGGAGCGGTAAAGGGCCTCGTCCATCTGGCTCAGGATGGCCGCCATGCAGGCCACGTAGTGACTCTGAGGAGAGACGCCCAAGAAGCCAAGAGAACAGGTGCTGAATGATACAGTGTGGGGCGCAATGAAACAGGCCACTGGAGTCCCCAGCTTCCCCCCAGCACCCACCTGTCCCCAGCCCAGCCCACATCCCTCACAGAGTCTCTGCCTGCACCCAGCCCAGTCCATACTCCTATTCAGCGGCTCCAGACACTCATCTGAGTCCAGTCTGCAGGAGCTCTGGGCTCCAGCTGAGCACAGCTGCTCTCACCACCAGCCAGCTGACACTGGCCCTCGCCTGTCCTGTCCTCCTGCTCCAGAGCTGCCAGGAGCTAACCCCAGTCCCTGACACAGCACAAGGCAGCCCCGGCCAAGCTGGGAGCCTGACTCCGTCCCCACCCGGGAGCAAGGGCTGGCTCCTTCTTGGCGCTTCGGATGCTGAGCTCTCCCCATGCCTCCTGCCCTCAGGACCGACAGCGACTCAGCATCAGCCCTCCCCTCCCCCCATCACAGTCACAGGTGGCATTCCCAGGGTCGGGGCAGTGTCCTGGGTACCATTCACACCCTCTCTGCCCAAGCCCTCCCTCCTGGGGGTCAGCCCCTGGACCACCCCACACAACAGGAAAGTAGCACTCCTCTCGAAACCCGGAAGCGCTCAGAGCAGCCCCAGCTCAGGATCTCCAGCACGGGAGTGCAGGCTCCTGTGCCGAGGGCCAGCACACAGCCCTCCCCATACCTGGCCAGGCACTACAGTTGCTCTGGTGAGGTGGCCACTCCTATATCCCACAGTCTTGAGCACACCTGCATTCCTGGGAAGAGCGTGGGCTGCTCCTGCCCATGTGATTCCCCTGCACCAGTGTGCTCATGCATGGGGGCCACTGTTTTCAGGAGCCTGCCATCCAGCTCACACTGGCCCGAGGGCCACGCAGCTGCAGTGCAGGCGCATGCGCGTCAAAGCAGCGTTCACTATCTGAGTGGACAGGATCACGTCCAGTTTCTTCAAGTATTCTTGGCTGTTAGGGCCCACTGCCCGGAATGCCAGAACTGCCAGCTCCATCCACGCCACATTTCATCTAGCTCGATAGGGAAACACCATGAAAATGAACTTTCTTGTTAGGCACCAGGAGAGACGGGCCATCTGGGGAGGAGGGGTGTAGCTATGAGGCCTTTCTTCACTAGGAAGAAGTGGTTCCAATCTAACCCCAGGAATGGAGTATTTCATCTCTAGGGTTCAGCTCTAACCTGAGCAGCTCAGCAGTTACTGCCTTGCGACTGGGTTGTGCACAGGGTGCCCCAGCAGGCAGGTGTCCACCTCCACAAATGGGACGAAGTGGCCGCTCCTCAGCAGTCTCCAGGTATTGACTGGGTGCCTGTCCCTGCCCAGCACAGCTAAGGCAAACAGGCGGGGAACAATGGCCTGTTCTGTGGAGCCAAGCAAGGGCTGTTCCTCAGAGCACTTTCTGCCCAGGCTACAGGCACCGGCTAGGACTGCCTCATGGCGGATGCAGTGACTCCAATGACGTAGGCAGGTTTGGAAACATGCCAAGGACCCAGAAAATGACCCATTAAACAGGAAAGAATAAGAGTCAATCCCACACAGCAAGCAAAGAGCAGAGTCTCCCGGCCTGGCCCATGGCTAGGTGAGCAGCACCTGCACGTGGCCTTGCTAGCAATCTGCAGCTAGAGTCCTGCACAGGCACACGGGTCATTAGCTGGCCCGAGGGATCCGTGTTCCATGCATCCTGGAATTCACATCTGCTGGCCCCACACAAGCTGCTGACTCCAGCCCAGGCAGTGCCCAGCCATTCCCATGCCAGCACGTGTGGCAAGGTGTGGTTCTGAGGGAGTGACGCAGGCAGTGGGAAAATGCTACCAATGGATATCCAGCTGCAAATCAGCCATCTGCACCCGTCGTGTTCTCGCCCAGCCGACTTGCCTGTGAGCTCAGGCTGGGGAAATGAGACCTGACTTCTTACTACTGAGCAGACAACTGTCCTGGCCATAGGCTCAGAAAGGAAGTCCCACCACAAAGAGCAGCCCACCGAGGAATCCGTGAGACGGGAATGCCAAGGGCCATGGTGCTGCAGTGAGTGAACATCCTAATCCGCTTTCCCCAGTGAATCAGTGTGTACATCTCATCTCAACCTGGGGAGCTGGGTACTGGCCAACAGTTTGCACGAGCAGCCAGCGGAGCTGGGAGGGACTGGAGGTTATGTGGAAAGTTGGGGCTTGACAGGACTGCAAAGGATGGACATTTCCAAAGCAAAGTGATTATTCTGGGGGATTTGATGAGACTATTTCAGTCATCTGAAAACAGCTGTTCTAGCAGCTGCTGGAACGAGATTCAGGCGAGCTCACTACACCGCCTGTTGCACCTTGTACGAGTGAACCGTATTTACATTGAAATACATTCCTGGGAAGGGAGGCAGCCGGGCCCTGTCAGACATATGGCAGCAGTTCTCCCAGGGAACGGGGAGCTGTGTGCGTGCACGGCCTGCAGAGTGCCAGTCTGCCAAGCAGCGCAACAGCCATGGGGCCTCCAGGGAGATCTGGTGCAGATGAAGACTTTTCAGAGCCCCTTTCCCTGCACCTTGGTAGCAGGACGGCAGCATGAAGATGGCCTTCTCCTCTGCGAGAGGGCTGGCTGTGTCACAATCCCACCATCCAGCAACGAGTGAGCTGTTTGTAGCTGCCTGAAACCAAACCGCACAGGCAAAAAACCAGCAGCAAAGTGCAGCGATTGTTGGTATCTCTGGCCAGTGGCATCTTACAGGACATAAACTTGCAGGAGGACTTGGGGACTCCAGGGGTGGGGAGACGGGGTTCAGAGACAACGGCAGCTCCCACCTTTACACTTTCTGCCAGGCTGCCCCTCACCTGCAGGTAGCCAGCCCCCCTTCATCTCTGCCAGGCCAAGCCTATCAAGAACCCCATGAGAGCCGCACCAAGACCATTATCGTCTCCCTGTCCCCACGGGTTCGCCTCTGTTTGTTGTACCCCCGCTATCCCAGCTCGCTCTTGGTCGGTGAGCTCTTGGGGCAGGGCTTGCACAACACCTGGCAGGATGGGGCCCTGGTCCCTTGGTACTACCATAAAACCAATGAGAACACCGCTCAGGTATGTGGAGAAGGGACATGAGAAAGAGGGAATCAGGATCGGAGAGGACAGGGAAAATGGGACTTAAGATCAACTTTTGCCATGAAACCTATCAGAAATCAACTAGAGGATGGCTGCAGGGCTGGGGGATGGCAGGAGGGTGGAGGCTGACGTTGTAAACAGACCCAAAATAACAAAGCCAATGCCAAGGAAATAAACAATACCAAGGCAGAATTAGGGCAAAGCGTGTCAGGGCAGAGAAGAGGGAGTCAGATACAGAAGCAGGGGAGAAGGGCCGTTTCAGGCTTGTGAAGAATGTTGTAATTGAGTAGTAAATATGGAGGGGCTGTACACTATGCCTATAGTAGCTCAGTGACACCTGCTGCTGCCTCCCACCGCCCAAGCTGCCTGGGGGACAGGGTCAGGACATGCCGCACTGAGCTTTAGTAAAACTCCCACTCCCATGGAACAGTCCCCCAAGCACTGCTGGCGCTGGCATGAGGCAGATGCTCAGTTTTCTTAGCAGGGTTATTTTCATCTCAACTTTGAATCATAGAATCACAGAAACTGGGAGGGACCATGAGAGGTCATTGAGTCCAGAGCCCTGCACTCATGGCAGGACCAAAGACCCCCATTAAACCAGCCCTGACAGGTGTTTGTCTGACCAGCTCTTAAAAACTTCCCATGATGGAGATTCCGCAACCTGCCTAGGCCACTTATTCCAGTGGTTGATCACCCCGACAGTTAGAAATTTTCCCTAATGTTCAACCTAAACCTCCCTGGCTGTAATTTAAGCCCATTGCTTCTTGTCCTATCATCGGCGGTTAAGGAGAACAATTTTTCTCCCTCCTCCTCGTGACCTTTTAGGTATTTGAAAACTGTTATGTCCCCACTCAGTCTCCTCTTTTCCAGATTAAACAAACCCAGCTCTTTCAATCTTCCATCAAAAGTCATAGAATAATAGGGCTGGAAGGGACCTCATGAAGTCATCTAGTCCAACCCCCTGCTAAAAAGCAGGACCACTCCCCCTAAATCACCCCAGCCAGGGTTTTGTCTAACCGGGCCTTAAAAACCTCCAAAGATGGAGATTCTACCACCTCCCTAGATAGCCCATTCCAATGCTTCACCACCCTCCTAGTGAGAAAGTTTTTCCTAATATCCAACCTTGACCTCCCCAGCTGTAATTTGAAACCATTGCTCCTTGTTCTGTCCTCGGTTACCCTCGAGAACAGCCTAGCTCCCTCCTCTTTGGAGCACCCCTTCAAGTAGTTGAAGGTTGCTATCAAATCCCCCCTCAGTCTTCTCTTCTGCAGACTAAATAAGCCTAGTTCCTTCAGTCTCTCCTCATAAGTCATGTGCCACAACCCATAATCATTTTTGTTGCCCTCTGCTGGACTCTTTCTAATTTGTCCACATCCTTTCTGTAGTGGGGAGCCCAAAACTGGACACAGTATTCCAGATGCGGCCTGACCAGTGTTGAATAGAGGGGAATTATCACATCCCTCGATCTGCTGGCAATACTCCTACTGATGCAGCCTAATATGCCATTGGCCTTTTTGGCAACAAGGGCACATTGTTGGCTCATATTCATCTTCCCGTCCACCATAACCTCCAGGTCCTTTTCTACAGCGCTGCTACTTAGCCGATCGGTCCCCAGCCTGTAGCAGTGCATGGGATTTTTCTGCCACCAGCTGCTACCTTAACTCACACCTGGGGCCTGGCTCTTCTCCAAGGTGAGGCCAGCCCTGTATCTCTCCAGCCACACCTGGCCTTTCTCTGTGCCACAGCCCCTCACCAAACCACCACTCATCCAGCCAGACATGAGCTGCTCTGCAAACAAGCTGTGAAGGCTGGATCCAGTTTCTCTGAGCTGCTGGTGGTGGATGCACCTGTTCTAACAGGCCTGGTCCAAAGACCTCACCAGAGGGAGGCCAGCCTTGCTGCAGGTCCAGCCGTGGCTCTTTCCCTGCGGAGGGCACCCAGCGCCTTGGGCCGGAGGGTCTGCTCCTAGCCAAGGCCAATCACCCTGCACCCCTTCGCGGTGAGCGCCCGAGTCTCCAGCCCGCCCCACAGCCCCGATGGCCGGGAAGAAACCCAGGTCTCTAGCCCCCCTCGCTCCCCACTCGGCAACTTTCAGTGCAGCGTCGCCCCGGCCCCAGCTCCGGCCCGGGGCAGCCCCTCGGCTCCGAGTCGCTCCGCCCGGCGCGGCCCCGCTGCTCGGCTGCTGATGACACATCCCTGGCACCGATCTGCCTCCCGGATCCGGATCCGGCTCCGCCTCCCCGGCCCCGGCGGCGAGCGCAGCCCCGTCGTCAGTCCCGGCACCCGGCCCACGCGCCGCCCGCGAAGGAGCTGCCCCGGCCGGTCCCCGACCCCGAGGCCGCCCGCTCCGCCGAGGACCAGGTGAGCGCAGCGGCGGCGTGGGCACGGCTGGAGCGCGGCGCATGGCGCGGGAGGCGCAGCAGGACTCGGTTCCCGAGCCCCGGATGGAGCCTGGCCACTGCCCTGGGGGAGCTGTAGGGGAAGGGGGGACCCGAGCAGGGCCCCAGGGCAGGCTCTGAAATCTGCAGTCAGAGCAGGCTTGTATTCCCCTGGGGCCGGTGCACAGTGCCGGGGAACCGGAGGGTGAGAGTCTGGGGCTGGAGAGGAGCAAGCTGTGAGACCCCATCCCCTCCCAGGGCCGGTGCCTTTCCATCTACTGGCAGGGTTTGGCCCTGGGGCTCCCAGCCCTTCTCCTGGGGGAGCCTCCAGACCGAAGGGGGAACCTGCTCCCGCCCCTGAGGAGGCTGGAAGTGGTTCTCCAGATGGAGCCATGTGCGGAGGGGAAGGGGCAACCCCCAGAGAGAATGAACTGGCCGTCTCAGCCCTGCTTGGCTCTTCGCTGGTCAGCCAGCTCCATGCACTGCTCAGCTCCAGGCTTTGTCCTGTTTAGTGTCAAACCCTCGGTTCTGGGGAGAGATCCTATGCATGCCTTTCGTTCCGGGGGCTGAGGACATGAGTTCTGCAACCCAGCAGAGGCTGAGGGAGCTGGAGGTTCCAGGGAGAAGTAATTCTACCCCAGCTTCTCTGACAGGTGACTATTTCTGCTGGAAAGACCAAAGTTCCCTGGATACCCCTTGGCTGCATCTCATCCCCTCTGCTGCCCTGGGCCCTCTGCTCAGTCTTGCTGCCTCAGCCGGTCCCAGCCTTCGTCTTTGCTCAATAACTAATGTGTGGGCAGCGTGACAGGCCGGAGCAGCCTCTTCCCTCTCTGCTGTCCCTCCTTTGGAGACGTGCCCATCTCACCCTGGCTCTGGGACTGTCACTGTCTGGACTGTACCTTCCTGATCCAAAGCGAGTCGTGGGTTGAGGGTCAGAGGCCATTTCTGCTTCTGGCAGCTCACCCTATGCTCCAGTTGGCATTTTTGTGCCTGCTCATTGGCCGTTGCTTGAGAGGAAAGCAGTGATTGAGGTGCTTAGTCCAGAGGCCTCTCTGCTTTCCCCACCCCCACTAAAAACCCTCAGCAAAGGATGCTGAGGGACTATCGGAGACCCTTTGATAGTGACCATCGTCTATGTATGTGAAATGCTGAATTACTGATATGAGGAAGGAAAGTCTTGGCATCCAGGCAAACTGCTCTCAACTCCAACCCACTTATGTGTAGTCCCTCCACAGCCATGGACTTCCAACGTGACCGCAGGCAAGTCATTTGGCTTCTCTGTACCTCAGTTCCCCATCTGTAAAATGGGGATATTAGTGCTGCTTGACCTCCCATTGGTGTTGTGAGCATAAAGGATTATGGGACTCTGCTATTCTGCAGTAATGGGGGCTATATAAGCAGGTTTCCACAGGCCTTGCATTTTCAGGTTATCAGAGTAAGGTTTCTATCCTGATACTACCATTACAGGTAGAATTGGAAGACAGAATATAAGAATAGCCATACTGGGTCAGACCAATGGTCCATTTAACCCAGGAGCCAAAGTCAGGTGCTTCAGAGGGAATGAACAGAGCAGGCAATCATGAAATGACCCATCCTGCCACCCATTCCCAGCTTCTGGCAAACAGCAATCCCTGCCCATCTGGCTAATAGCCATCGATGGCTGACCCTCCATGAACTGCTCTAGCTCTTCTGGAACCCTGTTATAGTTGTAACCATCACAACATCCTCTGGCAAGAATGGCCTCTAAGAATGGCCTATGTCCTTTGTTCTGAGATGCGCACATTTACTAAAACGCATTCTAGCAAGTGGATACAGCTGCCAGAATTGTTTTCATCAGTCCTGTGGGATCTGTGCCGAACTTACAATTGAATTGGTGGTGTCTCCTATGAAGGCTGTCAACTCCCCTGTTGTGAGTGGACACCATTCTAGTCCCAGTGAGTGGAAGAGTGAGCTAGCTGTCTGTCTGCAGACCTTCTCGGAAAGTCATCGAAATAAGGATACACAGGCAGCCCATGGGTACTTGTATGAGCTGCCTCTATTGCTAGGCACATGATGATCCAGAAAGGCCAAAATAGAGGTTCTTGTATCGGTAAAGATCTGCTGTGGAGAATCCAAGGCCCTTGCTGTGAGCTGATGATGTGGAATCACATGTCCTTCTGGCACAAAGTCTTCTCACAGCCAAGATGGGATGAAGCTCTCCCATTGACGGTTTTGCTGTGGGCATGCTTTCTGGGTGATAAGCACCTGTGAGCAAGTGTGTCATCAGACTGTTGGCCCCCATCACCTTCATCTGCTTTGTTTTCAGAGTTCCGGGAAAGAGCTGTCCTGTCCAGCTAGCAGAGCCTGACAGTTAGCTATTCTCATTTGCAGAGCTACAGAAGGCTACAACTCCGTCCCCAATTAATCTAGTCTCCTGCTTCTTGTCTCAAGAAGCAGATTTAGGATTCGCTCTAGTTCTGCCTTCTCTTGAACTGCAGACACTACAAGGGAATTAGGTGGAGGGGATGTAAAGAAAAATGCCAGAGTGTGTGATGGACAGCTGGAATTTGCCTCTTTAGAGGTGCAGGGCCCAGTGTTGGGGTGCAACCTTAAATTCTTCATGGATAATGACCACCAGTCAGAGCCTGTGCTTAGACTCCAAATGTCACAATCACTGGGGCAACTCTGGCACTCCCAGAAGGCCTTGAAAATTGTTGGATTCTGGGGAGACAGGAAAGAGGAGGAGAGCCACAGTGCTTCCTCAAGTGGTAATGAGAAAGGGCAGAAGTTGGCTGTTTCTTTGTCATCAGAGAGCTGACTGCCAGTCATTTGGAAGGATACAGATGGTCCCTAGATGCTATTTGTGGAGCTGGGGACTCCTCTCTTTGGAGGATCCTCAGAACCCTAAGAAGAGAGGCTGCAGCAGATGCGGAAGCAGAATGTTGGATGACCACCACTCATCAGTCAATACTGGCCAGACAACAGCAGCCCCACAAGGAAGACCAT
Source organism: Pelusios castaneus (assembly GCA_007922175.1). NCBI lineage: Eukaryota > Metazoa > Chordata > Testudines > Pelomedusidae > Pelusios > Pelusios castaneus. The sequence goes on from ML686116.1 coordinate 588,313, forward strand.
GTATAAGAGTCCAGGGAGGCTCTGTCCGCTAGGCGCCATTGACTGAACCCTTCCTGCCTCTGGGCTGTCCTGGACTCTCGTACAGCTCCTGCGCTGGCTGGCTCCTGCCCTGCAGCTCCCAGGAACAGCCACATGCTTGGTGCTGTAGGAGGAGGCCGCAGGTCACTCTGTGCCTTGAGTAATGACTCTCTCCAACCTGTTGCTGTCCATACTAACTAGGTGTCCCATCCATCGTGTTCTGCCTCACAAACATCTCCCTGTGTCTGGGCCTGGCTCCAAGAACAGGGAAGGTGTCTAGCTGAGTGGCGCATTGAGCAGAATGCTAAAGAAAGTTGCAGCATGTCAGGCACAGAGTGGCAGGCTGGCTCCTTGCACCCAGGATCTTGGCTCGTCATTGCCCTACACAGAGCTGGCTCCCTGCATCCAGTTGGTCTGCCCTGCACAGAGCGAGGTGTACTAAGCCCCACTGTGGCCGAGCTATTTTTATCATCTGCTTCTGCTCGAATTGAGCTGTGAACTGGTAACGTGTTTATGCTGAAGGGGTTTCCTTCCCCCCTTTTTGCTGAAGAGGCAGCACTGGAGATCAAAGCTTGTCCCTTTGTGTTAGTGATTTTAGCTGAGCTGAGCTGAGAGGGAGGGCTCCAAACTAGCCCTGTGTGCTAGAAACTTTGCTGCCCTTGGGAAGGAATGGGAGGAGGGGTGCACTGCAGCTCCCGCGCTGGCTCCCTGCTCTCACACACTCACTCTCTGTCTCTGCAGGTCCAAGGGAGCACGGCGCCATGAGCCGGGAGTGGACCTGCCGCCATCCTGCCCCCAGGGGGGCCAATCCTGGGGGCCACTAAGAAGCAAAAGGAAAGGCAGTCAGGAGAATGGGCTCTGGTGCCCCAGGCCAGGCTCAGTGCCAGCCAGGGCCAGCTGTGATCAGATACGTTGCCGGAGGCTCTAGGAGCAAAGGACAGAGGCGAGACAGGTGGGACAGCATGCCTCACTGCATCTCTTCTTCAGCTTTCCTCCCGGTCTCTCTCTCATCAGTGAGACCCACAGGCAGCAGAGGATGAAACCAGTTGCCCCCCTGGCGGAGCCATGGGCAGCCGTTAGCACGGGGCTCCTGCAGCAGCTCTGCCAGGGTGCAGCACGTGTGCGGCCGCGTTCCAAGCTGCAGAGCGACAGAGCATGCGAGTGGCGCCTGGGGCCTGAGGGAGGGTGGGGTGGGGTGGCCCGAGATGGTCAGTAAGGAGTCCAGCCCCCGCCTGGCTCCGAGCAGCGAGGGCAGCCACGAGAAAGCCATGACAGTGCGCTCTGTGCTGCTCAACCGCGACTTGCCTGACATCGAGAGTCGCCTCAAGCGCCGCCGCAACCGCACCCAGCAGGTACGCTTCAAGGACCTAGCGGATAGCAACCCCGGGGAGGAGGAGAGCCCCACACAGCAGCCAGCAGCCACTCCCAACACCAACACCCCATGTGCCTCTACACCCGCCAGGGACTCCCCTGGGCTGGTTGCAAACCGTGCCTCGGACACCCAGCGGAGCTGGGAGCAGGCGGAGCCATGCTCGCTGACGCTGCCCATGCCCAGGAAGGTGTGTCTGAACACGGCCATCCAGACCTCCCCCAGCTTCCAGAAGCAATTCCCAGCCCCCTGCTCCCGCAGCAAGAGCATTGGCAACTTTGCCTGGGAGCCCAGTAAGAGCCAGATGGGCCACAGAGGCCCAGCCAGGACACCTGCCTCCACCACAGCCAGCAGGGATCTCTCCCAGTGCACCCTCACTAGCCTTTCTGCACACAGCCACGTCCCTGCCTCCCCCCTTGCCCAGCACACCAGCAGAGAGGGGAAGACGGGCCCCAATCCACATGCCACTTTGTGCCATGGGCTGACTCCACTGCCCAGAGCTCCTTGCCCACCTTACCCAGGGACCATCAGGTGTACCGCTGCCAACTGTACCTCCCAGCAAAAGGGCTGCTCCCCCAGCCCTGGCCTCTGCTCCTCCCAGCCCCTTACCTTTCTCAAGAGCTGTGGGAGCCCTAAGGACAGACATGGTCCCCTTGCACCATGTCCCCTGCGCCCTCCATCTGTGTCTTGTGGACAGCCTGGGCCACCAGCGGAGCAAAGGCCCCCGGGCAAGAGCCAATCTGAGCAGAACCTGACCCGAAGGGACCTGCCGTCCCTGTCCACTCAGAAACATCAGCAGAACATCCTGCTGACAGGCAGCCCAGGGCTCAGCCACCCAGCTCCGTGTTCCTCCCAAAGAGAGCCCACCTGTCCCTTGGAAGAATGCCACAGCTCAGCCTGCTGGAGTCCCAGCCCCAGCACCGGCCTGCCAACCCCAAGCCAGCCTGGTGCCACAGCCCCAGTGGCGGAGAAGACACCAGCCACCTTCAGCTGTCAGGCTCCTAGCAGCAGGTGGGCTGAACCTGCAGCTACAAGGCAGAGCATCTGCAGCCAGCTAACAGCCATCCAGACCCAGTGTGGCCAGATGAACTTGAAGGAGCCTCAGCAACTGAGCTCTACATCCAGCCAGGGGCAGCACGCATGGACACAGCCACTCACCCAGACTCCTGGGGCCCCTTGGAGCAACGAGCCGCTGGGGGAACCCTGCCTGACAGCCAAGCAGCTGGAGACTCTGCACCAGGTTCAAGACCTTCTGCAACTGGTGGCTGCAGCCAAAGGGCAAGTGGGTTTGTCCAAGGGGGACGAGCATTTCCTAACATCTCAGGGACATATGGGTGCGGGGACCCGAGCATCGGGGCCCAGGGAAATGGGGAATCTACAGTCACAGCTGGAGTCCCTGGAAGGGGTGCTGGAGACCAGCCAACAAACCATCAAGGTGCTGCTGGATGTCATCCAAGATCTGGAGAAGAAGGAGGCCCAGCGGGATGGGTGAGCAGGCAGGGTACAGGTGGGGTTGCTGGGGAGGGGCAGAGTGCTAAGGGGGGAAGACAAGGTGAATGGACTCCCTGCCATAGGTTTGGCTCACTGGCCAAATGAGATATCAGGTCAGGAAAGGAAGTTAGACATATTCTCCACGTGGCCCCATGTCAGCCTGCTGACCCCTGCTCTCACCTGCCCATGTGCCGCAGGTGCCTGCGGTTAGTCTGGCCAGCCTATGCCAACACCCACCTATCCTCCCTCTCCTCCCTGTGGCACAGGCATGCCTTGGCCTTTCCACCGAGTCTGCCAGTCAGTGTAAAGCACAGGGTTATTTGTGTCATGGGAGCTGAGATCCCCACACTCATTTCATGCAGGGTCACCAGATGTCCCTGCAATGGGAACTGCTGAGCTGGGTGGGATTCAAAGCCGGCCTTCCAGGAGAAAAGCTCCATAGCACTTCAGCACGCCCCGGGGGCAGCCGGTCCCTGAAGTCCTGACCTTTGTGCAGCTCACACAGGCAGGGTCTTCTCCCATCTCCTGCCACTGCCCTCAGTTGCTAACAACCCCCTGCAAAAGGAAACGCTTGACCTTCTTAGAGGGGGGACTTGCTGGTACCCTTCCTGTGAGTCAGCCCAGCGAGACAGACATGATACGGTTTCTCTGTGATCTAGTGCAAGTTGCTGGGTATCAGGGTTCCTGGTTTCTGTTCTTTGCACTGGGAGCAGAGTATGGTGGAGTGATTGTGGCCAAATAGAACAAGAGTTTGAGTGTCTACAAGCACTGAATTCAAGGCTTGGATCCAAAGCCATGACCAGCACCACTCACATGGAAGCAGTAACAGACTCAGGATATGTCTGCTCTGCAGAAAGGAAAAGAACCCTCTCCCTCCCCAACAGCGCATCCCACAGCTCAGCTCAACTGACACAGGCTCGGCCTGGGTGCTGAAAATAGCAGTGTTGGCATTTGGGCTTGGGCTGGAGTTTGGACTAGGGCGAACTCCCCTGCCCCACCGTCAAGATTTCAGATCCTGGCCCCAGCCCAAACCTGAATGTTGGCCCCACTGCATCTGCCCTGCCAGCCTGAGTTAGTTGATCTGGGAACTGAGACAGGCTTGTTTTGTTCCGTGTGGACATACCCTAAGAAACCTCCATATGTGGAGTAGCCGAAGGGTGGCACCAGCCACACAGTCAGTGTACGTTACACATGCACATAACGTGGCACATTGCTTCAGAAAGGCAGCATGGCAAAGAGTGAGATTTGGGTCTGTCATCTTAGGCAGATGGATTTTCTGTAGAGACTGGAGGAGCCACGCAGTTGGTTTATCTGTAAAAGAGGTGGATGCTAGCTGCCTCCCTCCAACCCTGTGGTTGAGCCCGGGGTTAATAAGGGTTGTGAAGGGCACAAGAATATTTGCAGCAGTGGGGCGAGCTGGGATTAGAACGCATGTTCTCCTGTTTTCCAGCTCAGTATGTGTGGCTTCTCATTAAGTTCCAGATGGTCCTGGCTCTTTTCCCCTTCCTGTTCAGTTGGATGGGCAGAGAAGAAAGAGGGACTCAGCCAGCAATTGATGCAGCAGTAGTGAGAGCGCAGATTGACTCCCTGTTGGGGATCCTGTCCCCCCGCTGTGTGCTGTCTGCTGGCAGAACAAGGCACTCCTTATTCATGCCTGGTCTGCTGCTCCTGAGAATGGGGTGCCCCAACCTATGCCAGACATGGGGCCAGAGCTCGACTCTTCTGCTGCTTCAGGTCAGAACATTCACCTCTACCAGTGCTCCTGAACCCGATCTCAGCCCCCTCCACTTCCAGCCCTGCCCCCTACACAAACAGCTCTGCCCAGCAGACCATTGCTATACCAGCCCTGGCTTCTCATGCAGTTCTGCCAATACAGAGATCTTTTTGCCGGGATGCGCAGAGTCTGTACTGGCGTGGGGGAAAGACAGCTTCCCCCAGAGCAGGTCTCAGTCCAAAGTCATTTTCCCTCATTTCCCCAGGCAGGAGCTCGGCATCCTCCCTGCTGTTTGGACCAGTGATACAATCTCCAAGCGTTGAATCCCAGCCAAGGATGTAGTTGCATTTCTAACCTCTCATTTAGATCTTGTCCAGCTCTCTTCCAAGAGGCTGTTAAGGAGCCAAAGTTGTTGTGGGCTGAGACAAAGTTCTGTCCTGGAGCCATACCTTGTTCAGCGACCAGGAAATAAGGGTTGATTTTCAGCATGGCAAAGATTAATTTGGGGGGGACCCCAGGTTCTGTACAGGTCCTAGGACTTCATGTATTAATTAACAGTCTAGAAAGCAAGGCTGAGCAGGGAGGTGGCAACATCGCACAGGACTCAAAGTTCCCAAGGGGGAGCCGTGTTAGTCTAGTCCAGTAAGACAAACAAGGAGTCCTGGCGCACTTTTAAAGACTAACAAACTTATTTATTGCATGAGCTTTCATGGGAGAAAATCCCACTTCAAAGTGAAAAATAAATGACTCAGTCTTTAAAAGTGCCACCAAACTCTGTGTTTGTTTTAGAATCATAGAATAATAGGGTTGGAAGGGACCTCACGAGGTCATCTAGTCCAATCCCCTGCTAAAAAGCAGGACCACTCCCCCTAAATCACCCCAGCCAGGGTTTTGTCTAACCGAGCCTTAAAAATCTCCAAAGATGGAGATTCTACCACCTCCCTAGATAACCCATTCCAATGCTTCACCACCCTCCTAGTGAGAAAGTTTTTCCTAATATCCAACCTTGACCTCCCTAGCTGTAATTTGAAACCATTGCTCCTTGTTCTGTCCTCTGTTACCATCGAGAACAGCCTAGCTCCCTCCTCTTTGGAGCACCCCTTCAAGTAGTTGAAGGTTTTTTTACAGGATTCAAAGTCATTGAGGGGGAGGCACTTCAGAGGGACCAGCCCTGTAAGTGGAAAGGGCAGCACACTGGCTGTTATGTTTCAGAATTGATAAATGCAAAGTAACACACAGAGGAGGGAAAATCTGAACCCCTTATTCATCTTGCTTGGGTTTAAATTAACTCTCTCTTGCTCAGAAAAGGGACCTAGCATCACTGTGGGCAGCTCAAATAAGACCTCTACTAAATATACAGCTGTGATTAAATAAGCCAACGAACGACCAGGTACACACCGAAACAGCACAGAAAATATTCTAAGGCCATTCTAGAAATGAATAGTGTGGCCTCCTCTGTTTACAGATCAGTGTTTTGCCTGACAAATTCTATGTGGGGTTGCTGTCAGGAATCTGATGTAGAGACCAGATCAGACAAGGGACGAACACAAGCAGCTCCTCAAACATGTATCTACTAGATGCTATCATGGCAGCCGTCTTTCTAGGAGCTCACACTGCCACTAGTAAAACATCCTTGGAGTGTCGGAAAATTATGGATGATAATTTTCTAACACAAAAAATATTGCATCCAACTCAGGGTTATTCTATGTTAGAGTTTGTTTGGATAAGGGAAGCTAAAAATGTCCATGTAAAATCTAGGGTTGACTGGGTTAAGGACTATAGGAATAAATTCTTTCAGTGTACCAGAAACAAATGAAACCCTAGCAATGGGATAGGCCCAGTACAAGGTAAGAAGGTAAAATCACAATGCAAAAAAGGCAGAGGTATCAGTTCTGTCTTTGGAAAGAAGCAGGATGAAAATGTTTCACAATGAAAACGAAATGTATTCTGTTCCATCAGTGAGGACAGATGATGTTAAACAGCAGTACTGAGTATTTAAATCTCTGGCTGAGGGGACCTCCAAACCATTAATGTTCATTTCTAACAAAGTGTGAAAACAGGGGAAGTCCCAGAGAACTGGGAAAAATCAAATGTGCTATATTTAAAGGGGTAAACGGGTTGATTCCAATAACTACAGGCCTACCAGACTGCCATAAGTCTCAAGCACGGTTATGAAAAAGTGGAGATGGGATGCAATGAGTAAAGAAGTAAAAGATGGTAGCATAAGCAAAGCATCTTACAAAGTGGGATTTTCTCCCACAAAAGCTCATGCAATAAATAAATCTGTTAGTCTTTAAAAGTGCCACAGGACTCTGTTGTTTTTCTGCAATAGACTAACACGGCTACCCCTTTGGAGCATAAGTAATGTTAGTCAGCCTGCTTTATGGAAAATAAATCTTGTCGAACAAGCTTCATTTTTTTCATGAGATCGCAAGTTGGATTGATAAAAGTTACTGTTTTGACATAACATACTTAGATTTCTGTGAAGCATTTAACTTCATCCTGTGTGACTCTACAAATGTGATCACTACACAAAAATCAATGTGGCACATACTAAATAGATTAAAAATGGTTAACTACGAGCTGGTCAGCCTCACCTCAGTCCCTAGAAAACTCAGGGAGAAAGTCCTCAAGGAATCCATTTAGGTACTAGGAAGAGAGAAAGGTAATCACGAAGGGAATGTCATGCCTGACCAACCTGACTGCCTTCTATGATGAGATGAACAGCTCTGTGGGTGTAGGGAAACCGGTGGACATGATGTAACTTGATTTTAGCAAAGCTTTTGATGTGGTCTTCCACCGTATTCTTATCAGCAAGTTACAGAAGTGTGGGTGAGATGAATGGACTGTAAGATGGATAGAAAGCTGCCTAGATCATCGGGTTCAAGGTGTGGTCGTCAATGGCTCCATGTCTAGTTGGCAGCCGGTAACAAGTGGACTGCCTCGGGGGTGGTGCAGGCACCAGTTTTGTTCAAAATCTTCATTAATGATCTGGAGAACAGGGTGGGTTGCACCCTCAGCAAGTTTGCAGAGAACACTAAACTGGGGGGAGTGGTAGATATGCTGGAGGGCAGGGATGGGATTCAGAGTGACCTAGAAAAACTGGAGCATTAGATAAAAGAAATCTGATGAGGTTCAACCAGGGGAAGTGCAGAGTCCTGCACTTGGAACAGAAGAGTGCCAGGCACTGCTATACACTGGGGACAACTGGCCGGGCAGCAGTTCAGCAGAATAGCACCTGGGGGTTACAGTGGACAGGAAGCTGGATACGAGTCAGCAGTGTGTCCTTATTGCCAAGGAGGCTAACAGCGTATTGGGCTGCATCAGTAGGAGTGTTGCCAGTGGATGGAGGGATGTGATTATTTCCCTCTATTCAGCATTGGTGAGGCCTCAGGTGGAGCACTGTGTCCAGTTTTGGCCCCAGCACTACAGAAAGGATTTGGACAAATTGGAAAGAGTCCAGTGGGGAGCAGCAAAAATGATGAGGGGGCTGGAGAACATGACTTATGAGGAGAGGCTGAGGGACCTGGGCCTCTTCAGTCTGCAGAAGCGAGGAATGAGGGGGGATTTGAGAGCAACCTTCAATGAGGTTCCAGGGAGGAGGGAGCTGGGCTGTTCCCAGTGGTCGTAGATGACAGAACAAGGAACAATGGTCTCACATTGCAGTGGGGGAGGTCTAGAATGGATATTAGGAAAAGCTTTTTCCCTAGGAGGGTGGTGAAGCACTGGAATGGGTTCCCTAGGAAGGTGGTGGAATCTCCATCTTTAGAGGTTTTAAGGCTCTTGCTTGACAAAGCCCTGGCTGGGATGGTTTAGTTGGGGTTGGTCCTGCTCTGAGCCGGGGATTGGACTAGATGACCTCCTGAGGTCCCTTCCAACCCTAATACTCTCTGAAATGTTAAATCTATAAAGTAACTGTAAATGAGGAATCATTTCTAGTGTGCCCTGCAGGGAGCTTTTCTTGACTTAATATCTATTCAGTATCTGTATCAGTGGGATGGAAGACAATATAAAATAACTTCTGGTAAAATTGGCAGATGACACATAAATCATATGACATGTTAAACAGCAGTGGAGAGAGGTCTGTTATACAGAGCAATCTGGATTGCTTGGTAAACTGGATTTATTTGACCAACATGCATTTTAAAACAGTGGAACAGAGAGTCATGTATCTAAGAAGACACTGGGCTCTGGACAGATTTTTAGAAGACCTGGGTTCTAGTCTTGTCTCTGACATTGGTCTGCTCAGTTATTGAGGGCAAGTTACTTCACCTCTCTATAACTCAGGTTCCTCATCTATAGAATGGGAATAATGCTCCTGACTGCATGAGAATGACTCTAGTGGGTCATACCTATGGTCTAGCTACCCGATATCCTGTCTTTGACTAGAGCTTCGGGGAGGGGTGGGTGTACAGAACAGGCAGTGTGTACTCTTACACTTCATTTGCTATAGTTTATGCTCCTACCTATTATCCTCACTAGGATTTGATTTCCAAATTTTAAAGGATCCCTCCCATCCTTGGCTTTGAGAGCTACAGATGACAAGAGCTGGATGAGAGCTGGGTATTTTATCATTATTTTTATGATTAGAAACCAAAAATGTACGTTGCACTACAAGATAGGAGACTATCCGGGGAAGCAGTGACTCTGAAAAGATCTTAGAGGTCATCTTAAATAACCAGTTGAACATGAGCTCCCAGTCCAATGCTGTACCTAACTGGACAAACACCATCTTTGAATGTATATGTGAGACCCTCTGTCCAGTTCTGGTGTCCACACTTCAAAAGACTGTTAACATTTATAAGGGAGTAAGAGAAGCACTGCAAGAATGATTTGATGCCTTGCAAATCTGCTTTAATAGTGAGAGGGTTAAGAAGCTCAGTCTGTGTAGTTTATTGAAGTGGATGGGTAAGAAGGAACTTAATCCTAATCAGCTACTATATACATAGGGAGATTTCTGGTAGCAATTTAATCTAACAGGTAGAATGAGATCCTGTGGCTGAATGCAGAAGCTAGACAAATGTAGGCTAGAAATAAGCTGCAGATTTTGAAAAGTGAGGGTAATTAACCATTGGAACAACTTATAAAGGCAAGTCGTGTATTTTCCATTATCTGCGGTCTTAAATGAAGAGTGGATATCTTTTGAAAAGAGACATTCTAAATTCCATGTGGGCTTAGTGCTGAAATTACTGGATGAGGTTCTCGAACGGTACCTGCGCTCTTCAAGAGGTCAGACTAGATAATCACAGTAGTTCCCTTCTGCCCTTAAACTATATAGAATCAGAGAAATGTGGGGCTGGAAAGGATCTCCCAGAGGCTATTGAGTCAAGGCCCCTACACCAAGGCAGGGCTCAGTATTTTACACTGTTGGTATCAACCTGCTCTTAAAAGACCCAGTGGTGGAGATTCCACAATCTCCCCAGGTAATTCGTTCCAGGGCTGAACTGCCCTGACAGTTAAGGAGTTTTCCTAATGTCCTACTTAAACCACCCCAGCTGTAGTTTAAGCCCATTGCTTTTTATCCTGTTCTCAGTGGATAAGGAGAACAATTTATCGCTCTTCTCTTTATAAGAACCCTTTACATTCTTGAAAACTGCTATCATTTCCCTCCCTTCCCCCAGTCTTCTCTTCTCCAGACTAAAAAAACCTAGTATTCTCAATCTTTCCCCATCTTTTTCCAGACCTTTAATCATTTTTTCCAATTTGCCCACCTTTCCTAAAGTGTGGTGTCCAGAAGTAGACACGTTATTACAGTTGGGCATTATCAGTGTTGAGTAGGTCGGAAGAATTACTTCACACGTCTTGCTGATAACTCCTGCTAATACATCTTAGAATGATGCTAACTTTTTTGGCAATAGTATTATATTGTTGACTTGTAATTAGTTTGTGAGTCACTATACCCCCAGATCCGTTTCTGCAGTACTCTGTCCTAGGCAGTCAGTTCCCATTTTGTATTTGTGCAATTAATTATTCCTTCCTAAGTATAGTATTTTGCATTTGTCCATATTGAATTTCATTCTATTTATTTCAGACTATTTCTCCAGTTTGTCAAGATCATTTTGAATTCTAATCTTGTCCTTCAACATGCTTGCTATCCCTCCCAACTTGGTATTTTCTGCAAATTTTGTAAGTGTGCTCTCTATGCCATCATCCAAATCATTTCTCAAGATATTGAATAGAACCAAACCCAGAACAGATCCTTGTGGAACCCTACTCAATATGCCCTTCCAGCTCAACAGCAAACCCTTGACAATTCCACTCTGAGTATGGTTTTTTTTCCAACCAGATGTGCAAGCACCTTATCTATCAATCTATCTTTCTATCTCTAGTTTGTTTATGGGAAGATCAGAGATGAACTCATGACAAGAATGATTTGAGTTTTGGAGATACTCTTCCATGAGGGCTGACCAGATTGGGATTGTTCCCTTAGAGAGGAGAAGAGTTAGAGGAGATTGGTTAAGAGTCTATAAAATATTGAATGAGCTAGAGATGGTGCTATATGCATGGGCTCTTGTTTTCCCTGTTTCCCAGCATACAGAGAGTCAATGGAACTGAATGGAGGAAATTCAAAACTGATCAAAGGAAATATTTTTTTCACATAGTGCAATTATTCTTTGGAACTCATTGCCACAAGATGGCATTAGGGCCAAGTACTTATCAAGGTTCAAAGAGGGCTGGGCGTCTACATCAAGAACAGAGGAAAGTACTCAAAAGAGTGAATGGTTCATGCTCAAAAGAGAGTCCTGGAAAGGAGGTAAAGCCTGCTTCAGGGCTAGACTCAGTCAACTCGTGGGGTTGGATCAGGATGAGACTTCAGTTGGAGCAGATTATCTCATTTCTGCCTGCTGCAAGATTTCTTACACCTTCCTCAGAGGCCGATGTTGCTGGTCTCTGTTGGAGATGAGAGACTGGGATAGATGGGCCATGGGCTGACCCAGGTTGGCAATTCCAGCTGTTATCCTGATAAGTCCATTCATCTTGATCCCTCTAATGGTTTCCTTGTCTTCACAAATGCTACATTATACCAAGAGACTCAGTGTGCACTTCATATTGTCAAATATGCAGGACACAAGTGCAAAGAGTGTGGTGCTGTGGGAGGGTTCACACTATGCTTTCTAGAGGCCGTAGGCTCCCCAGCAAGCTCAGTGTGGACACTGCCACTGATGCTCTGCTAAAATGCCCTGAGGAGCAGCTCCAACAGTGTGATTCCACCGCTCCTACCCTTGGCTATGTCTACACTTACCAAAGTTAGTTGGAATTAGTTAATTCGAACTAACTAATTCAAACTAATTTTAGTTAGTTTGAATTAACTTCATTTGAACTAGCATGGCCCCACTGGAATTTTAGTTTGAACTAAGCAAGTGCCATGCATGGTACTTGCTTAGTCCCAACTAGACAGTTGCATTAAGTTCAATGTGCCAGTTAGTTCGAACTAACATGGCCACATTGACTTAATTCGAACTAACTAGTTCGAATTAAGGGTTAGTTCGAAAGGTATAATCAAATGTATTAGTTCGAATTAAGGGTTAGTTCGAAAGGTATAATTGAATTTATTAGTTCGAATTAAGGAAGCCCTTAATTCGAACTAATGAAAGCCTAGTGTGGCCAAGGCTTAAGTTAGTTCGAATTAAGTTTCCTTAATTCAAATTAACTTGCCAGTGTAGACATAGCCCTAGAGACTTGAACCAGATGAGAAGAACAAAGTCAGTTCTGAGTCAGAGAAGGACTGGGAATGGTCCCACCCAGCTTGGCCCTGCACGGAAAACAAAATAATACAAAAATTGAGGGAGTGGTAATAATGGAGCGGACAGGTCACTGCTAGAGAGAGGGCTGGATGGGAATATACATTCTGATATGGCTAAAATGACTGTAAACATCTAGCAGCAAAGAACGTAGGCCATGTTTACAGGATGGGGGACTCTGTCCTGGGACACAAGGAAAAATATTTAATAAGGGCTTTTCAATCTAGCAGAGAAATGTATATCCTGTTCTGGGTCTGGCCTGAAATTGAACATAAAACCCAGCCGTCCTGGGTTTCTCTCAGCTAGCCTTCCTATCCCATAGGCAAGATCCTGGAAGCTTCCCTGCCTTCCTCTCCAAAACTTGTGAGCAGTGCAGTGGGCCTGTCTCAGCCCCAGCTCTGCTGCCTGTGGGTTGGATGCTCAATCCCCTTCCTGAGCTCCTCTTGGTGGGACTCTCACTCCCTTGCGAGGCTCTCCAGCCCCCTGGAGTTTGGGGCAGTCATAGTTCTCCAGAAATTTCTCCCATCACCCTCGGCTGTTGGTTCTGGCTGTGTTGCCTGGTGACATCACCATCCTGCTGGTGGCTGCAGTGATGTCAGGGTTCTCCAGAGGAAGGGCCTGAGAGACCCTAGGAACAGCCACCCGGGGGCTCCTTTCTCATGGGGTTTCTGCTCTGTTGTAGGAGACAGTCATACCGGACAGGGCAGGATATTGCCAACTGTGGGACCTGCCGAGACTGTGCCTGCATCATCTACAGGTAAGAGCCACCTTGCCAACTGTGGTAGGGATCCCCAGCTTGGCCCTTCCTGCCTCCACCCACCAAGACTCCGGGGAATACCTGTTGGGCCTCACTCCTACAGCAAGAGGCACTTTGGTGCTGGTGTCTTTGTTACTAACTTGCAGACCAGCAAGACCAAGAGAGGGCAGAGCATACCCATGGGGACTCTGCAGTCTGTGAGGGCTGGGTCTGGGCCATCTGAGCTCTCAGAGCAGCCCTTTTACACCCACAACACATGGGAGACGGTGCCAGTTACAGAGTCCTCCAGCTGCCTCTCCAGTGGCCCTCACTGCCACCAGAAGGGCAGCCATGTAAAGCAGGGCTCAGAGAAAGTCACTGGCACAAGGGCAAGTAGCCGCAGCCCTTCCAGTTCCCTAAATGAGAAATGCCTGTATCATCCATGGTAGGTCTTTGCTACATGCCGTGTCCTACACCTGTATCATCCGTGGTAGGTCTTTGCTACATGCCGTGTCCTACACCTGTATCATCCGTGGTAGGTCTTTGCTACATGCCGTGACCTACATCTGTATCATCCGCGGTAAGTCTTTGCTACATGCCGTGTCCTACATCTGTATCATCCGCGGTAGGTCGTTGCTACATGCTGTGACCTACATCTGTATCATTCATGGTAGGTCGTTGCTACATGCTGTGACCTACACCTGTATCATCCGCGGTAGGTCGTTGCTACATGCCGTGTCCTACATCTGTATCATCCACGGTAGGTCGTTGCTACATGCTGTGACCTACACCTGTATCATCCATGGTAGGTCTTTGCTACATGCTATGTCCTACATCTGTATCATCCGCGGTAGGTC
>ML686116.1:602249-648901 GCA_007922175.1 Pelusios castaneus
CTGTATCATCCACGGTAGGTTGTTGCTACATGCTGTGACCTACACCTCTATAATCCGCTGTAGGTCTTTGCTACATGCCGTGTCCTACATCTATATCATCTGCTGTAGGGGAATGGCCATAGATGGGAGAGTGACACTGGGGAATCTTATCCACAAGAGATTCCTGCCAAGTCCAATAGAGACAGAGAGGTGCCATTCTTGTGTGGTGGGGTTTTAAGGTCAGCACCAGGGCAGGCACTCAGGGCTTGCCTACACTGAGGGTGGGACTGTAATTCAATTTTAGGCTGTCGAATTACAGAAAGCAAAGGCGAGTGATGACAGCAAATTCCTTGCCAGGGTCTCCTGTCTCCACTGCTCAATTACTTCCTGAAACGCATTGCACCATGGATAATAGGCACAGGGACTTCTGGGGAGGCAGTTGTCCTCTGCTCACTCCTCTTCCCCTCTTCTCTAAGGAAAAAAAAGCAGGAAAAGCTTTCCTTGCTGTTTCTCTGCTGCAGACACAACATAGAGGCACAGTGCTGCATGCAAAGAGAAAACCCCTGGGTCCACATGCAGACCAAAACACCACTCTCTACCCACTTCCCTGGGTAGGCTGCTGCTCACTCTGCTTAGCAGGCACTACTTTGGTTTATACAGCTTCTTGGGCCATCCAGTCAGGGAAACAGAGCTCATACCACATGAACAACATAGTCCTGTGGCACTTTTAAAGACTAACAGATTTATTTATCGCATGAGCTTCCGTGGGAGAAAATCCCACTTCGTCAGATGCTTTGAAGATGACCACTCACACTCAGGGCTCAAAGCAGAGATTACTGCAGTTTGCAGAGCCTCCCCAAGTCCCACATCTGCATAAAACCATCTGCCTGCCAGTTACGAATACCAAAGTAGGGACTGAGGCACAGTCTACAAACAGACACACCTAGTGGCTCCTCCCCAGGCTTCCTCTGTCCCGCTAGCACGCTCCTCCCTGTATGAAACACAGCAAAAGTGTGAAAGTGCTGACTTACCGTCACTTATCTGGGTCAGTGAAGGGTTCATACTTAGCTGCGACTGCTGTACAAGATAGAGCCCTCTGCATCTCAGAACAGGCTAGGACGCAGGAGCTTCGTGGGGCAGACACTGAAGAAAGACAAACTCACTCTCAGCCGAGCCTTTTTCTCCAGTGACCTTGTCTCAGGTTGCTGGCTGAATTCGTATGGCTAAGAGGGGATTGGAGCTGGCTGAGTGAGTCTGAGAGGGAGAAGCCACAGTTGGAGGTGAGCTGCTCTGTTGGTGGCTAAAACTATGTGTGAAACAATGGGGGTGGGATGACTAAAGAACACCGGTGCGAGCGTGACGCTGATCTGCGGGTATGTGGGGCAGAGAGCTGGAGCAGCAGAGGGAAGGGTGCTGCGCTCAGTGGCTGCAGACCTGTGCAGGGAGGCAAGGACGGACCATGCCAGGGTAAGGCTAGGGGCTGAGACTGAGGCGCATCAGCACAGCTACCCTGGGATCAAATGTTATAGTAGACTCTTCTGTCTAGCAGATAAAGGGGAATACAGTGCAATGGCTGGAAGATGAAGCCAGACTAATTCAGACTGGAAATGAGGTGTCAGTTTTTAACAGTGAGAGTACTAACCCTAACAATTTACCCAGGGTCATGGTGGATTCTTAATCCTCGGCAAATTTCAAATCAAGATTGGATTTTTTTAAAACATCTGGTCTAGGAATTTCTGGGGACAGGTGTCCATACAGGAGTCGGACTAGCTAATCACAGTGGTCCTTTTGGCTTTGGACATGGAGGTCACTCACTGTAATTTGAGGTTTTCAGGATGCGTGGTCCCTATCTGTATTCCCAATAGAGGGTGCACGTGCGCCAACCGGAATGGTTCATAGCAGTGTTTGCTGACTCACATGCACATCGTGCGTTAGCCGCATCGTGGGTCCAAGGTCTTATAAGACTGCCTGGGTTGACGCCTCTCCAGGTCCCACTTACCAGCAGGCACAGAGCTAGTATCAGAGGGGAAGGAGGACAAGACTGGAATCCAGCCAGGGACCACACATCTCAAAGAACCTCCAGTTACAATAAGTAACCTCCATTTCTTCTTCGAGTGCTGGTTCCTGTATGGATTCCAAACATGGATAGCGTAGCGAGCAGTACTCAGCATGGAGATGTGGAGGTGGAGCGAGAATTTACCAGAAAGGAGTCTGCAGGACTGAGTGGTCAGGTTAGTGGATGCGCAGGTGAACGAGCTTCTGGTAATGTGGCTGATGTGGTTAGGACCTGTGATGGTGTCACTGGAGTCGAAGTGCGGGCAGAGCTGGCAATGAGGTTTGTTGCAGGGATAGGTTCCTGGCTTAGTGTTCTTGTTAAATGAGGAGCAGCTCATTCACCTGCACATCTACTAATGTGGTATATGACAGCATGTGCCAGCAATGCCCCTCTGCTATGTACATTAGCCAAACCAGACTGTCCCTACGCAAAGGAATAGATGGAAACAAATCAGACATCAAAAATGGTAACATCCATAAACCAGTAGGAGATCACCTCAATCTCCCTCGACACTCAGTAGCAGACTTGAAAGTTGCCATACCTCAACAAAAAACCTTCAGAAACAGACTTCAGCGTGAAACTGCGGAGTTGGAACTCATATGCAAACTTGACACAATCAGACTGGGTTTGAATAGGGACTTGGAATGGTTATCTCATTACAAAAAGTAATTATCCCTCTTGTGGATAGAGGTAGGGTACCTAACGGGAATGAGGATATGGAAGTGGAAATCACCGTATCTGAGGTAGAAGTCAAACTTGAGCTGCTTGATGGAACTAAATCAGGGGGCCTGAATAATCTTCATCTGAGGATATTAAAGGAACTGGCATGTGAAATTGCCTGCCCATTAGCAAGGATTTGTAATGAATCTGTAAACTTGTTGTTGTACTGAATGGCTGGAGAATTGCTAATATAGTTCCTATTTTCAAAAAAGGGAATAAAAGTGATTCGGGTAATTACAGGCTTGTTAGTTTGACCTCGGTAGCATGCAAGGTCTTGGAAAAATTTTTGAAAGAGAAAATACTTAAGGATATTGAGATTAACGGTAACTGTGATAAAATACAACATGGCTTTACAAAAGGTAAATCGTGCCAGACCAACCTGATCTCCTTTTTTGAGAGGATAACAGATTTTTTGGATAAGGGGAATGCGGTGGACCTAATTTACTTAGATTTCAGCAAGGCATCTGATACAGTTCCACATAGGGAATTATTAGTTACATTACAAAAGATGGGGATTGATATGAATATAGTAATGTGGATAAGGACCTGGTTAAAAGGGAGGCTACAGCTGGTCATACTGAAGGGTGAACTGTCAAGCTGGAGGGAGGTTACTAGTGGAGTCCCTCAGGGACCGGTCTTGGAACCGATCTTATTTAACCTTTTTGTTACTGACCTTGGCATAAAAAGCGGGAATGTGCTAATTAAGTTTATGGATGACACCAAGTTGGGAAGTGTTGCCAATAAAAAGAAGGATTGGGATGTTATACTGAAAGATCTGGATGACCTTGTAAACTGGAGTATTAGGAATAGGATGAAATTTAATAACGGGAAGTGCAAGGTCATGCATTTAGGGACAAATAAGTTTTTTCCTATAAGTTGGGGATGCATCAGTTGGAAGGGATGGAGGAGGAGTAGGACCTGGGGGTACTGGTTGATCACAGGATGACTACGAGCCGCTAATGCGGTCTTGGGATGCATCAGAAGAAGTATCTCGAGTAGAGATAGGGAGATGTTAGTGCCATTATACAAGGTGCTGGTGAGACCTTATCTGGAATAGTGGGTGCAGTTCTGGTCCCCCATGTTTAAAAAAGAAGAATTCAAACTGGAACAGGTGCAGAGAAGGGCTACAAGGATGATCCGTGGAGTGGAAAATCTGCCTTATGAGAGGAGACTCAAGAAGCTTGGCTTGTTTAGCTTAATCAAAAGAAGGTTGAGGGGAGATATGATTGTTCTCTATAAATACATCAGAGGGATAAATACCAGGGAGGGAGAGGAATTATTTGAGTACAGCACCAGTGTGGACACAAGAACAAATGGTTACAAACTGTCCATCAGGAAATTTAGGCTTGAAATTAGATGCAGGTTTCTAACCATTAGAGGAGTAAAGTTCTGGAATAGCCTTCCAAGGGGAGCTGTGGGGGCAAAAACCCCAACTGCCTTCAGAACTGAGCTTGATAAATTTATGGAGGGGTTGGTATGATGGGACGGCCTAGTTTGATAATGGGCTGATCTTTGACTACTGGTGGTGGATACGCCAATGGATGAGAAGGGAGGGTAGATGGTGGGTTCTGAGTTATTACAGAGAATTCTTTCTTGGGTGACTGGCTGGTGAGACTTGCCCACATGCTCAGGGTTTAACTGATTGCTGTATTTGGAGTTAGGAGGGAATTTTCCCCCAGGGCAGATTGGCCAGAGCTCTGGGGTTTTTTTGCCTTCCTCTGTAGCATGGGAATGGCTCACTTGCTGGTGGATTCTCTGTATCTTAAAGTCTTTAAATCCTGAATTGAGGACTTTAATAACTCAGTCATAGGTTAAAGGTTCATTACAGGAGTGGGAGGGTGAGGGTTTGTGGCCTGCATTGTGCAGGAGGTCAGACTAGATGATCATACTGGCCCCTTCTGATCTTAGAGTCTGTGAGTCTTTGAGTCTCTTCACACATTCTCACCTTCTAATCAACTGTTGTAATGGGCCTCATCTACTTTAACTGAATTAACTTTGTTAGCACTTGCACTCCACATTCGAATGTTTCTCACCCATTCTTCCATGCATGTATATATACCTCCTACATGTAAAACAAACAAGGAGTCTTCTGGTACTTTTAAAAACTAACATTTATTTATCGCATGAGCTTTTGTGGGACAGATCTCACTGTCAGATGCTTGAAAATGGAAAAAAAGTATTCTTCCTGTACTTCCGCCCCCTCTCCCCCCATTTTCAAGCATCTGACAAGGTGGGTTCTCTCCCACAAAAGCTCATGCAATAAATAAATTTGTTAGTCTTCCAAAGGGCCACAAAACTCCTTGTTTGTTTTGCTGAAGTACTAACACAGCTACCCCTTTGGAACTCCTAACTGTAGTTTCCATTTCATGCATCTGAGGAAGTGGGTTGCAGCCCACGAAAGCTGAAGAAATTTGTTAGCTCTGTCTAGTTAGTCTTTAAGGTTCCACAGGACTCTCGTTGTTTTGCTGTATACAGACTAACACGGGAACCCTTCTGGAAGTTTTAAGTGAGGGTAACTAACCACTGGAGCACATTACCTAGGGATATGGTGGCTTCTCTGGCGCTCGCGGTCTTTAAATCAAGATTAGATGGCTTTCTTGCTACAGCATATTCTCTAGCTCATTGGATGAAATGCTCTGGCCTGTTATGCATGAGGTCCGCCAGGCTGATCGTAGTTCCTGCTGACTGGAATAGGATTGAGAGTGAGGGGAATAGCAGAGCTGCGTGTTTGTTTGTGGAGTTTACTGAGCCAGCCTCCTTCCAGCTTTCAGGGGCCAGCGCTCTGTGCCTCCCATCTGAGCAGTCAAAGAGCCTTTGCTGTGAAGTGAGGCTATTAGCAAATGTGATGAGAAAGCTCTGTGTGAGGAATGACAGCCCCTCGCAAACTGTCACCTCCTGCTGAGCCCCATCAGCCTGTGCTGCTTCTCAGCTCTGGCAGGCGCTCCTCCCCCCTCCTTTGCTCCAGGATACGCCTCCTCCTCGGGTAATGGCTCCTAACGGGTGGTGTGTGGGACCCCAGGGACCTACCTCTTTGTACCTGGGGGTGAAGGAATGCCTGTCTTTTACCCCAGGCCCAAGCTCAGTCCATCACAAAGAAGCCACAGAGCCCTGAGCAAGAGGAAGGGAGAGGGAAAGGAGCGTAACAGCTGCTATTTGTTCCATGAGTGCAGCAGAACTGGGTGGACACTGTCCCCATTCTTCCAGTGGGAGGGCATTACTCCCCATTACTCATTGTGCATGTCAAGGGTCTGCTTTCTGCAGGGCTGGACGTCTGTGTGGGTGTGCCCAAAGTCCAGTCTACGTCTGTGTGCTCTGCCTGTGTGCATTTGTTTATTCGCTTACTGCTCACTGAATAACGTTCTGATCCGGGACTCTGAGCAATGCCGTGTGTTCACGTTGGTGTGTCTCTGCCTGTCTGTGCACGTGTGTATGCCTCTGCCCCCACTTCTCTTTGCACACAGGACTCTCTCTCTCCTCCATCTCCGTGGGCGGGCGTCCCGCCCTGCCTGCTGTACTCTGTACACATCTCTCTTTGGAGTGCCTTCTTGTGTCTGCATCTCTTGCTCTGTACTTGTTTACACCAGAGGAAACAGCAATCTCACCCCTTTTGGCTTGTGGGGGATTTCATTGCTAATTGGGATTGACAATCTGTGTCCATGTGGCTCTGCGGCTTGGGAGAGATGTCACAACTGAGGGAAGTGGATCAGTGTAATGTCATCTCTGGCTGTGGACTCCCTCGGGCTTTAGCTGCCGTTCACTTGATGAACAAAGGGCTCTGGTGGGACCCCTTTTCCAGATTGCAAGGAACGTTGTGTGGTTGTCAGACTGTGCAGAAGAGACATCAGAGCAAGGGGCAGGCTGGGTTAGGGGGCTAGCTGAGGGGTCCCTGGTGGGTCTGCCTGCTGCCATCAGCTGAGGGAGATGGGAATTCCCTCTGGTCACTAAAGGTGTCTGGTTCCCTGACCCCCAGCTGTACAGTGGCAAAGGCTGATTTTATTATTATTGGAATTACTCAGATCTCTGGGCTGGATGCCGCACATACCCCCCACAGTGAGAGACAGGCCCGGCCCTGAGGAGCTCCCCGTCGGTGTAGAAAAGACAAGCCCAAGAATGTGGATAATGATCCTTGGGCCAACGGGAACTGAAGCCCTGAAAGGAATGCCTTCCCCACGCCCCCACTAGGATGCAAAACACAGGTCTTCTGGGGCCCGGGGCCCAGGCCATCTCACTGCCTTCTAGTTACCGAGAGATAGAACAAGTGCTGATCAGCTGTGAGACAGCAGGATTCAATCCCTTAGGAGAGAGAGCTCCCCCCAGGCAGTTTCTGGGCGGGGGATCAGCCAGAGAATGGGGTGTGCAAACCTCCCTTCCATCATTCATTCGAGTTAGGACATACATTATCCCCTCACATGCCACTCCCTCAGCCTCCTTTACATCTGGGCCCACTGACACTGATCCCAGGGGAGTGCCAGGAATGTGCTGCCCCTCCATGGGAAGAATCCCTTCTTGCTCCGTTGTTATCTATTTATCAGGCCCCTGGGGCAGGAACCTGGCTCCTCTGCTGTGACCAGCCTCCACCCTCCCCTGTAGAGCAGAAGGGATGTTAAGCAGAGAACTATTGCCCACAAACCCACATTTCTGCTTCCCCAGCCATAACCCACTCGGTCTTTGTCCTGAAGAAGAAGAGACCAGGATGGTGGAAGGAGTTTTGCCCACTGACTTGGGATCAGAGGGCCACTGCAGTGCACATCTGAATCCTGTACTGGACACCACAGTGATGGGTAAACTGGGGCCATGATAGCAGGACAAATCCGACCCAGGCCAGGAACTCATCTGCCTGTTTGCTATAGGACTGCCACCTGCTGTCAACCTCCTTAGCTGGGTCTTCAGGGGCCTAGCCCTCCAGCTGAGCCGCTCACAGTCTAAAATGGCTGAACAAACCCCTTCCTGGGTCCAAGGTCCAACAGGACCTATCACTGTGCCTTTATTGACATCCACAGCCCTGCCTCTGGGCTGTTCTTGGCCCCTCCTGGCTAGCTTTAAGTTTGTGCCAGCCCTGGTATAGAAAAGAGCCCACAGTGCTTTGTTGCTGGAGACTCTTAATCTTTCATGTTCCGGGGGGGGTGGGGGGCGTGTTAATCTATTGCAGAAAAACAACAGAGTCCTGGGGCACTTTTACAAACTAACAGATTTATTTATCGCATGAGCTTCCGTGGGAGAAAATCCCACTTCCGGCATAGCTCCCCTGACTGATCCAGTATCCTCAACACATGATGAAGAAACTGTCAGGGAACAAGAAAACTCAGACTTGAGTGAAAGACCAGTACTGAGCAGATCTAATCGAGTAATCAAACGTCCAGAAAGACTCAGAGAGACCTGCTCGGATGTCTGAGGGAAGTGAGTGGCAAAGACTCACTTGAGAGCGATGTGCTACTAACCTCTCCTCTCCAGGTAGTTCAGACGCTGGGTTTATGGACCAGTGTTACGCATGTTTTTTAGCTGGCTATGTGTTGTTAGATGTTAGTGCATGCAACATTAGATAGCTTTTATATGGATCTAAGTGTTAACTTGTTTCTAAGGAGGGAAGATGTAGAGAGAAGCTTGTAGAAGGTTGTGATTTCAGAGACACTCCCTAGCATGGTCAGTGTTGTGTGAATTGGGAGACATGCCCTACAGGTGATCTAACCTGGCTACTCCCAGCTGCACACCTGGGAATCCCTCCTGTCCCGTCTGTTATTGAAGTGCTATTCCTCACTCGTTCAATGGCCTGGTCTTTAATGAACCCTCACAATCATTACATGAAGTGGGATTTTCTCCCACAAAAGCTCATGCGATACATAAATCTGTTAGTCTTTAAAAGTGCCCCAGCACTCTGTTGTTAATCTTTAATGGTTTGTATTGCCCCAGCTAGGTCACTCCTTCAACTCCGATCCCCTTCCTGGGGTAACAAAGTCCAGCAAATGCTGGACCCTCTGTAGAGCCTTCAGCTTCATCACTGAGCCCTTTAAATTCCTGCCTGAAACTTTTCTCCTTCTTGGGGCTTGGACCACTCTGCCAGTGGCCGGTGGTGGTTCCCTCACACTCTGGATCCTGACCCAGCAAATCAGCTACATGCTTCTTCCTTTAACACTTGTTGCCACTATTTCCTGGGTCACATCCCACAGCGCCCCTTCCTTCTCCCCCTGATTCAGGGCTGACATTCTCAACTCTTCTTCTTCCTCATCAAATGCCAATGCCACGAGAACCCATCTTCTAGTTCTCCCTTGAACACTGGCAAAGAGCACCCTTCCTTAGTCCTCTGGTCTCAGCCAGGAGCTGATCTCTTCTGGCTCGGTAGCTTCTTTTCACTGGCCCGGCTGTGCTTCCCACTTTTGCTGCTCCTTTTCTGGAGCAGGGCGGCAGGACTGCAGGGCCTCCCACAGGGGGTTTCAGGACCTAGCGCACCCTGTCACGAGCCCCACCCAAGGTCACAGGGATCTGGGATCCAGGCTGTGATGCAATGTGCAGGATTTATTCCACCAACATTCAAAGGAAGGTGCCCTGCTATTTTGGGAGCACGGAGCCCTGGAGCACATTGCTGCCATGCTGTACAGGCTGCCCTGGCTTTCAGTTTATTTCCAGATGCTGTGAACCCCAGTCAATCTGTGAAGCCCTTCCTGGATGGGGAAGTGGCTCCTGCAGTGATGCTGCCCCTGGACCGAGAGCAGCCGGGCCCTTTCTGCTAACAGCCTTCATATTTGAGCAATATTGGAGCTGGGAGTTCTTACTGGAGAACCTCCAACTCTAGAATTTGCTTTCCCTTTGGGCTGAGCGAGGGTGCACACCCGCCTGGACACAGTGCATGGCCCAGGTAAGCCTCAGTCTGCAGGCGAGGGCTTGCTGGGGTGGAGCGGTAGTTAGAGGAAATAAATGTCTGTTGGGATTGTGCATCCCCTCAATGGCCAGAGCTGATTTCTAATCCTGGAGCGGGCTGCTGTGGCTAACCCCAGAGCAGTAGGGGAGTGACACTTAGGGTTAGTTTGTACAAGTTTGTGAAGCATTTTGGAGTGAGTGGGAGAAAAGTTGTTATATGAATGACTTAGTTCGTTAATGTACATGAAGGGCTTTGAAGACCGACTGTTCTCATGTAAGCTCATTAGCGCTCTGAAAATCATTCCCATCTGACAGCAGCTCACGGGAAATGTATTGATGTCAGTCCAGTCCCTAGTGGATAGGTGTCCATGTCATAAAAGCCCCAGCCCAACTTATGAAGAGTCTCAGCTGAGATTGAGGCCTGAAGGAACAATGGACACTAAAGTGCTCAGGAAGGTGGGACCTTGCCGGGCAGGGGAGATGGGGTAGCAGGTGGAAAGAGGACTCTACCCGCTAAGGCTTTTGGTCCAACTCTTTCCATTGGTACTGAATGTACTTGAAGCATCATTATATGAAATGCTCCTTAACATTTCCTTCTTTCTCCGCAGCGTGGAACACGATTTTCGGCAGCAGGAGGGCCGCTTCCAGCGGGTGCTGAGCAGCATTGACGCTGAGTCAATGCAAAGTTCACCCACACTGTCCTGGGCCAAGACACTGAATCAGCAGGATTTGTCCCCGGCGCCGAAGTTGCCTGCAAAACTGGACTCCAAAAAATCCAGGCGCAAATGTTTCTGGTTCCTGTGACACGTGGTGCTGCCTGAGGCAGGATGAAACGTCACATTGCCAAGGCAAGAGGACATGCCTGAGGACCCACTGCCAAAGAGATGTTCCGTTGCTGACACATACTGTTCCTTTCTCTCCTCGCTCTGAGGTTAGGGTAGCACCAGCTTTTGTATTCTTAACTCTTCCCAGTTGAACATACCATGTAAACAACAGCAGAGGCAGGGGAACACCACTGTATTTAATGAGAAATCAATAAACTCCAGGGAAACACTATTTTCCTTACTGCTGCTCTTGCCGGCAGGTTTTTGTTCTTGAAAAGGTGGCGATTGGCTCCTGCTGTTTGGAGCATTTGGGGTGGAATGAATGAAGACGGTGTGGAGATAACACCCCCTCCCTGCCATCATGGTAAACATGCCGAAAGCGACTGGAGTCTTAGCTACACCAGGGCTCCCTTCAGAACAGCTGCCCTGCTGTCGAGCCAGTGGGAATCGTTCGGTAAAACACAGTCTCAGTCTCTCTCCCTGACATCCTCTCTGATCTCCAAGGGGAGGCACCCATAGCATTCCCAGTCTTAGCTCTGAGGCCAGGCTCACGTCAGGAAAAGCACATTTCTACGGCACAGAGCAGCCAACAGCTGCCTTTCAGTCACTTTAGTTTAATCAAGAGTAGCTGAAGATTTGTCACTTCCAATCTCCGAGTTCCATGGAGATTGATGCACAGCCCGATGCGAGACTCTGCACGTGTGTTTTATAGAAGGAAAAGTTGAGGGGCCAGGCCAGGCCTGTGACCCTGTGCCAATAACCATACCTGCTGCATGGAGGGAACAAGCCGCCTCTGGCAGGGAGGTGAACTCTGTGACACAGACCATGTGCATTCAAAGGGAGCAGGGATTAACCCCTAGAGAGCTCTGGACACTATCAGACGTAGGGGACATAGAATCACAGAAACTGGAGGGAGCCATGAGAGGTCATCGAGTCCAGTCCTCTGCACTCATGGCAGGACCAAGTACCCCCATTAAACCATCCCTGACAGGTGTTTGTCTAACTTTGGTCTAACATGGTCTGTTCCATCCTCCAACTTCGGAGTCAGACACCTAGAGAGATGTAGCCCTGCCTGAGTTACAAGTTCTCCTTAGCACAGTAGCATTCCCATGATCATCTGTCCTCCCCCAGGCTGGCTTGCTGGCCAGATGACAGGGTAATTAAGTTGTCTGCGTTCTGGGTTAAGTAGCGCTCTCTGACAGCCTTGATTTCTGCAGTCGTGTGCTGCAGGAATTAGTCAGACAGATGCAGCTCCTCCTGATTCACAACCACTGCCTTCTAGAGCAGAAGGCATCAGGAGCCTCACTATGTACAGCACAGTGAAAATGTCTCTGTTATGTGAGCATCAGAAAGATCTCTGAGAGGGGAAACCTGACCATTGAGTTTCCTGGATCAGGTGGCCGGGGAGGGGATACGGCTACTGGGAGAAAGGGAGACAGTGAAAAACGGGCGGAAGCAGGTATACCGGCAAGTACCCATAAGTTAGGCCCTGGGTTCTGGCCTGTTCAGAAACATGAGACTCATTCATTCCAATTTAAGAACATTTCTCAGAATTCTGCCGAAACTGTTAATGAAAGAGCCAATAGTGCCTGGTGATGTGCACACCTGCCTGCTGTGAGCACAGCTGAGATTCGCCCAACTCATTTCATACATGGGGATGCTGAACCAGTTTTGATCACTTGTGACGAGCTACCTCTAACTGGAAGCATTCTGGTATTGAGTTTGGGTTGGGCGGGGGAGCCAAACCTAAAAGTTATATTCTCCCTCCCCCTTGCAGCTGACCGGGGCGGGAAGGAAGCTGAGGGCACCAGAGCTGCAGGATTCACCGACTAATCACAACAAGAAAGAAATTAGCAGCTCAAATATTCCATCTTATTTCCATGAGAGAAGAAATTCCGCGTCAGTTTAATGAGGGTCCCAGATCAAAGAGGGCTGGAAGCCATCAGGCTTGGTGTTGGTATGCTGAGCAGGCACAGAAAATGCTTCCTACTTGTCTGCACAGAACCAGCAAGATGTGGTCATGCTCAGAAAAAGCAACTCTGAGTAGCACAATGGGCAAAGAGAGTTGGGAAGGAGAGGGCTCCACAAAGATCCGATGGGGCTGGGAGCAGCACAAAGCTTTCTAAACAGGACCGTCTGTGTATGATAATAGCCCTGCTAGAAGGGAGGACTGGGAGGCTGGGCTCCAAGAAGACCTCAGAATACTCTTTGAAGTCAATAGCAGCTGCTGGTCTCCTGCAGGGGGAGATTTGGACCAAGCAGCAAAGAGAGATTTTAGCTCACTGAAGAATGCTGAGGGAACCATCTAGGGGCCTTGCACCACTCGACTTGCTGCTCACACACACAGAAGAATTGATCGGGGAAGTGGAAGTAAATGGCAACCTGGGCAGCAGTGACCGTGAGATGGTAGAGTTCAGCATCCTGATCAATGGAAGGAAGGAAAGAAGCAGAACACACACCCTGGACTTCAGAAAAGCAGATTTTGGCTCCCTCGGGGAACTGATGGGCAGGATCCCTTGGGAGGCTGATCTGAAGGGGAAAGGTGTCCAAGACAGCTGGCTCTATTTTAAAGAAACCCTGCTAAGGGCACAGGAAGATACCATTCCGATGTGCAGAAAGAACAGCAAATGTGGACGGCACCCAGCGTGGCTTAGCAGGGAACTCTGCGGGGAGCTGAAACATAAAAGGGAAGCTTACAAGGACTGGAAACTTGGACAGATGACAAGGGAGGCATATAAAGATATTGCTCGGGACTGCAGGGATAAAATCAGAAAGGACAAAGGGCAATTGGAGTTGCAGCTAGCAAGAGATGTGAAGGATAACAGGAAGGGGTTCTATAAGTATATCAGCAACAAGAAAAGGATCAGGGGTGGTGTAGGTCTCTTACTGAATGGGGCAGGCATCCTCGTGGTGGATGATGCGGAAAAGGCTGAAGTACTCAATGGTTTTTTACTTCAGTCTTCACAGGGAGGGCCAGCTCCCAGGCTACTATACGGGGTAACGCAGAATGGAGAGAAGAAGAGCAGCCCTCGGTGATGGAAGGTCAGGTTAGGGACTACTTAGAGAAGTTGGATGTGCACAAGTCTATGGGGCCAGATGAACTGCAACCGAGAGTGCTGAGGAAGTTGGCGGAAGTGATTGCAGAGGCGCTGGCCATTATCTTTGAAAACTCGTGGTGAATGGGGGATGTCCCGGAGGATTAGAAAAAGGGAAATATAGTACCTATCTTCAAGAAAGGGAAGAAGGAGGATCCGGGGAACTACAGACCAGTCAGCCTCACCTCAATCCCTTGAAAAATCATGGAGCAGGTCCTCAAATAATCCATTCTGAAACACTTGGAGGAAAATAGGAGTGATCAGGAACAGTCAGCATGGATTCACCAACGGCAAATCATGCCTGACCAACCTGATTTCCTTTTATGATGAGATGACTGGATTTGTGGATGTGGGAAAAGCCGTAAACATGATACACCTTGGCTTTAGCAAGGCTTTTGATACGATTTCCCACAGCATTCTCGTCGGCAAGTTAAGGAAGTATGGGTTGGATGAATGGACCATAAGGTGGATAGAAAACTGGCTAGATCATTGGGCTCAGCGGGTAGGAATTAATGGCTCAATGTCTAGTTGGCAACCGGTAACGAGTGGAGTGCCCCAGGGGTCGGTCCTGGGGCCGGTTCTATTCAACATCTTCATTAATGATCTGGATGATGGGATAGATTGCATGCTCAGTAAGTTTGCGGATGACCTCAAGCTGGGGGAAATGGTAGACACGCTGGAGGGCAGGGACAGGATTCAGGGAGACTTGGACAAATTGGAACACTGGGCTGAAAGAAACCTCATGAGGTTCAACAAAGACAAGTGCAAAGTCCTGCACTTAGGACGGAAAAATCCCATGCACTGCTACAGGCTGGGGACCGATCGGCTAAGTAGCAGCGCTGTAGAAAAGGACCTGGGGGTTATGGTGGACGGGAAGATGAATATGAGCCAACAGTGTGCCCTTGTTGCCAAAAAGACCAATGGCATATTAGGCTGCATCAGTAGGAGTATTGCCAGCAGATCGAGGGATGTGATAATTCCCCTCTATTCGACACTGGTCAGGCCGCATCTGGAATACTGTGTCCAGTTTTGGGCTCCCCACTACAGAAAGGATGTGGACAAATTAGAAAGAGTCCAGTGGAGGGCAACGAAAATGGTTAGGGGGCTGGGGCACATGACGTACAAGGAGAGACTGAAGGAACTAGGCTTATTTAGTCTGCAGAAGAGAAGACTGAGGTTATCTAGAGAGGTGGTAGAATCTCCATCTTTGGAAACATTTAAGGCCCGGTTAGACAAACTCCTGGCTGGAGTGATTTAGTGGGAGTGGTCCTGCTTTTTGCAGGGGATTGGGCTGGATGACCTCATGAGGTCCCTTCCAGCCCTAAGATTCTAAGTCTCGGGTGTCAGAGACATGCTATGACCAATGCACTGTTCGCAGGAACCCCGAGCTGGACAACTCCTGGGAGGAAAGAATGACAAAGGCAGCCAGGAAAAGATGGGATCCATGCAAGCTCCAGGCTACACCCACCTGAAGTGGAGTAAGAAACTCAGCAGAGAATTTACATAGCATGCTGGAACTGCCGTGAATCGAACCTGCTCCAAGCCCTCTGCCCTTAACCAATGACCCTCTCCTCACCCGCCCACCTTGGTCTGCCTTGAGCACACTAGGCCCAGCCTGATACCTTCACCCACCCCTGACTATACTGCTTTAGGCGGAGGTCATTCTTGCCCTCTCAGCCTGTGCAGATGAGACGAGGGGGAGCTTAGGGCTCTGGTGGGGGTAAGTAACCTGGAAGCTGCAGCTGCACGGTCCGTAGGTCCCAGCACTCCTGAAGGCAAGAGCTCCCTTTGGCCTGCAGGCTTTGTGAGCATCTCTCTCTATAAAAGCCAATGACCAGGCCAGAGCTGGGTGGGTCTAGGTACCTGGGGTCCCCCTCGCTCCACATCAGACAGCTGCTGACAGGGGCCCCACTGGAGTCCATGTCAGGATGCTTGTGAGCCTTGGTTACATCAGTCACCCTGCAGCACTCACATGGGATTTACTGGGCGCTAGGACAGGGTGGCCAGTCCCTGGCTGTGGTGCCTAAATCAGTGAAGCTTTCCCTTCCACGAGCCCCAATAGCCAACAGACACTAAACAAGGAGGTGACATCCCTAGTAAAATGATAACTGTACTGTACCCTGGATTAGCAAGTCAGATACCTGAATGAGGACAGTCATTTCCTAAGTGGATGAGATGGGATGGGAGAGAGCCGGGAATGGAGCTCTGCGGGCAGCATCGATATTGCCGGGATCATTAAGCAGGACAGCGTGGGAACGAGAGGCACTCAGGGATGTGCCTGAAAGCAGAATCAGAGCTATTGGGGGGCAGTGTTCCCTGATGGCATGGGGAGCTGGGGCTCTGAAGGAAGGGGGCAGAAAGCGACTGCAGAGCTGTACCCAGGGCTTTCTTCTCTGCATCCTCACCTGCTTTCCATTACAAAGAGTATCAGTGAAGCTGCCAAGGACTGTGGTTCAATTTGGCTCTGGGCTCAGTACACTGGAGTATCAAAACGGCTGGAAATCTGTCTGGCAATAACAGGCTCTAGAAAGATGCTGAGTGTTGCCCACCCCCTGGAAACAGCCAATCATGAAGCAGTGCATTACTTCTGGATGGAGCCAGGAACACAGAGGCAGTGTACAGCTGATAAGTCAGGCTAAGACAGCTACCAGACAGCAGTTCTGAAACTCAGTGCATTCAGGTCTGGCCATAGATCCCAGGGGAGACAGATGGATCAGGTCAAAGGATTAGGTCCTCTTTGAACTGAAACTGGCCGCAAAGATCCTCATTATTAGTATCAATCGTGCACGTTGCTCCATCACTGCTCCTTTTTGCCCTCACTTTCCTGTGATGCCAAAACAAACAGCCCAGAGTCCACTGAGCTCAAATCCCACCTCATCCCCAGCAAGCCTCCTTCACTTGCCTGGATCCCACACTCAAAAAGTCTAAAATCCCCTGTCACCGAGCTGGCGTTTTCAGAGCAACAGTCTCCTTCCTTTCGCAAAAGCGCTGGCGAGAGACCAGCCTGAAAAGAGATGCTATGAACCGGCTGGACCACACCCTGTCTGCCTCATTGACAACATTGATGCCATGGCTGAGGGCAGAGCTGGAGACAGACTAGCTTAGACCATTACCGCTGAGGTCAGACAGGAGTATTTCGGACTCAATCCACAACCAGTTCAGCCAGCAGACCCCTTAGGTGATGACCTTGAGATGGAAGAGCCAACTCTGCCAGGCCCACGAGAAACTGCCCAGGTTACGCCAGGACAGGCAGAACATCCTAGCTGCAGAAGTGAGGTGGTTCTAATGCAGCGAGTCGGAGCCTCTCAAAAAAGGGGGATGGCTCCAGTCTCTGACTGATCAAACCATAGGCCGTGTTCACTCCCTGAGGCAGGCAGAGGATCAGACTGAGTTCGTAATGCTGTGAGCCTTATTACCTGCTACGGTCTCGCAGCATTCATGTGCTACGTGAAAGGGATTGCATCACAGCCATATAGTACCCTAGGTGTGGTTATACAAACCTCCAGCAAAGAGGCCGGCTGCCGCGACCGGAAAACGCACAGACCTGAGCAAAGCCAGTCTCAGAACAGGGAAGGCACCAAAGCCAGGAAAGCTGAGAGAGCCGGGCAGGGCCCACTCTGCCACGCCCCAGCACTCTAACTTCACTTAGTCAACAAGGACAACGGATGGGAGGACAACGGCACCAGATCCCAGCAGGACCCGCGTACAGGAAGGTGCCGGCTGAGCTTCAGCCTTGGTTTACATCCATCCCCACAGAGGTCACACTGCCACAGGAGCGGCTTTGACAGGACGACACAGACACCGGCCCAGCAGTTCACGCAGCCCCTGTTGGGTTCAGCTGCTACGTGCCAGTTACTCCTGCTTCCGCAGCTGCACATTCAGCCCTGGTTTTTACCCCCTCTCTTGCCCCTGCCAGGGGGAATGATTTATCTCTAGCCAATTTATCAAGTTCTTATTTCACTCTGAAAACATCCCCTACCTCATGGGCACAGCAGATCTGCTCCCCACATCAAGCCACCATGGGTCTTGCCCGCTAGCCCACCACCCATTGCACCAAAGGGTCCAGTTGGGCCCTACCTCTGTGTCAGCTGAGCAGCGCTGTGCTTCGGGGTATCTCTACACAGCCTGTGAATGCAGAACTCAGCCTTGGTCGTGAGACTCAGGCTGTCAGGGCTCCCACTAGGCTGGGCCTGGACTCTGACATCTAGGGAGATGGGTGGACATCAGGGCCTGAGCTGCAGCCACGGAGCTGTGGAAGGGAGTCCTGGTAGCCCACGCCTGTTGAGCGAGGCTGCAAGGGTTTTTTCCACAGACTGTGCAGATGAGACTCCAGAGACCGCTGATGACCTGAACCTGAGGTTCAATCCTCTTTGCATTCTTGGCATGCAGAACTAGGAGGTTATTCAGGCCCAACAATTCCCCTTGTTCCTGCAAGGAGTCCAGCTCCCTTCACCTGTCCTCAGCCTTGGGGTGGTCCCTGCAGCCCCACCACCAGAGAAGTGACGTCCCACTGTGGGGTGAGGCCTAGCCTTCTGCCATCACCTCAGAGGGGGTCGTCCCAAGACTCTCCTTGGCCTTGGTGTCTGTTCCTGCCATAAATTCTCCAGGTACCGTGTTTGGCCTTAGACCGATAGTTCCCCTGTGTAACTTCTATCTAGAACCTCATCCTGACCAATAAGAGGAGATCCTAATGAGTAGCATTTGCCTCTTATTTCCCAGCACACTCTTTTCCACTCACCAGAGCCCATTCAAGGACCAGGATCTAGAAGTAACCTGGCCTGCGAGTACCCCAAGAACCGCGCAGAGGAAGTAGTGGTACTCACTCTTAGGCCGTGCTCTTGATCCAGGACTATAACCCTACGATTGACTGTGCGCAGCAGCTGCTCCAGAATCATCTGCACGTGCCCCTTCACCTTCCTCTGAAAGGCAAGAAATGAGTCATGTCCAGAGTCTCACCGCTGGTGTCCCCGAGCACAGGGAGAGGTGGAGCTCAAGTGGCAGTTACACTCCACTGCACAGTGAGCACATTCAGTGGCCCTTTAAAAGGGACCTCCCCCAGGGACGGGAGCAGCAGGGCAGACAGCTCAGGAGGAATCAGGCAGGTACCCCACTCAGCGGTGAGGGGCTGCTCAAAGGCAATGCAGCCTGCACTTGACTGCTGAGACTAAGGCAGGAATTCTCTCCGCCCACCTGAGAGAAACAGGTGTCTGCTCTCGCCCAAACTACTGTGTGGCATTTTGCACCCAAATCAGAACCTAAAAGAAGGGACAGAGTGGGTCAGTGCAATGTCCCATCCAGTCTAGTTCGCTGTCTCTGACGGCGCCCAATGCCAGATGCTTCAGTGAGAAGAGACCCTCAGTTACAGCACAGGCGTAGCGAGGATGTCTGGCACCCGGGGGCCAAACCCACATTTGGGCTCCCTTGCGCGCCCCATGCCACCCTGCACTTTGCAGCCCCCCCACAGGACACAAGGGGGTCTCAGCCCCACCCCCCAGGGTGTCCCAGGGAGAAGGGGACCTATAGAGACCAGGCCCCTGGGCCCTTCTGAGGGGCTGCAGGGGGGGGCCAGGCCAGCCCCACACCAGCCCAGATTAGAAGGGCCCCGGCCTGGGCTGCCCCTTTCAGAGTGCCCTGCCCTCCCCGTGTGGGTCATACTGCTGGCAGGGCAGCGCCGGCCGCCGGCACTGGAGGGGGTCTGTTCACACTGCGGGGCAGGGGGGTCGGGCTGGGGCGTTCTGGCCTGCCCCGTCCCTGGGGCGGGCTGATGTGTGGCCACTGCTTTGCAGGGCCTGGGGGCAGGCTGTCCTGCACCCTAGGGTGGACCAGCCGCTCGGGCAGGTGGGGCGGGCTGGAACGCTGCGCGGAGAGCAGTGGAGGGAGGGTGGCCCCTGGGCCCCCTCACAGTGTTGAATGGGCCCCCTCCCGCTCCAGGGGCTGGGTCCACCCTGCCACCATTCTGGCCTGTGTGGGGGGTGCTGGGTGGCACCCCAAAAGCAAGCAGCCCAGGCGAGGCCCCTCTAATCCGGCCCTCATGAAGGGCCTGTACATCACACCCCCTACAGCCCGCTGCCCAGGGGCTTGGTCCCCCACCAGGCCCCCATCGCTAGACCACTGAGCACAGGGTGAGGGGGGATTTGATAGCAACCTTCAACTACTTGAAGGGGTGCTCCAAAGAGGGGGGAGCTAGGCTGTTCTCGAGGGTAACAGAGGACAGAACAAGGAGCAATGGTTTCAAATTACAGCTGGGGAGGTCAAGGTTGGATATTAGGAAAAACTTTCTCACTAGGAGGGTGGTGAAGCATTGGAATGGGTTACCTAGGGAGGTGGTGGAATCTCCATCTTTGGAGACATTTAAGGCCCGGTTAGACAAACCCCTGGCTGGGGTGATTTAGGGGGAGTGGTCCTGCTTTTAGCAGGGAGTTGGACTAGATGACCTCGTGAGGTCCCTTCCAGCCCTAGGATTCTATGATTCTTTGAATGATGTTCCTATGGGTGTGCCATTGTCAATGACTAGAAAACAGTGCCCCTAGTTGAAAGGCTGGAGCTTTGGAGTGACCTGAACTGCTATGAGGTCAGGATGGCCTAGGATAGTGTCCATTTCAGTGTCACATGTAATAGCATAGTGCTGGGTGAATGTATCTGTGAAAGCTCATGTGGCAGCTTTACAAATGTCATCATTGGGGACATTATAAGAAACCCAGTAGAAGCGGAGAAGGAACACGTGGAATGTGTTACAATTGCGGGAGGAGGCTGTGTATTGTAGAGGTCATAAGATAAACATGTACAATGTGAGATCCACTTAGAGAAGATTGTCTCAGTATGGCAGTGCCTTTGGATCATTCAATGGTGGAATAATTGTGGTGATTTCTGGAAGGATTTAGTCTAGGGTGACAGGCTAATGCCCGTCTCATGTCTAGGGTGTATAAAGCCACCTCCCATTGGTTGCTGTGGAGCTTTGGAAGAAGCACAGAAGGTGTACTGGTTAATTGAGATGAAAAGATGTTGGGACCTTAGGACAGAATCTTGGGTGTGGGAATAATGTGTATGGTGGATATGCCATGATTTCACCAACCTGTTGAGAAGAAACGGTTACTTGCCTGTAACTGGTGTTCTTCAAGATGTGTTGCTCATGTACATTCCAACTCAGGTGTGCACGCGCTGCGTGCACGGATCACCAGACAGTTTTCCCCTAGACTACCTGCAGGGGCGGCTACAGCCACCATGGGCGCCCTGCGACCCTCTATATATACCCCAGCCAACCCTTTCCCTCCTCAGTTCCTTCTTTCTGGAATTCCGGCTGAGGGGAGGAGGGCGGGTGTTGGAATGTACAGGAGCAACACATCTCGAAGAATATCAGTTACAGGTAAGTAACCATTTCTTCTTCTTCTTCTTCTTCTTCGATTGATTGCTCATGTCACTCCAACTCAGGTGAATCCCAAGCCTTACCTTGGAGCTGGGATGGAATTCTACACACTTGCTGTCTGAAATACTGCTCTGCCCACCGCTGCATTGTCTCTCGCCTGCTGGGTGAGTGTAGAATGGGTGGCAAAGATATGCACCAATGACCACGTCGCTGCCTTGCAGATATCCACTATGGACTCATGTGCCAGAAATGCCACGGAGGATGCTTGCGCCTGGATAGAGTGCGCAGTCACCCACGGGGCAGGAATCTTAGCCAGCGTGTAACACTGCTTGATGCATGCTGAGATCCATGACGACAGGTGTTGAGCAGACATGGGCTCTCCTTTCATTCTGTCCACTACCGCCATGAACAGCTGAGATGATTTGCGGAAGGGTCTAGTCCGGTCCAGATAGAAGGCTAATCCCCTTTGTACATCTGAAGTGTGGAGTCTGCGATCCTCAACTGTGGCATGGGGTTTGGATAAAACACTGGGAGGAATATGTCCTGGGACGTGTGGAAGTGGGAGACCATCTTGGGAAGGAAAGCAGGATGAGGATGGAGCTGCACCTTGTCCTCGAAAAATTGAGTGTAAGGGGGCTCTGACATGAGCGCCTTCAGCTCTGACACCCTTCTGGCTGATGTTATTGCCACCAGGAAGGCAACCTTCCAAGATAGGTACAGCAATGAGCAAGACGCCTGTGGCTCAAACGGAGGGCTGATTAATCTAACAGGACTAAGGACTAAGTTCAGGTCCCATTGGGCCACTGGAGGCTGAATGGAGGGGAAAAGCTTGTCAAGGCCCTTCACTATATGGTCTGAGAATAAAGAACCCCCCGATGAGCCCACATGGAAAGCTGAGATGGACCTTAAGTGAGGCACCTGACAGGCCATGATGTTTAAGGCTGAGCAAGTAGTCCAGGATTAGTAGGATCAGCACCAAGGCCACCAAAATTCCTTTTTCTGACACCCACGTGCTGAACCTTTTCCATTTTGCCAGATACGTGGCTCTGGTTGATAGCTTACGGCTATTGAGCAAGACCTCTTGCACCTGGGAAGAGCACTGGAGCTCGCTATTGTTCAGCCATGGAGGAACCATGCCTTGAGGTGTAGGGACTCGAGATCGGGTTGCCTCAACGCTCCTTGGTTCTGTGTGAGCAGGTCTGGGAGCAGTGGCAGCGGGATTGTCCTTGATCGAGAGGTCTAGCCACATCGTGAACCAATGTTGTCTCAGCCATTCTAGGACAATCAAAATAACTCTTGCTTTGTCCCACTTTACTTTTAGGAGCACTTTGTGGACCAGAGTATTGGTGGAAAGGCATAGCACAGCTGATGTGACCAGGGGATCAGGAATGTGTCTGTCCGGGACCCCGGACTGCAGTTCTGGAGGAAACAGAAGATGGGGCACTTCCAATTGATGTTCGATGTGAACAGGTCTATGTGGGGAGTTCCCACTCTCGGAACATCTGCACTATGTCTGTCCAGATGGGCCATTCGTGGGTCAAGAACTGCCTGCTGAGAGAGTCCGCCAGGAGATTCTGGGAGCCAGGTAAGTATGACGCTTCCAGGTGAATCGAGTGGCAGATGCAGAACTCCCACAGACTGTGGGCTTCCTGACACAGGGGAGAGGAGCAAGCTTGACCCTGTTTGTTGATATAGTCCATGGCCGTGGTATTGTCCATCTACACCAGAACCAACTTGCCCACTAGTTTGTCCTGAAATGCCACGCAAGCCAAGCGGACTGCCCTGAGCTTCTTTATGTTTATATGCAGCCACGTTTCCATCATGGACCACCTGCCCTGTGTTCGGAGATTGTCCAGATGCACAACCCAGCCCGTGTCCAAGGCATCTGTGACCAGATGTCTCGAGCGTTGAGAAGCCTGGAAGGGCCTCCCTGCACACGCATTGGCACGGGTGCACCACCATTGGAGGGACTCTAAGATCTGGTGCGGTATGCAGACTAGTGAGTCTAGAGAGTCGCGGGACAATTGGTAAACTGACGCTAACTAACCCTGCCGAGGGCATAGTCTTAGACGCGCGAACTCTACGAGGTAGGTACAGGAGGCCATGTGACCCAGTAGCTTTAGGCACATGTGAACTGAGGTAAGGGGGTGATTGGTTAACTCCCCGATCAGGTCTAATATGGCGCAGAACTGGCCTGAGGGAGAGAGACTCGGCCTTCTCTCGAGTCCAAGATGGCTCCTCTGAACTCGATACACTGAGTAGGTATCAATGTGGATTTTTTCTCGTTCACCATCAGGCCCAGCCTGTTGAACGTGGATTGGATTACTCGGAGGTGTGACCAGACCTCCTGTTGGGAGCGACCTTTCACCAGCCAGTTGTCCAAGTATGGGAATACTTGTATTCTCTTCCTCCTGAGGAAGGCTGCGACAACTGCGAGGCATTTCGTGAAGAGCAAGGAGCTGCTGACAGACCGAAGGGCAGGACTGCAAACTGTAAGTGCTTTTGGCCAACCATAAACGTAGGAAGTGTCTGTGATGTGGCCGGATAGCAATGTGAAAATAGGCGTCCCTCAGATCGAGGGCGGCGTACCAGTCCCCGGGATCCAGTGATGGGACAATGGTGGCCAGGGAGACCACGCGGAACTTCAATCTGCGTAGGAACTTGTTCAGCCTTTGCAGGTCCAGGGTGGGCCGCAGGCCTCCCTTTGCTTTGGGAATCAAAAAATAACGGGAGTAGAAACCCTTTCCCCAGTGATCTACTGGTACCTCCTGTACTGCTCCCAGGGAAAAAGGGCCTGCACCTCGTTTTCCAGTAGATGTTCATGAGAGGGGTCCCTGAAGAGGGACAGAGAAGGGTGGAGTGGGTGGGAAAGGGCTATAGATAAAAATTGGAGTGAGTACCCCATTTCACCATGCGCAAGACCCATTGGTCTGCTGTAATGCTGGACCACACCTGGTAAAATCGGGATAGCCTGTCCCCAAAGGGAGGAGAGTGTGGATCCGAATGGATAACTGGTAAGTCGCCCTCGGGCATGACCTCAGAATTTCTTTTTGGGCCCGACTGGTTACAAGAATGGCTTCTGCCTTGGCCTGAAGATCTCTGACTTGGGCGTCAGCTGTTGCGGCCCCCATGCCGTGATGAGTCCGAGCTGGTGTGTATTGCATGGCAGGAGGCTGAGGGTGGAATGGACGCCTCTGAGGAGCCGGGATATGCAGGCCCAGGGACTTCAACATTGCCAGAGAGTCTTTCAGGGTCTGCAATTTATTGTCTATTTGTGCAGAGATCTCCAGCCCCTCGAACGGGAGGTCCTGGATGTTTGTCTGAACCTCCTGGGGAAGGCTTGATGCCTGAAGTCATGAGCTTCTCCTCATTGTAACCCCGGAAGCCATCACTCTTGTCACAGCGTCTGCAGCGTCCAAGGCCAATTGGAGCAAAGCCCTGGAATGACCTTTCCTTTCTTGACCATCGCTGTTAATTTTGCCCTTGAGTCTTGTGGCAACGAGTTGGCGAACTTTTCCATGGAAGACCAGGAGTTGTATGCGTAGCGGCTGAGGATAGCCTGCTGGTTGGCTATTCTCAGCTGCAGGCCCCCCATGGAATAAATCTTTCTGCTGAATAAATCCATCTTTTTTGTGTCTTTAGACTTGGCGTTAGGGCCCTGGTGAACCTGGCACTCTTTCTCGTTGGCCGCCACTACCACTATGGATCCCGGGGTAGAGTGTGTATAAAGATGCTCATGGTCCTTGGTGAGAACAAAATATTTGTTTTCCATCCTCCTGGCTGTGGTCTGCTAAAAGGTCTTGGTGGTATCCCTTATGGTCTTAATGAAAGAGAGAGCCACTTTCGTTGGCCCTTCCAGCACCATAGGATCAGTGTCCTCCACCATCTCCTCTGCCTGTAGGCCCATATTACATGCCACCCGTAGTAGTAGCTCCTGGTGGGATTTACTGTCATCCAGCAGGGAGGCTGGGGTTGCTTCAGCTACTGCTTCATTTAGGGGGAAGAGGACGATTCCCCTTGAGTCTCCTCTGGAATCTGTAAGTCCTAAGGATGGACCTTATCCCGCTGGTGGGAGTTCCCCTCTCTGGGCTCCTTTGTCTCTACCGAGCCCACATCTGACTCTTCTCCTTGCTCTGGAGGGGCGCTGACAGTTTGTGAGGGTTGCGGCCTGGCCCCTGTCGAAGAACGGGATATGCTCACCATGGAGCCTTGCGCTTGGTGATGGGCCCACAGGGTCCAAAAGGGCCATTGCGGTGGCATCTGCCATTGCCGTCAGGATGGCTGATATGGATAATAGCCCCCTTTCTTTCTTCCACTTGACCTGCTAATTCATCAGGCCACTGACCCCTCATCTGAGCCCAAGGAGAAATGACTTTGAGGGAACCAGGGAGGTGCGGTGCCGCTTGGTGCCAGAGACTGGTGCCAGCCTGTAGTGGGTTGCACTGGCGGTGCAGGTTACCCACGGTGCCATGAAGTTCTCGGGGTCGATGCCCCCGGTGACCAGTACCACAGCGCACCTGCTGCTGCGATGACCATTGGAGGGGTCGGCGAGTGGTGCCAAGTCGACGAATGGCCAGGATATTCAGATGGCCCCAGCTGGGTCTTTAGCAGCGAATGTGACCTGGCCCTCTGCATCGCTGGTGCCAGGGAGCAGTGTCGAGGCGACGGGGGTCTCAGCAGTGTTGGCTTGCCACGAGGATGCACTGAAGGCATGGGCTTCTGCGCTGCTACACGCCCTGGTGCTGGAGGGCCTGTCTGTTCTATCAAGTCTCTGGCTGCCTTGAATGTCTCTGGGGTGGAGGGGAGCTGCAGGTCCTTCTCCAGTATGTCTCTAGTGGGAGACAGCTCTGACACCGGACTCAACGAATCCCCCTTAAGGCCTGGAGTCAACGGTGCCGTCTGGCGCAGTGCCGGGGTCAAGTGGCCCAACTCGGGTCTCACCCTACTTCTGTCTCCTGCTGAAGGAGAGCATCCTTTCTCCTCTTTTTCTTCGGCACCAGGGAATCGGATTGGTGCTGGTGCCGTGTGTCCTTGGTCGGGAATTTGCGCGTTGCCAGTGGGGCGCTCTGCACCAAAGCGGCCCTGCTCGAGCTCGAGCCCCCGGCTTCTGCACGGTGGAGGGCCTCTTCCATCATGAGGAGCCTTAGGCCAGACTTGTCCCGCAATAAAGTTGTTGCGGGACAAGCAAGCGTTATAACTATAATGCTTTACCCCATCCACACAGCACTCCTTGTAGCGAAAAGGAGCGTTCACACGCTCCTTTGAATTTTCGCTATAAGGAGCAGTGCATGGTGGGCACCTATCCCACCATGCACTGCTGCAGCCAGCCTTTGGGCTGGCAGCGGGGCTGTTCCCCCTGGCTGGCTGCCCCGGGGGTTCCCCCAGAGGGCTGGAGCCCGCTGCCCTGGGGGTTCCCTGTGGGTTCCTTGGGGCTAGAGCCGCACTGCCCTGGCAGCTGGAGCCCCACTGGGGAGATGTTCCCCAGGGAGATGGGAAGCCGGCTTCAGCCGCCGGCGGATTGAGCCCCGGTCCGGCGGCTGGGGCTCAGCTGTTAGAGCAGGGAAATTGACAAGTATGACAGCTCCGGTGTCCCAGAGTGGCCTCAATTGGCATTCTGGGACATTTCCGGAGGCTGTCTAACCCACAATGAATGCACACACACATTCTATTGCAGGACAGACGATCCATGGTAAGCATTACCACACTCGTCTAGGTGGTTTGGCTGTTGCCACGCAACAGACAACATTGTAGTGTGTACGCTCACAGCCTTACCGTGCGAGAAGGCTGTAGTGTGTACCAGGCCTTAGTCTTTGCTCCCTCTCCTTCTGGGTGCAGGGTTTAAAGCTTTTACAGAGTTTGCACTTGTCTTTCAAGTGCGACTCACCCAGGCACCTCAAGCAGGATGCGTGTGGGTCGTCCGTAGGCATAAACTTCTTGCACAAGTTGCAGGCTTTGAAGCCTGGCATGTCTGGGCGTTAGCCCTAAGGCAAGAGGAGACTCCCGTGGAGTGAGAGCTTCCTGATGGGTCACCTAACTATCACTATAATCGTAACAATGGTTTTAACAACCGTAAATACTAACTACAACTACGAAAAACAATTAACTGAGATAGGGGATTGCTAGCTACAGAGCAAGCAAGCACTGTTTCAGCGACCATCAGGGTGGTAAGAAGGAACTGGGGAGGGAAAGGGTCAGCTGGGCTATATATAGAGAGTTGCAGGGGTGCCCCTGGTGACTGTAGCTGACCCTGCGGGTAATCCAGGGGGAAACTTTCCAGCAATCCATGCATGTGGTGCATGAACACATGAGTTGGAATGACATGAGCAATCACTCAAAGAAGAAGGCTGCCCTTAGTTCAGGTGAGGGTCTAGTCAGGGAAAATAGGACTAGGCTAGAGTCCCAGGCAGGGGTTGGGTCTCGTATATGGAGATAAAGATTTTGGATACCCCTCAAAAAGCCTCTCATGAGCAGATGTGCAAAGATGGAATACCTGTCTATGGCAGGATGAAAAGTAGTGATTGCCACCAAGTCTACCAGCTGGTGGCTAATCCTGACTGTTTAAGAAATAGCATGTAGTCAAGGATAAATAATAGAAGAGCAAGTGTTGTTCTAAGTTGAGAAGTGGCGCCCAAGCAGTGAAATCTAGTCCATTTGTGAATGTAAATGTGCCTGAATGTGTCATGCCTGCTATTCAAAAGTATCTGTTTGATTGAGTCCAAACAGGTTATTTCCAAGTTCCGGAACTATGGAGGATTCAGACTTTGAAGTGGAGGGTTTGTGGATTGAAGACAGCATGTAGAGTCTTGTCTGCTGGACCACGGATATGACTGCTGCTATGTGGCCTAGAAACTGGAGACAGGTTTGAGTCGAGATGCTATAACCAAGAACTTGTGAAGTGGTACGAAGGCTCTGACTTGTATGGCATCCAACTGTGTGCTAATGAATTCTAGCTATTGTACTGATGGTAGGGTGGACTCATCTAGGTTGAGGAGGAGGCCTAATTTCATGAACAGGTCCTTTGTTATGTGGACAGCTCAGAGAGCATAATGTTTGGATGGGGCCTTAACCAGACAGTTGTCCAAGTACAGAATCATAGAAGATCAGGGTTGGAAGAGACCTTAGGAGGTCATCTAGTCTGATCCCCTGCTCAAAACAGGACCAACCCCAACCAAAACATCCCAGCCAGGGTTTTGTCAAGCTACACTTTAAAAACCTCTAAGGATGGAGATTCCGTCGTCTCCCTAGATACCCCATTCCAATGCTTAACCATGCTCCCAGTGAAAAAGATTTTCCTAATATCCAACCTCGACCTCTCCCACTGCAACTTGAGATCATTGCTCCTTGTTCTGTCATCTACTACCACTGAAAACAGCCTGGCTCCATCCTCCTGGGAACCCCCTTTCAGGTAGTTAAAGACTGCTATCAAATCCCCAGTCGTTCTTCTCTTCTGCCAACAAAACAACCCTAATTCCCTCACTCTCTCCTCATGTCATGTGCTTCACCTCTTCATAATTTTTGTTGCCGTCCACTGGACTCTTTCCAATTTGTCCACATGCTTTCTGTAGTAGGGGGATCAAAACTGGACACGGTACTCTAAATGAGTTCTCACCAGTGCCGAATAGAGGAAAATAATCACTTCCCTTGATCTGCTGGCAACACTCCTACTAATGAACCCTGAAATGCCATTAGCCTTCTTGGCAATAAGGGCTCACGGTTGATTCGTATCCAGCATCTTGGCCACTGTAACCAGGTCTTTTACTACTGAACTGCTGCCCGGCCAGTCAGTCACCAGTCTGTAGCAGTGCACGGGATTCTTCCATCTTAAATGCAGGAGTCTGCACTTGTCTTTGTTGAACCTCATCAGATTTCTTTTGGCCCAATCCTCTGTCTAAGTCACTCTGTATCGTATCTCTGCCCTCCAACATATCTGCCATACCCTCAGCTTAGTCTCATCTGCAAACTTGCTGAGGTTGCATCCACCCTGTCCTCCAGATCTTTAATGAAGATGTTGAACAAAACCAGCTCCAGGACCAGCCCCTAGGGCACTCTGCTTGTTACCAGCTGCCATTGATCATTACCTATTGATCCCGATGATCTTGCCAGCTTTCTATCTATCTTATAGTCCATTCATGCAACCCATACTTCTTTAAGGTCGTGGGGGGAGCCGTGTTAGTCTAGTTCAGCAAAACAAACAGGGAGTCATGTGGCACTTTTAAAGTCTAACAAACTTATTTATTGCATGAGCTTTTGCGGGTGTAATACCATTTCATCAGATGCATGAAATGGAAACTTCCATTTCCTGCATATGATGAAGTGGGATTACACCCATGAAAGCTCATGAGATAAACAAATTTTTAGTCTTTAAAAGTGCCACATGACTCCTTGTTTGTATACTTCGTTAACTTGTGGGTAAGAATACTGTGGGAGACCGTATCAACAGCTTTGCTAAAGTAACAGTATATCGTGTCCACTGCTTTCCCCTCATCCACAGAGCCAGTCATCTCATCATCGAAGGCAGTCAGGTTGGTCATAGATGACTTGCTCTGGGTGAAGCCATGCTGACTGTTCCTGATTATCTTCCCCTCCTTCAAGTGCCTTAAGATGGATTCCTTGAGAACCTGCTCTATGATTTTTCCAGGGCCTGAGGTGAGGCTGACCAGTCTGTAGTTCCCCGGATTCCCTCCTTTCCTTTTTCGAAGATGGGCACTAGATTTATCTTTTTCCCATCAGCTGACACCTTGTCCAATCACCATGATTTTCAAATATAATGACCAATGGCTCTGCAATCACATTAGCCAACTTCCTCAGTACCCTCAGATGCACTGCCATATCCAGCCTTCCTACATAGTCCTGAACCTGTTCTTTCAGCACTGAGGGCTGCTCGCCTCCTCACCATTCTGTACTGCTCAGTGCAGTAGTCAGGGAGCTGATCTTCTCTGGGAAGACAGAGGCAAAAAAAGCATTGAATACTTCAGCTTTTTCCACATCATCTGTCACTAGTTTGCCTCTCCCCACAATTTCTCTGATCATCTTCTTGTTGCTAACATACCTGTAGAAACTCTTCTTGTTACCCTTTATGTTCCTTGCTAGTTGCAACTTCAATTCTGATCTGGCCTTCCTGATTTCACTCCTGCAAGCTTGAGCAGCATTTTTATAAAAACAACAATTCCTTTCTTTCTTAGGTAGGCAGCAACCATCGCAAGGCCTTTGAAGTACACCCAAGGCAGTGTGGAGCATTCAAAGGGCAGAACTTTATACGGTAGTGGTCAGTGCCTACAATGAATCAGAGGAACCATCTGTGGGCAGCGTGTATGGAAACATGAAAGTACGTATCTTGGAGGTTGAGGGCCGAGAACCAGTGCCCCTGTTCCATTGCTGAGATAAGAATGAAGAGAGTAAGAATCTGGAAACATTGCAGTTTGACA
The DNA here is from genome assembly GCA_007922175.1 of Pelusios castaneus. NCBI lineage: Eukaryota > Metazoa > Chordata > Testudines > Pelomedusidae > Pelusios > Pelusios castaneus. The sequence continues at coordinate 632,564 of ML686116.1, forward strand.
AATTTGCTTAAATTGCAAAATTCCAGGATGTGACGCCAGCTGCTGGCCTTCTTATGAATCAGAAAATAGTGGGAGTAATATACATTTCCCCTTCTCTATAGCTCCCAGCTGCAGAAGATGTTCTATTTCTCTCAGTAGAATGGACTTCTGAAGATGAATGAGGAGAGGAGGTAGTTGGATGGGAGAGATAGGAAGGGGTTGACGTACCCTTCCCTGATTATCAATAAAAATCCACTTGTCTGAGGCGCTGCGTCTCTAAGATGGGAAGAATGGAGCTAGGCAGTTGTCAAACTGATGGAACACTGAAGATGGTGGGAATGACTAGCTTCTCAGGACTTTGACCACACCTTCACAATTGCTGCTTTGGTGGTGGAGCATGAGAGGTAGACCTCTGAGGAGTAGACTGTGGATGTTTCGTGGGGTTCTCTGATGTTGGCACTGAACGTCATAGTGCTGTTGAGGAGTGTACTGTTGTGTCCAGGACCACGGGGGGAACTGGTACTTCCCCTAGCATCTCTTTGGTGCTGGCATGTATATTCCAAGGGAAGGAAGTATCTTCATGAATCTTTAAGGGAATGTAGAGAGTCGAAAGTATGCTCCAAGAATAATTTCTGGCCTCAGACAGCAAGCCCCCTACTGTAGTTTGTACTTCCTTAGGAAAATGTAAGAGGTGGGAAATCGGGGGCTGGGGAGAAGGGAAGGGACGTGGCGGGGAATTGGGGGCTGGGCAGAAGGGAAGGGAGGGATGCGGTGGGGATTGGGGTCTGGGGAGAAGGGAAGAGACACATCGGGGATCAGGGGCTGGGGAGAATGTTTACCCATGGGTTTCTCAGTATTGCAAAACCACTGCAAAGTTTGGGTGGGAAAGGAAAATCATTTCAGTGATCAAGAGAGTATGATTTAGCATTTTCCCAGTTGAAAGGGGCTCTTGAGACTGCTGCTGATACAGCATTCCCAGACTGGACACAGACGCTAGTGCTTACAGACTGGGGGGCAGGCACAGGCCTGACAAGAACGAAAGAACCATCTGAGAAAGAATCAGAAAGGCAGTTCAAAGTTTGGCCGTCCCTAGAAACTGAAGAACTGTGGAAGCTGAGACTGGAAGAGCTGTGACAATGATGAATTCCTCATTAGAACAGAATGGGCGATGTCTGTCCCAGCGGACTGCCCCTCCAACACTAGACCGAAATGTTACAAGTATAAAGGATATTATGTCAACACATTACCTTGATCAAATTCACTTGTAATGTCATCCAAAAAAAGCTATCAAGTTAGCTTGAGAAAATTTATTTTCCATAAACCAACATTGATTGGCATTAACTGCATTACCTTTCTTTGTTAATTGAGTCCCATATCAACTGCTCCATTATCTTAGCCAGGACTCATGTCAGGCTGAGAGGCATAATAAACCGGGCCATCCTGTTTACCCTTTTAAAAACTGGCACATTCGCTTTCTTCTCCCCAGTGGTCTAAGACATCTGCAGGACCATTAATGTTGATTTTCAAGGAGCCTCACCCAGCTCTTTTAAATCTCTTGGATGAAAGTTAGCTGGACATGCTGATTTTAAAATGTCAGACAGGAGTAGCTTCTTTTTAACATTCGCTAGTGGTACTAGTGGAATGGAAAGAGAGCTGTCTTCACCACATGATGAGACTGTGACAGACTGATAATACCCTATGAGATACATAACAGACCTTAAGAAAAGAAGGTAAATTTCACTGAATGAAAGTTAAACATTATTGAATTAGGCTGGATTAACACCTTTGCAATTCATTGTATTGCATATTTTTATATACGACTGTGAGATTGTATGGAACTTCTTTAGTAGAATGCCAAAATTAATGCAATTTCTGGAAGTTCAAAGGTATTTCTGGAACAATAGATATAAAGTGAATTTCCTTAGGAAATACCTTGAGATGAGGGGGATGCAAACTCTCCCCCTCTGAAGCCAGTCTTTTGAAGATATGTCCTGGGGAGAGAGGTCCTTTGTATACTTACTACTTGCTTCTGGAAAGTCCAGTTCAAAGACCCTTGAGCTGCATACAAAGTAAACTGAGCATGTTATGAGTGTGTTGTTTTAAGATGAAGCTCTGGTGAACTTGTAACCACATGGTGTCCCTAGGGTGGTGTATTGAAAGATGGTACCTGAGCAGATGAATGCTCGTTAGCAACTAATAAAGCACAGGATGGGATATCTGTTAGGACATTGGTCTTTGATCATTCAAGATCATTTTCTTTCAAATGAAAGATCAATTATTCTTTGCACAGAGCTCCAAGGAATCCCCTGAGTTTAGAAAATGAGGATTAGTTAGTACCGATCAAAGCAAGTTATAGCGCATACTTGATTTCTCAGTCATGCAGTTCCGCTGACACAGCACACATCCAATCCCAGCCCCCTCCCTGCCTCTCAATCCTTGGCTGCAGCCCCATCTCCACCACCCCTCAGACACAAGGCGACAATAAATGTAAGGCTGCTGGCTGAAGTGAGGAACAGGTGAGCTTCTCCTGGGACTCAGGACTTTCCTCTTGCCTCTCTCCTCCTGCATTTCAAATTTCCCAGATGGGTGCTCACCAATTCAGAGTCCTCCCTGTGCTGTCTTTCTTCTCCACTCCGATGTGTTAGCTGCTCCTCTGCTCTCTGGAACCAACAATATCAAACAGAATTCTACCTTTCACTCATTTCACCTGAAGACCTACAGGGAGGGCTGTACCTTTTCCTCTTTGGGGGCAGGTCTACACTTACGGCAGCAAATTCGCTGCTGCCAATCAATTTTCCCAGATTGATTGAGTGGGTCAGTGGAGACCCGCTCAAACAATTGGGAAGTCCATCGGGTCAGACTGTCCCCTGAAAAAGAGTAGCACTGAGCCAACAGGAAGCCATTACTGTCAACTCAGCGCACTGAAAACACCACAGTGAGTAGGTGTTAAGAAGTCGAAAGGAGATCCACAAGTTACTTTAAGTAACTTGTGTGTCTCCCTTCGACTGTCGCCAAAAACTGCGGTCAGTGTAGACCAGAGCTGGGACATGTTTCCAAAATGGTGCATGGCACCTTCTGCCCTTCAGAGAGGAATGCTGTCTAATTCTTAGGACAGCTCCATGCAAGAGCCTGGAAGGAAGTGGGTAAGTCCCTCACACAGGTTTTTGGCATGGCTGAGGTGACGGGCCTGCTCTGTTAAAAGGGACTCTGTACTCAGGCCTCTTCTGCCCAACCCCACTGAGTAGCCAATATTCCTCAGAAGGGGGACAATATTACTTCCCCCACTTTGCTTATCTCTGGGTCTGCCAGGAGATTAGATGTATTTAGAAGAAAGCTGGGACTGATTAGAGTATCTAGGCCTTGTCCTCTCCCTTTAACTTGAGTTCTGAATGACCAAATGAAAGAGGACAGAAGCAGAGTGAGCCACAGCTGCCTATGAAGTAGGTGTGAAAGCTTTGATGTCACAGGGAGATGGAGCAAGGAATGCTCAAACCCAGAACATAATGTGCAGGATATGCAGGCTTCTGAGAGAGAATCTCCAGTAGTAAAGAGCAGATTGATGAACATCAAATTGGAGAGCAATGTGAAGAGAGCATGCTCTAATGACTCAATGATGAATCATTTTTGGTGAGAGGTTTTTAAAGCCAAGCTGGACAAAGCCCTGGCTTTGGTGATTTAGTTGGAGTTGGTCCTGCTTTGAGCAGAGGGTTGGACTAGATAACTCCTGAGGTCCCTTCCATCCCTAATTTTCTATAGCTCTATGATTCATCAAGCTGCCAGTTAGGATTCACGTGTTGTACTCCCAACAACGGATCCATACCTGCCTTAAAGTATTCAGCACTACTGGCACTATAGAAATGGCTTCTAAGGGGCTCCTTCCGTAATGGGCTGTACCATGTACCCAGAAGTGATGTATTATGGGAGCCTTGGAAAGTTTCAGTTGAAGGGGCAGGAACTGGAGGGGTTAGAGGATGTGGTCATGCTGGTCCAATCACAGCTGCTTTTGTTTAGTAAGTTGTCAAAGGTAAAAAGATCAGAAGCAAGTTTGATGGATGTGATGCATTAATGGTGCTGTAAGTGGCAGCTCGAGACGCCTCGGCTCCCCGTGTTGCTAACACCCCTGATATTGACATGGGCAGGGCTCAGATAGTGCTGTGCCCAATGCAAGGGGTAGCTCTCTCTGTGCCAAGACCGTCTGACGGCAGTCATTAAAAACAACAGCTCCCTTCTCAGAGGAGACTCTGAACTCTATTCCTGCCTCTGCTACAGGCTTCATGTGACACAGTTGGGTAAATTACTTCACCTCTCTGGGCTGGGGGTAAGAATGCTTTCTTCCTCTCCACCTTTGTCTGTCTCGTCTATTTAGATTGGCAACTCTCCAAGTCTGAGACAGTCGCCTGTTCTGTCTATACAGCAGCCAGCTAATGGATGACCGCAGCTGGAGCTTTGAGATACAACAAATAAATAAAAACAAAAGTAATGGTTCCATTTGCTCTGTCTTGCGACTCTCATGGGTTGGGCAACTTCCCTTTGGCCTAGTACACAGAGAGACAGCCAGCACACAACTGACAAACTTTGAAAAGGGATTCCTACCAGGGCTTCATGAGGCTTGGGGCCATCTCGTTCCCTAGGAGCTCCTCACCACCCCAGATGGCCACAGGCATGCAGGAGTGGTGAGGAATTATATGGCTGCCCTAAGGTATTAGCCATCCAGCACTGCAGCGAGGGCTGTGGTTTGCTCCATCGAAATATGATAGTTTGACTCAGCTATCATTGTTATGGTTTCATCTCTGAGGGCGTTAGGTGCTCCATCTTGTTTAATTGGAAAGTGCCTGGGACATTTGGCTAGTTACACAGAAGCCCAGCAACCCCAGCTATGTCCCTGACTCTCTTTCCCCCTAGGTTTGTAAAGGGAGGGGGAATGCCAGCCACAGCCCTGATGTATGCACCCACGAGGGAACTCTTTGCTCAGCCGAGCTCAAAGCCATTTCACCATGTGATGCCAACATCATGGCTGGATAGGGCTGACCAGCTGGTGCTTAGGGTGATGGGGGTTTTACCTTTTGGGCTTTGTACAGCACCTCCAGGATATTGCTGAGAAGCTCAATGCAAGCTTCCTCCTCCTCTCCTTTCTCAATCAGCTCCTGGAGGATGGGGATTGTTGTATGCAACAGCATCTCTCGACACTCTGCACAGACAAACAGACAGAGATATTAGCTGAGGATGGGAAGGGGCAAACACAGACACCTCAGCCCTGGGAAGGGAGTGAGACAGAGAGGTGTGGCCGTTCAGGCTTGGGTTGGAGTCCAGGCTCTGTGACCCTTCACCTTGGGGGGTCCCGGAGTCTCACTCCAAACATCTACAGCCCAAGCCCCATGAGCTCCAAGTCAGCTGTCATGGGCCAGCCATGAGTGTCCAACTGCACTGCAGACACACCGAAATCATGGAGAACCCATGACACTGCCAGGTAAGCTGTTCTGGTGTTAGTTGCCCTCAGGATTAAAAACGAACCCCTTATTTCCATTCTGAATTTGTCTATTGACAGCTTCCAACCACTGAACCTTGTTCTGCATTTGTTTGCTAGATTAAAGAGCCCTCTGCTATCAGAAGTCTTCTCCTCACCTAAGTACTCACAGACCTTGATCGTCACCTCTTTTCTCCTCTCTGATAAATTAAATTGTGTCCACATTGGTACGGTACTCAGATAATTCCTCTCCCTCCCTGATATTTATCCCTCTGCTGTATTTATAGAGAGGAATCATATCTCCCCTCAACCTTCTTTTGGTTATGTGTGACTATGTGTGACTCAGTTTCCCTCTGTACTTTGCATTGTTACTCAGAAGTTAAAAATGGTTAACACTGTTCCTGGAGCAGTGCAAGAGACATGATGTCACCTAGCTGTCTGCAGGGAATGAGTGCTTTGTTAAAGAACTGGTTGAAACTGACCAGACCAACAGGGGATCCAGAGAGACAACGGGACCATCCACAACAACTGAAGAATGGATATTTAGCAGCATGAAACCCCCAAAAGCATATCATATAACCTGAGAACAAACGGAAGAGGTGTCAGGGTGGCTGGAATAATGGCTGCCCTTTGGAGGGCCTGAGCTATTTTCACTTGGAATTAAGAACGAAGAGAAAGAGACAGGGCATGAAATGGGGTCCATGGCATCTTGGCAAGGGGCTGGCTCTGGACTGGCCAAATGAACTGTGGTTTAATCTTTCTTTCTGTGCTCTAACCGAAGGCCTTTCAGATTCCATGGGCCAAAAGACTACATTCTTACTTTGTTTTGGAAAGGCTGTCTGCTAACACTGGAAATACTTGCACTGTGCCCTGATGGGGCTTGGCTGGATTTGCTTCAGGGAGCCATGGAGAGAGATAGGGATTGCTGGGGCCCAAAGGCCCAGTTTTGGAGACCATGGGCCTGCCCTGTGAACTGTGTGGATCCTTGAGGCTGGTATATTAATGGGGTCACTCCCAGGGGACTGGTTACACACTGGGACATAGATCAGATGTTGTGGATCTGTGACAGTAAGCCCCTTGATATGTCCCACTTACCATAGGCCTGGAAGATCCTGGTGTTGACTATGTCTCTCAGTGACTCCAGCTTCTGCCTGAGCAGGCGCAGGGGGGGCAGGTTCCCAATGAAATCCCGCAGCAAGTACCTAAAGCCCAGATGAAAGGGAACTTGGTTAAGTGATAACATGTAGGACCTCCAGAACAGGGGTGAGATAGGGAAAATCCCATGGATTGTCAAGATGAAAGGATTTCTTTCTCTCTGCTGCATGTATACTGTAGCCCGACTCACTCAGCAACTTCCCTGCTCTGGCCACTCACGGTGCAGCAGCTGTCTGTGTTTGGAGGAAGAATTCACAATGGATGACAGGTCGTTTAGTGACTGTACCTCTTCCTGTTAAGAGTTCACAGAGCTAGGCCTGATGGCTGACAGGTAGGTTGGGTCAGGGAAGCAATGGGCTATGTAGGTTGCCTCTTGCTCCTCCTTTGAGTGGACGGTAGACATTTTGTGCACATTGGTCACACTTACTCGAGATAAGATTGCAAGCCAGTTTTCCTTAATTGTCAGAAAGGATATAAGAATAGAGAACATGTAACACACCATTTACCTCTCTTTCCCCATCTCTACTCACAGAAGCAAGATCATAGAATCATAGAATCATAGAATCATAGGGTTGGAAGGGACCTCACGAGGTCATCTAGTCCAACCCCCTGCTAAAAAGCAGGACCACTCCCCCTAAATTATCCCAGCCAGAGTTTTGTCTAACCGAGCCTTAAAAATCTCCAAAGATGAAGATTCTACCACCTCCCTAGATAGCCCATTCCAATGCTTCACCACCCTCCTAGTGAGAAAGTTTTTCCTAATATCCAACCTTGACCTCCCCAGCTGTAATTTGAAACCATTGCTCCTTGTTCTGTCCTCTGTTACCCTCGAGAACAGCCTAGCTCCCTCCTCTTTGGAGCAACCCTTCAAGTAGTTGAAGGTTGCTATCAAATCTCCCCTCAGTCTTCTCTTCTGTAGACTAAATAAGCCTAGTTCCTTCAGTCTCTCCTCATAAGTCATGTGCCCCAGCCCCCTCAAAGATCATTTGAAAGACAAGGATTCAGGGAATATTCCTAACTGAAAGGCTTTCCAGTTAGCATGGACTGCTGAAAGATTTTGGGTGAGAGTCACCTTTTTGTTTTCTAATGTTATTTAGCTTAGTAAAAATTAGGAATTAGATTGCAATTTCGTCTTCTATTTCTTTGGTAACCAATTCTGACTTTTATGCCTTAAACACTTATAATCACTTAAAATCTTTCTTTCTATACTTAATACACTTGTTTTATTCTTTTATCTAAACCACACAGGTTAACAAAGGCTTGGGCATAACCATTTTCTTTGATAAAATGATGAACTGTTAATGACTTGCTCTGTTTAGTAGTGTGCTAGACCGGGCAAGATCCATATTCCTGGGATGCAACGCTAAGGCCAAGAATTTGTAGGTGTTTCTGTGTATGTAGTTCATGAATGGCAGAAAGAGCACTCGTAATTTGCTAGGTATATCTTTACATGCTAGTGGCTGTGTGAGCACACCCTAGAGAGGCTGCTTTTCACTAACAAAGCAATGTAAGAGGTACCCTGGGCTGGATAATTAAGGGGACACAGAGTTCAGTGGTCCAGGTTGTACCCTGGGGAATGTCACACATTGTGCTCACACTCATTGATCCTGCAGTGTTAATTTACTGACCTCATCTTTAAATACACATCAGTGGAATGTGATGTCATCAACTCAGGATGAGGGCATTACTACAGAACCATTGGAAGGTGAGGCTGGTGGCAGGGGAAACAGCCACACAGGATGTCCTTCATAGATGCTACTCTACAGAGAGAGAGTTACCTCGCCTGGTACATTGGGTGAAAGAAGGAGAAAAATGTCCCATACCCTAGCACAGATGAGTCGAAGATCCCAAACACATCTTCTAGGATCGAAGGCAGGTACTTCAGAGCAGCTCCCTAGAAGCAGAAATCAAAAAAAGAACTAACTAAGTACGGTGCTGTTTCATTAGCACACTTCAGAAGGAGACATTTACTAAACATCTTACTGTTCTGAGTGAAATTCATATTGTATAAAGAAGCAGCATAAACCCTATTTAAATGCCCCTTGGATTTCATCTGACTCCAAACATTAGAATGAGGCCAATCTCTTTAGTTCAGTACGCTTCATGCAGTGTTGCCAACCGCCTGCAAATTTATGGAGAGTCTAAAAAAGTATGTACATTTTCTGCTGTCCATGAGTCTGTAGTTCAAAGAAAATGTCCATAAAAATCTCTCCCTCATTCAGCCAGCATCAACCTAGCAGCTGCCTACTGTGCTCTGGCCATCAGCTCCTGTCTGCCCTCAGGCACTGGCCTGGGCAGTGGGTGAGGGCAGTGGGGACTGGTTAACCAACAGCTGTGGAGGGGAGGAAGCACATCAGCCCAATCCCCAGGGAGTCAAGCCCTCCCTCCACAGCACAGCAGGGAAGGGGGAAGTGGCTCCTTCCAAGACAGGGCACTGTCCTGTGCTGTGGAGCCAGTTCAGGGATGCCGGCTGGGTGGGAAGTGGGTCTGGGCCAGAGACTGCCCACTCAGTGGTGGTGGTTAAGGAGACCTGAGCAAAGCCCCAGGCAAGTCATACTGCATGTCACGGCAGATTGGAACTGGATTAGCTGCTGGGATTGCAAAACCCTTCTCATGTGTTTAAACAACAAAAAGTTTTGTTTATAACCCAAACTCCCTTCCGCCACACATTGACCTCCTCCAGTCCTCCCCTCTGTTTCGGTCTCCCCCCTTTCCATTTAGCCTAGGCTGTTTCTCTGGACCGCAGTCTGGAGAGATTGTTACTACTATAAATTGCTTGCATTATAGGAACAGACTAGCCCAGGGGTGTCAAACATGCGACCCATGGGCCAGATGTGGCCCATGAACCTCTTCCATCCAGCCTATGGCTGTGCTCTGTGGGACCACACTCTCTCCTTGACAGAGAGAGAGAGAAAGAGAGAGGGAGTGATTTTGCATATCCAGTGCTCTGTGATGCTGCCAGAGTGACAGCTCTTGCGACATTGCAGAGCACTGGGTATATGAGACTGCGCTCCGCAAGACCACACTCTCTCTGACAGAGAGAGAAAGAGAGAGAGAGAGAGGTCCCGCAGAGCGCAGTCTCACATACACAGTGCTCCATGATGCCACGAGAGTGCCTTAGTATTTCAATTGATGCTATATACGGTCAATATGGAGTACATTTAAGTCCAATCTGGCCCCCCATAGCAATGAGTTTGACACACCTGGACTAGCCTGTCCAGCAGTGATCAGGTTGGTTACCCTGCCTCTGTGTGAACAAACCAATAAGGTTACTACCATCAACTGTAGCTCCATGAGCTCTCCTTCCCCAAACGGAGGGACTTCGCAGAGACCATTTCCTCTTACTAGATCAATAGGAATCAGAATCAGTTCAACTGAGTGTGATAATTCAAACATCTCATGGTGGACAAGAATAACTGTTCCAGGTATTTCCTTTGTGACACACTGCACTCCTGTGTACAGCCTTCCAGTGTAATTGTGTGTTGTTTAATGCACAGTATGCCATCTAAGTAAGACGGTTTGGGAACGCTCAGGGTATAGTGAGCAGTTACATTTGTTGCAATGTCATATGTACGGTTATGAAGCTTCACTATGTAATGTTTTCAAAGGTGCATTTCATAGCTTGAAGCAGATTCAGGCAAAACCCTCCAAGAGCAGAGGGGCAGTTTGTGCCCCATCAAGACATGCATGAAATAAACCAGCTCTTCCAAGAATAACAGACTAAGCTAAGCATCAACAAGGGGATACTCACTGACTCAGGTATGGAGGAAGCCATACAAGAACATTGTTTATCACCTGACCCTGGGGGTCAGTGAGGTGGCAGAGGGGGCCAAAGGAACATGTTAAAAAGGGGAGGCATTTCGCTGTTCTCTCTCTCTTCCGCCTTCATCTGCAAACACAACCAAGCAACTGAAATGCTGATCACAGGGGAGGACCTGGCTGGAGGCAGACCAGCCAGCCTCTGGTGAGAATAATCTGAATATGTCAGATTGCTGACAGTGTTAAGCTTAGTTTAGAGGGTGATTGGCTTTTGTTTATCTTGATCAAATCTGTCTTGTTTTCCCCTGACTTATAATCACTTAAAATCTTTCTGTACTTAATACATGTCTTTGTTTCCTTGTTTTATTGAAAGCAGCACCCTTGGTTTAATGTAAGTTAGAGAGTCCATCTAGGTGATCAGGGCTGTCCCTGTGGGGTGTGGGGCCAGCTGGCCGGGAGCAGGGTGGGCACAGAATGCTGTGGAGGAGCAGCACAGGGAGGGCACCCTCTGACCCATGACCCTTCCTTAATGGTGAATGGGCAGCGGGGGTTGGACGTGGGGCCACCGAGGCCCGGGGTTCTGGCCCTGCTCCCTCCTCTCCCCAGGATGGCCCTGGAAGTGACAAGGCTGGTTCACATCAATTTTTTTGATAAACTGACAGTGCGCAGTTGGTAACATTGAACATTGTAAATTGGCAATTCCTAGGGCTGCATCTGGGACTAGGGGTGTTGGCTGGGGTCACTGAATCCTATCCCTACCCTTCAGCATATCTACCATCCCCCTCAGCTTGGTGTCATCCGCAAACTTACTGAGCATGAATCTATCCCTAGGGCACTTCTTGCAGATTTCTCATTGGTCCAGGATAGCAGCTCTGACAGCCCAATAGCTAGTGGCAGTGACCTCATTCAGGACAAATATGCAATATTGTTTTTTAGTAAGCAGCAGCAACCACTGCTCTCCTGTCAAAGGTGTACTGATGGACCTGCAGGTTCCCTGTCAAACAGAAAAGGGTAGAAATCCACAAGCAGCCTGGGCTGTGTCTCCAGAACATCTGTGTCCAGAACTGTCTCCGCTTCTCCTGCTGCTGTTTTATAGGTTCATTGATTCCAGTCCTAGGAGGAACCACTATGAGCACCTAGTCTGACCTCCTGTATAGCAAAAGACAGAGACCTGCCCCAATACATTCCTAGAGTGGATCTTTTAGAAAAATATCCAGACTTGATTTAAAAATTGTCAGTTATGGACACTCAACCACAACCGTTGGTAAACTCTTTCAATGGATAAATTTCTAATCTGAATTTGTCTAGCTTCACCTTCCACCCATTGGATTGTGTTACATCTCTCTCTGCTAGACTAATGAACCAATTATCAAATATTTGTTCCCCATGTAGGTACTTGTAGTTTGTAATCTTTCAGTAAGACCAGCCACTGCTGTTCCATTATCCACTTCAGGACATGGGTTCCTTAGAACTGTGTGATACAAAAAGGCTGGGATGACAAACTAAATGATGAGGAAAAAAAGAAATACCATTTCAGTCAGCCCCAGCAACCCTATACACTCAGCGTAGGTAAAATAATGATATCTCGAGTTATATGGTTGATATCTAAAAGGCCTTCTTCTGGTGGCAAATGTCAAAGGTCCATAAAGTGGCTCTACATTGACAGTTAAACTTAAAATATTACTTCAAGTGGTATCTCTTTTTTCTTGATATAGTAACTATGTACAGAGATCCTGTAAGCTAAATTTCTAAATTATTATTTGCAAGAAAACCCAATAGCTTTAAGGTGGCTAAGTAGTGGTTCAAGTTGCCCCTTCCTACCAAAGTCTGAAATGGTACCTTTGGTGTGCGTGCCTCAGTTCCCTTTATTTATTACACAGGTATTTAGGTGTTGAGTGAAGGGTGTGTGACTGCTGTAGTGACCACTAGTGGGCAGGTGTGGCTGCCTTTAGCTACCTGTGTACAGACAATGGCTGGAACCCATCCACTTTTCAAAGGTGCTGGAGAGTAGGGGTGGGGTCAGGTAACCTCCTTGCCCAGAAAAATAAACAAAGGCAAATGTGGGGAGGTGCATCTGGGGCAGGCTGGCTGGAAGGGTCAGTCTCCAGTGGGGGACTGCAGGGAGCAGAGCCTATGAATGGGGCTCAAGATTTCCCGGTTGGTTGTTGCTGTAACTTTTCCATTCATCTGCTAACAAAGTCTTTATATGCTCATGTGATAGATAAATAAATGTGTTAGTCTTTATAAGTGTCACAGGACTCCTGGTTCGTTTTGCTGACCTAGACTGACACGGCCCCCCTTTGAATCCTTATAGCTTGTGATCCTGAGAACTAATCAACTCTTCTGACTTCTATACAGGCTGTGAATTGCTGATTGCAAGGCAGGGTGCATGGCCCCTGGGTCCTACAGGAGCTCCACATGTGTCCCATCCAGGAGGCCTCAAAGCAGGGAGCCAAATGCTCTAAGGCCAGCTGCACTGGTGTGACAGGACCTAAGAGTAGACCCACTCCACTAGAGTCCTGACTGGCTTTACCCAGCGTGGTTCCAGAGCACCCTTCCTATGGGACTCCATCATATTAGCTCAAGGAAACTACTGACAGGCTCATGAGCAAGGGGACTTGTGATGGATTTTTGCCCCCTTAACTGGGTAACCACACTGATGGCCAGTTGTGGCGAAGTATCAGGAGGTGATCGTCTCCACTGTAGGAGGGGCCAGTGGTTTTCAGTTCTGAGTTTGGCCAATGCTTTCTTTGCTATTCCTTTACATTGGAACAGCTATTATACATTTTCCCTTTCAAGGAAGCAATTGTATTTTACCTGGGACACTGTGGGCTGGAGTAATGCTCCTATTATCTGCCATGCTCATATAGTCAAGGTGAGGGAAGTGATGCCTGAGAGGGATAGTGTGATTTCTTATGTGAATTACATACTTCTGACACTATCTGGATTTAGGGACCATTTATGATATTTTCATATTAATATTTCATATTTGAAATAATCCATATAACATATGACATGTTTGGTACCAATAGAAAGGTTGTAACTTGCTAGGAATGATTATATTGTTTATGTGTAGTTGTCATATCTCTAGTAGAAGTTAGGAATATTATATCTGTTGCAATAACCACACCAGGGTGGAGAAGCACACTAAGAGTTATTTGAGATCTTAAGCAGGCACACGGAGACAGGCACGTCTCAAATCATGCGCACTTCACCCCTGTTGCAATGACTCTTATATAGACAGGTTGTTTGCTTTAATACTTTTATTTTTGTAAGCGGTGGAAGTACTTTCTTTTTTCTCTTAGAGAACAAACTTTGACTGATTTTTACTGGTACTTTCAAGGCTTGTTATTTACTTTGCTTTCTGAAACCGGGGGAACATCCTTATATGGTTGGTGTTATTGTGTTTTAGTTGCCTCTGAGTCTGGAGCAAAGGAGTTTTATCAGCACTATGGCCTTCCACCCCTTCGAGTTACCCAGTGCGCGACCCCAGATGCAGCCAGGGGCATCAACATATCTGTATTTCAACTTATGGATGCTGGGGAGCTTCCCAGACTGGATGTCTATAGTCATTGTCTCCTTAATGGCCCATTGAGGGAACTATAGGCACAATGGGCCTAGGGAGAAACCTGCTCAGTGAGTCACCCGGACTGACCTTGTGACTCAACTCCATTTTGATATGCAAAAACTCCACACAGCCTGGGGAAGACCTACACCAAACTCCATTTTTTCTTCAGTCTACAGCTAACACCTACCTCTGGATCCATTCCTCTGTGACTGAATAAAGGACTGAGACCCACCCAGAGGATCTGAACAAGCCTGCAAACTCTAAATTCTTCCAGGGACTTGCTTTACATGGATTCTTAATCATTTGTATGTATGAGATTCACTTTGACCTTTTAACACCTCTCATATTTTGTTTATTTTCTTTTTATATTACACCTTTGGTTGTAGTTACTAAAGGATTGGCTGGCAGCATGGTATTTTGGGTAAGATCCAAACCTATATTGTTCTCTGTAATGTGGCTGGCCCTTTGGGGTCAGAAGAACCTCTCTAAGGGTGCGTCTAAACTAGTAAATTAAATCGACTTAATTTACTCTGCGTCCACACTGGCGTTTCCTTAAGTCGACTTAAGCTGCTGCTTAAGTCGACTTAAGGAAATTTAAAGTTGACTTTATAAAACCTAGTATTAAGTTAACTTTAATGCTTGAGTCAACTTTTTAAGTCGACTTAAGTAGTGTGAACACCCTAAGTCAATTTAGTTGACTTAGGGCAGGGGGAAAAGGGAGCCCCTGCTCCTTTTCCCCAGGAAGCCGCTAGCAACTCGTTCTGGCTCCCTTCTCCCTGGGACTGAGTGGTCCTGGCCGAAGGGAGCCCTGTGCCGGGACCCAAGCCGGGTCCTAGCCAGGACCTGAGTGGTCCCAGGGAGAAGGGAGCACGGGGCTCCTTTCTGCCCGAGACCCATACTCCAGCTACCAGGCAGCCACAGAAGGCTCCCTGGCAGCTGGAGTGCCGCCATGCTGGCAATTGCCGGCACACCAGCTGTTTGGGGAGGCCCCCGGATGCTGCCCAACAACTGGAGTGCTGGCAATTGCCAGCACGGCAATGGTCTTCCGGGCCTCCCCAAACAGCTGGAGTGCTGACAATTGCCAGCACAGTGCTCCAGCTGGCGGGGAGACCCTGGGCCTCCCCAACTGCTGACCCCGGGCCTCCCCAACAGCTGGAGCATGGTCCCAGCCAGAATGGAGTCGCAGGGCTCCATTCTGGCTGGGACCGCTGGGGTCCCGACTAAAAGGGAAGCCTGCATTCCCTTCTAGCCATGACCCCCCATGGGTCCTGGCAAGAAGGAAGCGGCGGCTCCCCTCTGTCCAGGACTTGAGTGGCCCCAGCCTGAAGTGATCTGAGTGGTCCGGGCCAGAAGGGAGCTCCACGCTCCCTTCTCCCCCGGAACGCTAGGGGGTTTGCTGCCTCCGAGAGAGTTAGCCCCGTGCGGGGCTGGCTCTCCCCAGGACAAGCCCCCCCTAGCCTGGGGAGCCGAGGCTCCTTTCCCCCTGGACCTAACTAGCCTTAGTAAGGCCAAGTTTAAGACTACTTAAGAGTTCTGTGTGGACTCGCTTAAGTCGATTTAATAAGGTCGACTTAAAGTTGACTTATTAAAGTCAACTTAGTAAAGTCGACCTAAATCCCTAAGTGTAAACATAGCCTTGTAGAAAATTTATTAAGGTTTATTAAGGGTATTTGCTAAAGCCTTAGGCATAGTAAGGATGGTTTAGGATGACTATAGGCCCAAACATGAACCAATTATTAAAGGTTTTTACTTTCTTTGCCCAGCACCAAGTCTCTTGTATTTATGCCAGGAACTTGGCTGTCGCTTTACCAGGAACGCGGCGTCTCTGTACCAAGAAATCGGCCGCCCGCAACTCGGAAAACTAGGTCGCAGGGGGCCCGTCTGCAAAAGGTGTAATAAACATCCACAAAAAAGGCAGCTCGTCTGCAAAAAGGTGTAAGACCAAAAGTGGGGGCAAGAGGGATTAAAACCCTATAAATATAGCCCCGCATCCCCAAAAAGGGGAGCGAAATGCCTCGTGGTCTCAGGATGCCCCAATTTTTGGGCTTGCCCTTGGGTTGGTAGCCAGTGGGGACCACGGTAGCCAGGGCAGAAGCGTTAGCACCCCCGATCCAGGCAGGTGACGGGACTGGCATGAAGGAGCGGACCAAAAAGGTCAGGCCACAATTCTAGGTGTGACAGATTTGACACATTGGCGTTGAGCTTGGTGAGTAACTAGTTACAAGCACACAGAGACCTCGGTGATTTTTGGTTCATGGTAGCTACAGATCTTTGAAGCAGTAACGGGAAGTATCTAGCACCCAGGGTCCTTGGGCAAGGACCAAAGCAGTTTAGAACCCCGAGCCTGGGAGGACAGGTTGGCTAGGGATAAGGTTAGGGAACAAATAGGTTAGCACCCCGAGCCTGGGAGGAC
>ML686116.1:668901-694737 GCA_007922175.1 Pelusios castaneus
GACCGATCGGCTAAGTAGCAGCGCTGTAGAAAAGGACCTGGGGGTTATGGTGGACGGGAAGCTGGATATGAGCCAAAAGTGTGCCCTTGTTGCCAAAAAGGCCAATGGCATATTAGGCTGCATCAGTAGGAGTATTGCCAGCAGATCGAGGGATGTGATAATTCCCCTCTATTCGACACTGGTCAGGCCGCATCTGGAATACTGTGTCCAGTTTTGGGCTCCTCACTACAGAAAGGATGTGGACAAATTAGAAAGAGTCCAGCGGAGGGCAACAAAAATGATTAAGGGGCTGGGACACATGATGTATGAGGAGAGACTGAAGGAACTAGGCTTATTTAGTCTACAGAAGAGAAGACTGAGGGGAGATTTGATAGCAACCTTCAACTACTTGAAGGGTTGCTCCGAAGAGGAGGGAGCGAGGCTGTTCTCGATGGTAACAGAGGACAGAACAAGGAGCAATGGTTTCAAATTACAGCTGGGGAGGTCAAGGTTGGATATTAGGAAAAACTTTCTCACTAGGAGGGTGGTGAAGCATTGGAATGGGCTACCTAGGGAGGTGGTAGAATCTCCGTTTTTGGAGGTTTTTAAGGCCCAGTTAGATAAAACCCTGGCTGGGGTGATTTAGTGGGAGTGGTCCTGCTTTTTAGCAGGGGGCTGGACTAGATGACCTCATGAGGTCCCTTCCAACCCTATTATTCTATGATTCTATGACTTGTGGGGAGCAATTGGAAAGAGGGCAGGGGTTCTTAGCAGCATCAAGGAAAATGTGCTAGCAAACAAGATAAAAGCAAGAGGTTGATATACACTGTGGGTGGTGGGGGGGAAATTGACCAGAGCTGAGAAACAGCAAAATTGGAATCCAGTTTAAAGAACAGGGCCAAATTAACATGGGGGCTATAGAGGTTTGAGCTCCGGGCTGAAAAGGGGCTCCAGTCCCTATGGCCCCTGCCAAATCCAGCCCCTTCACTGCCTGCTAAGCCCCCACAGCACCAGGAGAACAGGGCACTGAAAGAGCCCCTGCCCTGCCAGTGCTGTGGGGGTGGGGGTGGGGGTGGGGGCAGGGCAGAGGCTCTCCTGCCCTGCCCATGGGCCACCTTTGGGGGCAGGCTGGCTCTATTCGCTCAGCTCCGTGCTGGGGGAGGGGTTGGGATAGCTTGTGCTACGGATGGCCTCCAGTGCCAAGCTGCCCCAGCAGGTAGGCCCCCTCCTCAGCCCCCGAGTCACACCAGCTGTGTGTCCCATCCCCCCCCCACACCCCCGCAGACCTGCCAGGCCCCCAGGCCCCACCCAAGCAGCGCCAGTTGTGGTCCCCCTCCCCAGCCCCCCTAAGCCATGCAGCCCCCTGCAGACCCCACCTGAGCTGCCCCATCCCCCCAGACCCACCCCTCCAAGCAGTGCTGGCTGGGGACCCTGCCCCCCAGCACCTGCCCTGTTAAAGAAATGTAGAATTGGGGACTGGGGGCTGGACTGGACTCACTGACCTCTCCTGGTTCCTCTCAGTTTCTATGATTCTAGTATATGAATACCAGAAAAATGCATTGCAAGTACAGGATTTGTGTTTAAAACACACTGAAGAAAAGTGTCACTATGCTATTAACTTGTTAGTAAATAATAACTCTCTGCTTGTCTATATAGGCGATCACTGTATGTCTTAGAAGCTGGTACCCTATGCTTCTTGTTAATTACATGCATACAATAGATCGCGATCCTCACATGGTTTTATCATGTTACATCAATTGGGGGACGTGTTTTGAATTTTAAGTGCCTGAACTTAGATGTAATCATTTAAAAGTGATCTATTCTGATTATTCTGCTATGAAGCCTGTACCCCTTGGAATGAATTTGACTGTTTTACAAATGTTGCATGTATGTACTGATTTTCAGAACCAGCTGCACTGCCAGACAGAAAGGGTGCAGAGTAATGGTTATTGTGCATCATAATGTAATGAAATTAAGTGGATATTTGCAATAATTGGCCAGGATCTAAAACATGAGTGGTGGAAAGCATTGTTGGGGTGGTCCCCCACTGCCCTGGGAATCTTGAATTTGACCTTTTATCCCATTGTAGTGATTTCAGGGTTCAAAATAATCGCGCTTCTTTTTACCAGCTAATGGCACGTTGGATCTGGCACAAAATTTGGCAACTAGAAGCCCCCAACAGATGAGCCAATCACTACTGCCACCCTCACTCCTACTCTGGAAGGGAAGATATTGAACTTGTCGGCCTGCCCTGGAATGGGAGTTAGGAGAAAGGACGACTGCTCAGTTGCTAATCTGGTAAGCTGAGTATGAGATGCCAGCAAGATCATTTGCTCTGTCAGCTGAGAGCCCTGAGCTTTTGTTGGCCACAGCTCTGGTGCATCCAGAACAAATGTGATGGTGACCATGGAAAGGCCCCGTCCATAAAAGGTGACCTTTAAGGAGGGGAACTGTATGGGGAGATTTTGATAAACCAGTAAAAGGGCCAGGGACCACTTGATAGCATAATACTGATTATACTTGTTCCTAACAGCGACCGAAATCAACAGGCCTTTCTGCTGCTGGAACAACCTTGGCATGACCTGGAAAGGAGCCTCTTGCTTAACCTTTGCCAGACCCGGTGCCCCTCCCGGGTGCTCTGGTGGATGTGCTGGGGTATATGCTGCATGAAAAGACCAAAAAACGTATTTATGCATGCCTTCAAGGAACATTTATCCAGGCCTCAAGACATGCAGATTCTGCAGGAAAACAGCTAGTTAATCTAAGGCCATCTCTTGATTAGCTTTTGAAATTCCTTGCCCAACAAGTTTTTTTTCTTGACATGCTACGGTCTACTAACAAGCACAAATGGGACGGAGGGAAGGAGAGAGAGAAAGGTTTGGACTCTTTGGGATCTCTTCTTGGACACAGCTTCAGGCTCCTTCCATGACAACTTGGAGATCAGGCTACTCAGGAAGGTGTCATGGTTTCCATTCAAAAGTTGCTCCAAACTTTGGTAGTTATTGTGGGTTGGGGTGTTTCACTAACCTATTGTCGACATGTGTAAGTGCTTGAACCTAAGAAAAGCAGAGCTTTAAAGTAAGAGCACTTTTGTGTTATATTGTTTCTACCGGTCCATCTGTCGGCTAGATGGTCGTTTCTCCCTTTGATTTATTTCCTGACCAACCTCGCACAGGGTAACGTTACCAGAGCTTGGGTTGGCAGAACCACGAGTGCGCATGCTCAAATACTCAAATACAGCGCCTGCCCTCTCCAGAACTTTGCTCAGGTATCAGCTGTAGTGACAAAAACAGGGCCAGGACTCCCCCGCCCTGCTCACCTGGGACACCAGGGTTGCACCTTCCAGGGTGGATTTCATCAGCTGGTTGATAGACAGGAAGAACTGCTGCAAGGATGCCTGGAATTCTGCTTTTTCTTTCCCTTCGTAGAGTCTGAAGCAAAACAAGCAGAATGAATGTCACGCCCTCGTCCACCCTCGCTCACTGAAATGACCTTTTTATTTTAGATGACCTCTATATCAACTTCACACCATCTTGTCTGTCTGTATGACCTGTCTCAACATGTAACCTTCCAGGGTAAGGGGATATGCGTGCTCTGTGTTATTTAGGGGGTCTATATTGCACAGTGAAAGTGAGGGACACAGAGCTTGGAGTGATGCCTCCTGAAATTTTGCGCACTTTCACCCTGTCAAAAATTATATATAAAGATGTAAGCAATGTCTAGAGGCTGGGCACTTCTCTTGCTTAGCAGCTAAAAGGGGGGCACCCTATTTGCATGGGCTTTGTATTTGCAAGAGTACAATTAAGTACTTAGCATAATTACACTGCATGTGAATGAATCCGACCAAGTGCTGTGCATGATGGGAAATGGTATGTGTGGCTGGTTTGGGTTACAAATCTTCCAAATCCTGTGTTTTACCTGAAGGGGGAAATGAAATGTTATCTTTTTCATGATATGCTGCCCTTTGATTGTATTAACTGTGTTTAGCCTGCTCTGATAGAAAAGTCACCATCAGCAACAGAGAACTCAGAAGAGTGACCAACCATTTTTCAGCCTTGTAAAAGGAGGGAGAGGTGGTATCAGCTCTCTTGAAGAGCTATGGTTTAGGCAATGCTTAATTTCCCTTCTATTAGTAGTGTAGTCTTTTGTTATTTTAGATTACCTTTATGTTAATTTTGGTCCATCTTGTCTGTCTCTATTCACTATCTCAAAAATAGAAGTAAAAGTCTGTGACTTTCCAAGGTAAAGGGATATATGTGCTCTGTGTAATTTAGGGGTCTATACTGTATAGTGAAAGTGAGGGGTACAGAGCTTGGAGCAATGTGGTGTCATTGCTATTTGGCACAAGGGGAACAGGCCCTGCATGTACCCAGCAGTGCTTTGAGTGCCACCAGGGAGTTGGAGCTGGTGGGGCTGTTTTTAAATATCCCACCCTGGTGCACTCCCAGGCATGTAGCCTAGGGTAAAGCAAGGCAGTAAATGTGAAGTTCTAGGCTCTGCCATGTCTGGAGACTCCCGGCTTCACAGAAGGGTAAGTGCTGTGCTGTGTTGTGCTGGGTGGGGAGGAGGATGGAGGAAGAAAAAGAAAGGGCTTGGGGTAGGTGTTAGCTGAAGACTGAATTAAAAATGGAGGTGGGTGTAGCTCTTTTTATCATCTCTGGCCTTCCCCAGGCTGTGTGAAGTTTTTGCAAATCAAAATGGACTTGAGTCATATGGTCAGTCCAGGTGACTTGCTGAGCAGGTTTCTCCCTAGGCCCATTGTACCTGTGGTTCTCTTAATGGGCCATTAAGGAGACAATGACTGTAAGCATCCAGTCTGGGGGTTCCCCAGCATCCCATAAGTTGAAATACAGCTATAACAAACATATT
This sequence comes from Pelusios castaneus, assembly GCA_007922175.1. Classification (NCBI taxonomy): domain Eukaryota; kingdom Metazoa; phylum Chordata; order Testudines; family Pelomedusidae; genus Pelusios; species Pelusios castaneus. Next base: position 673,750 of record ML686116.1, read on the forward strand.
CCTAACTTTTATTGCAGATACAACATCTACACATAAACAATATAATCACTCCTAGCGAGTTACAACCTTTCTATTGGTACCAAACATGGCATATCTCATATGGATTATTTAATTATGAAATATTAATATGAAATAGTATCATAAATGGTCCCCTAAATCCAGACAGCGTCACAACTTCCCTGCACACTCCATTGACAATATGTTAATTGCCATACTTAATAAAAGGTTCAAAGAGAAACTGCAGACTTGGAATTCATATGCAGATTTGACACCGTTGCCTTAGGGTTAAATAGAGATTTTGAATGATTTTCTTATTACAACAGGTGATTTTGTCTTCTTTTTACCTCCCATCAGTCTAATATGCTGTTCAACACTGTTTGAATCTAAACAACTGATTTGAGTTGCTGTAACAATCTGACCTGATCCTCTGATTTACACTTCCCTGCATTTATTTTCCACCTATATTGTAAATTCGCCATCTTCAAGCATCTGATGAAGTGGGATTTTCTCCCACGAAAGCTCATGAGATAAATCAATTCGTTAGTCTTTAAAAGTGCCACAAGACTCTGTTTATTTTGCTGCATCTTTCACGTGAAGGATGTAATCCAGGATGATTGAAATGGGAGCAGAGACAGATGAGATTTGCTTTTGTTCTCGCCATGTAGTAAATCTAGTCAACTTTTGCAGCTAATTTTGTTTTTGACTGCTTAATAGGATGTCTTTTATTTGATCTGAGCAGCATAGTTCTTTGAGTTGGAGCTATGGAGCAGTAAAACTGTGAGATGTAGTATATGCAAGTGTGGGCAGAGCATTTGGCCACCATATTGGTGTAGAAGGGGGTCCTTGTGCAGTGGGAGAGGTGTTGGAGTACATACGGACATTTGGAGGAAATAAGGGAACCATGTTTGTCTCAGCCACACAGGAGTAATTAGAATTACAGTTGCTCTGTCTGACTGGGTTTTCTGTAACGTTTTTTGTATTAATTGTATACGTGGGAATGCATATAGTAGATGTTCGTTCCAGTTCAAGAGGAAGGCATCCCTGCATCAGTTTGGTCCTGAGTCCTGCTCTGGAGCAGAATGTGTGGCATTTCCGATTCTTTTGGATTGCAAAGAAGTCACTGGATGGATGTCCCCACTGTTGAAATATGTATTGGACAACTTTATTGTTTAGTTCCCATTCGTGTTTTGTTGCAAAATGCCTGTTGAGTGTGTCTGCTATAGTATTCTGACAACCAGGTAAGGGTAAGATGCAGATACATTGATACCATGTTGAATGCACCAAGTCCATAACCAGATGGCTTCTGTGCATAATGATTGGGAGCATGCTCCTCCCTGCCTATTTGCATAAAACATGCATGCTATGCTGTCCATCATGATTTTTATGTTTTGTCCATTATAATTGGGAGGAAGCACATGCATGCATTTCGTACCACACAGAGTTCTAGTATACTGATGTGGAGATGAATCTTGTTCATTGACCAATGTCCTTGGACACTATAGCCCCATGGGTGCATGCCCCATTCCAATAGGGATGAGTCTGTAGTTATGAAAATAGGAGGAGGATTTTGAACTAAAGGTATCTCGCCTATCATGTTGTTCATTTGTGTCCACCACTGTAGTGATTTTGATGGCTTTGGGCATCATGATCACTTTGAACAAGCTGTGTCTGAATGGCTTATAAGTGGAAGCAAGCCATGCCTGGAGGCTGAGCATGTGAAGTTGAGCATGAGGAATGACCATGGTGGTGGCTGCTATGTTCCCTAGTAATTGTAGACAAGTGTGGACTGTTAGTGTAGGACTGTCAATTATGGTCACAGTTAAGTTTATCATTACTGTGAATCTTTTGTGTGGCAGTGATACTTGTGCCTTTGTGGCGTCCAGGTGGGCACCTATAAATTCTAGTTGTTGTGTAGGGATTAGTATTGATTTTTGGTAGTTTGTGAGCTTACCCCACACTAAAGAAGCTCAGCATATTATATCAGCAGCTGAAGTTCCATCCCTTAAGCCCTGCTGGGCATGCTCTTACTGCTGCCCCAGTATAAAAGGGAGCAGCTCAGCTCACTCAAGGCTGACCAGCAAGGAGGAAGGAAACATGCTGGAGGCTCCTGGCCTGGAGCTGCACCAATCTCTGCTTGAGAGCGGAAGTAACCCCAGAGGCCTCATCGAGGAGCAGATACTCCCTGTGGACCACTCAGAGAGAGATGTCCAGGAGACACCTGCTGCCAATGGGCTCCCAGACCCCTAGGTGGAGCAGACAGTGGGTGCCGCAACAGGGGAGAGTGGACAGCCTGGAGACCCATGAGAGGACCACTATAGCAACCCGGGTAGGAAGTAGCCCAGGGGGCCTGACAAGGGGAACCAGGAATTGGTACAGGCCCAAAGCCAGGGTGTTTTGGTCCAGATCTCTGCTGACTTGGTGCCATACCCCCGGAACCGATAGGGCCCTGGGCTGGGACTCAGTAGAGAGGAAGAGCCTGAGCCCCCCTACCCAGGCACCACGCCACATAGTGGACATATCCCTGCTGCTGACTCTGGCCGCTAGGCCGCGTGGCCCCGGCCCCTGGGCTGACAACTGACTCTGGCCCCTAGGTCATGCAGCCCTGGCCCCAGTGTTGGTATTATAGTTGATAGTGTGAACATCTTGAAGCTGTGGGTTCTCACAAATCTGTGTAGTCTTCTTAGGTCTAGTATGCATCTCCATCCCCTGGTTTTGTTTTGTGTTAAAAAGTATTAGGAGTAAAAGCCCCTCCTTCTATATTGCTGTGGTACAGGCTCTAGATTTAAAAGATTATCTATTTCCAGTTGCAAGAGCTGTGTGTGAGATGTGTCCCTGAAGAGGGACGGAGAAGTGGTGTGTGTAGGAAGAACGGAGGTAAAGGCAGTGTAGTATCAGTGCTGGATAATTTCTAGAACCCATTTCTCCGATGTTATGGACTCTCTGTGTATAGGCATGTTCTAAGACGATGGCCAAAAGGAGTTAAAGTAGGTGGAAATGCTGGATGGGGGAGGTTGTTCATGCCTCTGACTAATTCTTCAAAATGGTTGCTTAGAAGAAGATGATGGCTGGGAAGTTGACTGACTGTAGTGGTTTTGGAGCCTTCTCTGGGGCCATTATTTGTCCTATCCTATTGTCTTTGTTGTGGATATTGTGGGTAACGGCGTAGGTAAGGTAGACATCTATATTGTCGTCTTCTTGTTGGAGGTGTATAGATGCTTGAAGTATGGAGCGTGGCTCATGAATCTTTCATAGTGTACATCACTTCATTAGTCTTTTCTCCAAACAATTTGTACTTACTGAATGGTAGATCTTCAATAGTCGATTGAAGCTCTCTTGGAAGAGCTGCCAAGTGAAGCCAAGAAGCACACGGCCTTACTATTGCGGTGGCCATAGTTCTGGCGGCTGTATCAGCGGCGTCCAGGGCAGCCAGGAGAACCATCCTGGAGATAAGCCAGCCTTCATTAATGAGGGACTGGAGTTCATCTTGCTGGTCCTCAGGAATTACATCAATAAAATTGGCTAACTTTGAATAAGATCATAGTTTTGATAGGAGGGCCACACAGTTTGCAACTCTCATTTGAAGTGTCCAGGTAAAAAAACCTTGTGACCAAAGAAGTGGACCCTCTTCCACTCCTTGTCATGTGGTGTTGACTTATTATGCAGCTGATTGTTTCTTTGTTGTGCAGTCTCCACCACATGAGAGTTTGGGGGAAGGTGTGCAAATAAGTATTTGTTATTTTTTATGGGATATAATATTTTTGTCAATCCATTTGCATGTTGGTGCAGTGGTCACTGTAGTTTGTCAGGTAGTATTCACGGGGTCCGTGATGGCATCATGCATATGTAGCATTATTTTGGAAGGAGTTGTAAGGTCGTGATGAGTTTGTGAAACCACCTCTAATGGAATCTCCAAATCCAGGGCTACTCATTTAAAGAGCTCCTGGAATTGTTTAAAATTGTCTGCACTTGTAGCTGGAGGTGGGATGGTTGTCTCATTTGGAGATGAAGAGGAGTTGGGCAGTGTTATTTCCCTCCTCTTGATTGGCCATGTCATTCATTTTGTCTGGTGGCTCTCTCAATACATGGGATGAGCAGGATCAGGGTGCTGCATCCCCGTCAGAGCTGGGAGCTCTATTATAAGATTTCATTTATGACGACCAGGCATCCCAGTTGTACCAGTGCATTGGGAATGACGTAGGTGGCCCCAGCCATGGAGGTAAATACCATGTGTGAATGGCGTGTTTCTTGTTCTGTGTGTTGACAGTTGTTGGGGAGAGAAAACCCCTGATATGTCATTGTCACTGTGGGAGAATGCTGACATTTGTGATGAGCTGTCTGGTCCATACTGGGTGAGTGTGGAGGAGAGTCTGAGTCCTTGGAATCAATATGCCAGGTTTTTGTTTGACATTTTCCAGTGGATGCCAAGTTGAGCACAGCGCTGTTCTGCAGTGCCAGATGTAATGGTAGTGACGCCGTTCTCATTGACTAATGTAGATGGTGCCATGATGCGCATCAGTGCCGCATTAGGCAGCACTGTGGTATTTGACAGTGCTGTTGTGATGATCGGCACCAGTTTCACACTCGGTACCGTAGTTGGCAGTACCGAGCTATGTTGAGGAGGAGGTCGCTAGTATTTTAAACCTCAACTCTACACTGGAGTGCTTGTCTCTTGGTGCTTTCGCAACAACAGTACCAAGTGGTTTGAGTACGTACGCTGGTTTTGGTGATATAGTCCTTGTCCTTGGCAGGCTTTTAGTAGGGGTTGAAGCCTTTTTTCTATCATCTATACTTCTTGTTTTGGGGGAGGATTCATGGCCCGGGTCAGAGGCTGGTCCAAAAGGCTTTTCTAAGAGGATCATTTTGAGTCTTAATTCTCTGTCCCTCCTGGCTTGTGCTTTCTGTAAGATATGCACCTCACCGAGGCAGCGGACACCTTGAGAGTGCCCATCAGAGATGGGCATGGCATCCCTGCAAAGGGAGCACCTTTTGAATCCTGGTGAATCTGGCATTTGTCTATAGCTATCTAACTAAGAAGTGAACGTTTTGTTTTTTTTAAATTAACTCTTGAAAACTGATAAAAGTGACTAAAACTATTGTTAAAACTAAGTCTGTGCTATAATTCTCTAATTGTAAACAGATCTACGGAGAGCATTGCAGACTTGGTCTCAAGCCATGGATGGTTGAGAAGGAACTGAGGGGACTCGGGCCATACATGCATGGCTCAAGGTGCCAATGGTACCATGAGGCAACCTGCACATGTGCAGCCTGAGTGGACGCTGCAGTGGAAATGTCCAATCTCAGCACGAAGATGCGATGCGCATTTAGAGTGGAACACCCACAGGAACACCACTCGATGAAGAACAAAGATATTTTCTGTTTTCTTGTCTATTCCTTTCCTAATGATTCTTACTTTTCTTAGCTTTCTTTGACTGTTGTTGCACACTGAGCAGAATCTAGAGAACTATCCATAATGACTTCAAGATCTCATTTCTGAATGCAACAGCTAACTTAGACTATGTCTACACTTGTAAATTTAAGTCGACTTTAGCTAAGTCGACTTAACTAAGTCAACTTTAAGTCAACTTAGTTAAGTCGACTTAGCATGCCCACACTTAAATTTAAAGTTGATTTAGGGGGGAACTTACAAAGTCAACCTAGAGCGTCCACACTGGACACCTAGGTTGACTTCTAGGAGCTAGGGGGACCTTGGGCAGGTCCACGGTGGCGGTGAGGCACCCCTTGCCCAGTGTCAGGGAGCTCAACTCAAAGGGGGACAGGGACGCTGGCAGGGCATCGGGACAGGGTGGGCAGGGCTCTGCCCTGCCCTTTGGGGGAGCATGCCAGGCTTCCCCTGTGCCCCCCCTGGCAGGGAGGGCAGTGGGGGAGTCCTAGAGAGCCCTAATTTGACTTTAAGTCGATTTAGGGCTACTCCAGGTCTACACTGGCTTAAGTCAACTTAAGCCTAAAGTCAAATTAAAAGCAGGTTTAATAAAGTCGACTTAATTTTCATTAAGTCGACTTCATTTTCCTTAAGTCGACTTAAGCAGCTTGCTTAAGTCGATTTAAGGAAAGTGTAGTGTAGATGCGGATTAAATTAAGTCGACTTATGCAAGCTTAAGTCGACTTAATTTCTAAGTGTAGATGCACCCTTAGATCTCATCTGTGACAATGTCTGTGACACTATCTGGATTTAGGGGACAAACTGCAAACTTCAGAGGAACAAGCCTGAAAACTGCTTTCCATGGCCTCTAAATCATTTGTATGTATGTGATTCACCTTGACCTTTTAACGTCTCTCATTTTGTTTCTTTTCTTTTCTATTAAACTTTTAATTGTAGTTACTAAAGGATTGGCTATCAGTGTGGTATTTTGGGTAAGATCCAAACCTATATTGTTCTGTGTGATGTGGCTGGCCCTTTGGGGTCAGGAGAACCTATTTCTTTAAGGGACCATGGCTATGTCTACACTTGCACTTTTAAGTCGACTTTAACTAAGTCGACTCAACTAAGTTGAATTTAAGTTGACTTAGTTAAGTCGACTTAGTGAGTCTACACTTAAAATTCAATTTGACTTAAAGGGGAACTTACAAAGTTGACCTAGAGTGTCCACACTCGATGCTCTAGGTCGACTTGGTGGGGCTCGGGGGACCTTGGGCAGGTCCATGGTGGCAAGGGGGGGCATAAGTTATAAATAACATAAATAACGTAAGTTAAAGTAGAGGAGTTCTCCCAAGGAGACATTGAAGTTCTCTTCCTTGGAGCTTTTTCTGAAGAGGGGTTCTCTGGCCCTGGGTTAGAGGAGGGTCTGAGGGACTTCTCCACTAAGATAAGTTTTAATCTCAGATCCATATTTCATCTGGCTTTGGCTTTGAGATTTCTGCAATGCATGCACTTTTGCAGTACATGTCCTTCCCCCAGGGAGGAGACATGTTGAGAGTGACTGTCACTGGGATGTCATCTGTACATGACATACACCTTTTAAATCCTGGTGAACCAGGCGTGGTATAATTTCTTCAGTTTCCAAAAAATATTCTACTCTATCTAAGGCTACAGGCAGCAAAGTCACTGCTCTCAGGTCAATCTTTTTGGCTTGACTAATCAACTTAGTAGATTCATAGATTTTAAGGTCAGAAGGGACCAATATGATCATTTAGTCTGACTTCCTGCACAATACAGGCCACCAAACCTCACCCACCCACTCCTGCAATAGACACCTAAACTATGACTGAGTTATTGAAGTCCCCAAATCAAGATTTCAAGGCACAGAAAAATCACCAGCAAGTGATACATGCCCCGCGCTACAGGGAAAGGCAAAACCTGCCCAAAGCCCCTGCTAATCTGCCCGCGCGGGTTCCAGGGAGAAGGGAGCCAGGGCTCCCTTCTGCCAGGGAGCCATGGGTCCCTTGACCCTGGAAGTCCCCGGGAGCTGGGAGCCGTGGCTCTCTGTCAACTTCAGAGTCTAGTGTAGACTCTGTAAGTCGACTTAATAAGGTCAACTCTAAGTCAAATGCAGAGTCTATTGTAGACTCTGTAAGTTGACGTAAGTTGACCTTGTTAAGTCGACTTAACGGAGTCAACTTAGTTTTTTAAGTGCAGCCATACCCAAAGAGTCTTTCTCCTGCTTATTTTAATATTATTTTGATCATATAACTTTAAACCTCTTCCCTTGACAAGGAAGATATGTGTGCATGTGTCAAGGGGAGCAGAGCAGTTACAGAACACTCACAAGTCTGGTGTGACCGCTCTAGTATACCAAAGAATGCCACGTTAGGTCTCTAATGGAAGCTAGTGTCACACAGGGCATTACTGTAATTGTGAAAGATATAAAGATGCTATGTAAGAGTTATGTATATATAGTGAACATATGTTTTAAAATTCTATAATGAATCAGTGTATTAGTCACCAGCAATGGTAAAAAAACAGGTTTTCTCGCAAGCAAGGGATGTTTATTCACCTCTCTCTCTGGCTATGTCTACACTGGGAAATTTAAGTCGACTTAGTGTGTCCCCACTTAAAAATAAAGTCGACTTAAAGGGGAACTTAAAAAGTCAACCTAGAGCGTCCACACTGGATGCTCTAGGTTGACTTTGTGGGGCTAGGGGGACCTAGGGCAGGTCCATGGGGACAGAGGGGGCACCTCTTGCCCAACGCCAGGGGGCTCAGGCTTTCCCCATTGTACCTAGGTACAATGGGGCAAAGGGGGTCAGGGACCCTGGCAGGGCATAGGGGAAGGGTGGGCAGGGCTCTGCCCTGCCAGGTGGGGGGGCATGCCAGGCTACCCTGTGCCCCCCCCCCCGGCAGGGAGGGCATTGGTGTAGCCCTGGGGTAGCCCTAAGTCTAAAAAGCAGGTTTTATAAAGTCGACTTAATTTTCATTAAGTCGACTTTATTTTCCTTAAGTCGACTTAAGCAAGCTCCTTAAGTCGACTTAAGGAAACTGTAGTGTAGACGCAGGGTAAATTAAGTTGACTTAAGCAAGCTTAAGTCGACTTAAGTTACCAGTGTAGATGCAGCCTCTGTCAGGTTGTAAATTAAGCATCATCAGCTGACAAAATAGATGTCCCCTTACATACAAAGAGATGTGAAATCAACAGGAAAAGAGTGCACAGGAAAAAGACAAGCTCTGGGAGGTTATCCTGTCTATGAGTAAAGACCATGAATTCTGGGGTTATATATAGAACACAAAGAAGACACCCCTTCATGCTGCAACTTGTAAGTAAATGGATAGTTTATTTGCATTTATGAAAACAAAAGTTTGGTTAAAACACTGGAGAGGACTTTGGGTGAGATCAACTTCTTTAGAATGGAGGTTTACATATTAGTGAGGTTTGGTCTTTAGAAAGCATATTTTGACTTTGTTTTATATGTAACCATTTGTTTCCAATATTCTCACTTACTATCACTTCATCAATCTAAAATCTTTTATAATAAACGTATTCTTTTTTTCCCCACTATATATATATCTCAGTGTTTTGGTGTGGATCCTTAATTAAATTGTACAAACTAGTGTGATCTGTTCCTTTGGGAACAGTGGACCTGGCAGCTCTGTTAGTCAGTATCAAGGGGTGTGTCTACACTAGTAAATTAAGTCGACTTAAGCAGCTTAAGTCGACTTAAAGAAAATTAAAGTTGACTTTATTAAACCTCGTTTTAAGTCGCCTTAGCCAGTGTAGACGCAGAGTACCCCTAAGTCGACTTAAAGGGCTTCAGGGCTCCCCCACTGCCCTCCCTGCCAGGGTGAGCCTGGCGTGCCCCCCCACAGGGCAAGACAGAGCCCTGCCCACCCTGCTCCTATGCCCAGCCAGTGTCCCTGTACGGCTCAGCCCCCATTGTACCCAGATACAATGGAGCAAATGCTGATCCCACTGGCACTTGGCAAGGGGTGCCCCCTATGCCACCGTGGACCAGTAGCAGGTCCTCCTAGCCCCTACAAGTCGACTTAGGCATCCAGTGTGCATGCTCTAGGTCGATTTGGCAGGGTCCCCTTTAAGTTGGCTTAATTTTTGAGTGTGGACATGCTAAGTCGACTTAAATTAACAAGTGTAGACATAGCCAAGGGCTGGATATCACAGGGGAAGGCTTCAAAAAGACTCAGGAACAGGGGTGCAAGTATTGTTAATTGCAAGGGAAAGTAAGGGCTGGTATAGCCCAGAGGAGAATGCTTGAATGGCCAACAGACTTCTGGTATTAATAAGCTGACACCCAGCTAAGCACCAGCAAGATTCCTTCAAGCTGGAGGAAGAAGGGGTAACAAGATGACCCACAGCCTTGGGTACCCCAAGAACCATTTTATTGCCATGCTGCATTCCACATGGGTGAGTAGGAGAAGCAGTCACTGATGGATTTATTTGAGTAACTGGACTAGGAGCTTACGTCAAAGGAAAAGTGAAACAGGCTCAGGGACTATGTATACACTTGCACTTTTAAGTCGACTTAATTAAGTCGACTTAGTGTGTCTACACTTAAAATTAAAGTCGACTTAAAGGGGAACTTACAAAGTCGACCTAGAGCGTCCACACTGGATGCTCTAGGTCAAATTTGTGGGGCTAAGGGGACCTTGGGCAGGTCCACGGTGGCGGGGGGCACCCCCTGTATGCAATGGGGCAAAGGGGGACAGGGATCCTGGCAGGGCAGAGCCATGTGTGTGATGCTGTCTGGACTTAGGGAAGCATTTATGATATTATTTTCAATGGATATCTCATAAATGCTATAATCCATAGGAACTATGTCATGTTTGGTATCAATAGAAAGGTAGTAATTTGCTGGGAATGATTATATAGTTTGTGTCTAGGAATTCTATTTCGATTAGAAGTTATGGATATAACATCAATTTCCTACTTTAATTTGTGTCATTCTGTATGAATGCCTTAGACGGGAGGGTGTGAACAACCATTGTGTCCTTAATGTTTAAGAATTTTCCAGGTAGAATGGTCCTAGGGAGTATCCTGATGAGCCATTAAGGACATAAAGAATACAACCCTTGTGTCCTTAATGGCTCATCAGTTTACTCCCTGGGACCATATCACCTGGCAGATTCCTTAACATTAAGGAAACAATGGTTGTTCACACCCTCCCGTCTAAGGCATTCATCCAGAATGACACAAGTTAAAGTATGGATATAACATCAAATTCCTAACTTCTAATTGAAATAGAATTCCTAGACAAACTATATAATTATTCCCAGCAAATTACTACCTTTCTATTGATACCAAACATGACATAGTTCCTATGGATTATAGCATTTATGAGATATGAATAGAAAATAATATCATAAATGCTTCCCTAAATCCAGACAGTGTCACACCCTGCCCACATGCCCTGCCCTTTGGGGGGCATGCCAGGCTCCCCCTGTGCCCCCCCCCCCCAGCAGGGAGGGCATTGGTGTAGTCCTGGGGTAGCCCTAAATCGACTTAGGGCTACACTTGCTTTTTTTTATTTTAAAAAGTCGAATTAAGCCTCAGGTGGAGTAGAAAGGTGGTTTAATAAAGTCGACTTAATTTTCATTAAGTCGACTTTATTTTCCTTAAGTCGACTTAAGCAAAGTGTGGTGTAGACGCAGGGCAAATTAAGTTGACTTAAACCAAGCTTAAGTTGACTTAATTTACCAGTGTAGACGCAGCCAGGGATTGCTCCAAAAATATTTCAGTTGACTAGAACTGTCTCTGGCCTCTTTGAGGGCAAACTTATTTTATTCCCTCCTCCTCAAGGACACCTTCAGTGTCACTCAGGGAAAGGACTGGGGTTAAGTATGGTCTCCCAGAAGCACTAACACTCTTTACTGTACATGGTTTATAAGGACAAATAGATTAGCATTTCCCTGGAAATTCTGAGAGGCCTATTGTAGGGTGGCAGTAGGGAGAGGGTGCTGGGCCTGCAGGCCTTTTATCACACTCTAGCTTTGTCAATGCGTCATCCAGCATCCTTCATGTATGGCATGAGGGGAGGGACAAGGGGAAGAAGTGGAAGCAGCTGAGTTCCACAGTCAGGATGGTGACTGCTAAAGCCCACTTTATGGACTTCAGCACAAAATAATCCCCACCTGGATGGGGACAATGGATTCTCTAAACAGAGAGGGCCAAGCTCCCTCTTGTAGTAGAAAGAGAGAGCCTGTGATATGAGGCCTGGTGTAAATGGCCTGGTATGAGGCCTAAGACCTGAATAAAGTCAGTTCCTGCTAATATAAAGCAAAGTTAGCAAGATTCAGACTATGAGGAAAAGTCAGGCCCTCTTATAAAACATGCCTACTTGCAAGTTCACTTTACTTGGCTGGAACAGAGCTAGTGTAAAACATAACTGGCTTCAAAACTGAGCTGGATACATTTATGGAGGGGATGGTATGATGGGACAGCCTCATTTGTCAATTAATTGATCTTTAACTGTTAGTGGTAAATATACCAATGCCCTGTGATGGGTGAGGGGAGGTCTGAGTTGGTGCAGGGAATTCTTTTTTGAGTGTCTGGCTGGTGACTCTTGCCCACATACTCAGAGATTTCAATAGTCTAAAAATAAAGAAAGAGTCCTACAAAAAGTGGAAACTAGGTCAAATCACAAAGGATGACTATAAACAAATAACACAGTTGTGTAGGGGAAATCAGAAAGGCCAAGGCACAAACTGAGATCAAACTAGCTGAAGGCAGAAAGGAAAAACAAGAAAACATTTTTTAAATACATTAGAAGCAAGAGGAAGACCAAGGACAGCGTAGGACTGTTACTCAACAAAATAACAGAAAATGTGGAACTGGCAGAGGAACTAAATGATTCCCTTGTTTTGGACTTCACCAAGAAAGTTGGTGACGACTGGATGCCGAATGTAGGGGAGAGCTATTATCTTTGAAAAATCATGGAAGACTGCAGAGATCCCAGAGGACTGGAAAAGAGCAAATAGAGTGCCCATCTATTAAAAGGGAAAGAAGGACAACCCAGGGAATTATAGACCACTCCGTTTAACCTTTGTACCAAGAAAAATAATAGAGCAAATAATTAAGGAATCAATTAGCAAACATCTAGAAGAGAATAAGGTGTTAACTGACAGTCAGCATGGATTTGTCATGGACAAATCATTTCAAACCAACCTGATAGCTTTCTATGACGGGGTAACAAGCCTCATGGATACAGGGGAAGTGGTAGATGTGGTATATCTGAACTTTAATAAGGCTTTAGATATCGTCTCGCATCACCTTCTCATTAACGAACTAGGGAAGTACAACCTGGATGGAGCTACTATAACATGGGTGCAAAATTGGTTGGATAACCACTTCCCGAGAGCAGTTATCAATGGGTCACAGTCACGTGGAAGGGTATAACGAGTGGGGTACCACAGGAATCAATTCTGCATCTGGTTCTCTTCAATATTTTCATCAGTGATTTACATGATGGCATAGAGAGTACACTTATAAAGTTTGCGGATGATCCCAAGCTGGGAGGGGTTGCAAGTGCTTTGGAGGATAGGATAACAATTCAAAATTATTTTGAACAAACTGGTGAAATGGTCTGAGGTAAATAGACAAGTGTAAAATATTCCACTTAGCAAAGAACAATTCATTGCACATGTACAAAATGGGCAATGACTGCCTAGAAAGGAGTCCTGTGGAAAGGGATCTGGGTGTCAGAGTGGACCATAAGCTAAATATGAATCAGCAGTGTAACACTGGCAAAAAAAGCAAACACCATTCTGGGATGTATTAACAGGAGTGTTGTGAGTAAGAGATGAGAAGTAATTCTTTCACTCTGCTCTGCACTGATTAGGACTCAACTGGAGTACCATGTGCAGTTCTGGGTGCCTCATCAGGAAAGATGTGGAGAAACTGGAGTAAGTTCAGAGAAGAGCAACACAAATGTTTAAAGTTCTGGAACACTTGACTTATGAGGGAAGATTGAAAGAGCTGGGTTTGTTTAGTCTGGAAAAGAGGAGACTGAGAGGGGACATGATAACAGTTACCAAGTACCTAAAAGGTTGTTAGGAGGAGGAGGAGGGAGAAAAATTCTTCTCTTTAACTGCCAATGATAGGACAAGAAGCAATGGAGTCGAATTATGGCAAGGGAGGTTTACGTTGGACATTAGGGAAAAATCCCTAACTCTCAGGGTGATTAACCACTGGAATAAGTGGCCTAGGGAGGTTGTAGAATCTCCATCAATGGAAGTTCTTCTTCACACAACGCACAGTCAACTTGTGGAACTCCTTACCTGAGGAGGTTGTGAAGGCTGGGACTATAACAATATTTAAAAGGGAACTGGATAAGTTCATGGTGGCTAAGTCCATAAATGGCTATTAGCCAGAAAGGGGTTAAGAATGGTGTCCCTAGCCTCTGTTTATCAGAGGATGGAGACGGATGGCAGGAGAGTGATCACTTGATCATTGCCTGTTAGGTTCACTCCCTCTGGGGCACCTGGCACTGGCCACTGTCGGTAGACAGATACTGGGCTGGATGGACCTCTGGTCTGACCCAGTACGGCCTTTCTTATGTTCTTATGTTCTTAAGTTTTTAAGAGCAGGTCAGACAAACACCTGTCAGAGATGGTTTAAGAGGGTACTTGGTCCTGCCATGAGTGCAGGGGACTGGACAAAACCCTGGCTGGGGTAATTTAGGGGGAGTGGTCCTGCTTTTTAGCAGGGGGTTGGACTAGATGACCTCGTGAGGTCCCTTCCAACCCTATTATTCTATGATTCTATGACTCGATGACCTCCCATGTTCCCTTCCAGTTTCTGTGATTCTATGATTAGCTGATCAACATATTTGGGGTCAGAAGTGGATTTCCCCCCTGAGCAGATTGGCAGGGACTCTGGGGGGTTTTCACCTTTCCCTGTAGCATGGGGCCTGGGTAATTTGGTGGTGGTTTTTCTATACCTTGAATTCTTTAAAGTTTTTTAAACCATGATTTGGGGATATCAGTGATTCAGTCACAGGTTAGGTGCCTATTGCAGTAGTGGGCAGGAGGTCAGACTAGATGATCCTATCAATTCCTTCTGACCTTAAAATCTATGAAGCTGTGAAAACCACAAACACTCCCAAGAAGCACTAGTCACAGGACACCCGCATAAGCACTTCCAGAACAATCATGCCAGAACACCCCAATACCAAGATATAGTATAAACACCTTCCCCAAGATGATACAGTGACTTTATAGATAAAGTCAGGATGACAGAGTGATGGATAGAGATGTTTTGATCGAACCAACAAGTATGACATAAAGGGTGGTAACTAACCATGTTAGAGGGGCAATACATAACTTGTTTGTATCAATGTATTAAAAAAAAAAGGTGACAGACGGGTGTCTTTGGTGTAGGGCAATGCGAAAAATTCCACCGCTCACTGAGCTCCCCACCTGACTTTGGGGGGAACTTAAAAAGTTGACCTAGAGCTGCTTAAGTCGACTTAAGCAAAGTGTAGTGTAGACGCAGGGTAAATTAAGTCAACTTGAGCAAGCTTAAGTCGACTTAATTTACCAGTATAGACGCAGCCTATGGGATCCTAGGACCGTGCTTTGTTGACAATAAACCTGGCCAAGTGGCTTTGCTATTAAAGCAAGTCTTTGGTCTCTTTGTGTAGTTCGACAAGATCTGCTGAGCCAGTTATTTGCACAGACTCAGCACAGCACTATAAAGAGAACAAACACACAGCCAACAGCTGACAACATCTGTCAAAACATTCAATAAAAGGAGGGAAGTTGGAGACACAAACCTTTCTTTCTGCCTCTGGCTTTCTTGGATCTGCTCTATACGTACTGCGGAATATGGCGAAAGCCAAAGGGAGATATGCAAGCTATGTAAAATAACTTGCATATCTTCCTTCGACTGTCTAACTCCTACTTACTGTGGTGGCTCCACTGCACGGAGTCAAAGGGAAACACTCTCCCTTCGACTCAACACTTCTCTTTTTCAGGGGGTGGACTTATCTTACCAGGTCGCCCTCCTGATTGATAGAACAGGTCTTCACTGATCCACTCAATCGATCTGGAGAGATTGAACTGACACGATGAATTTGGTGCCATCAGTATAGAACTGACCATAATCTAGCTGTCTGCCTAAAGAGACCCTGCCTGTTCAACACCTTAGTGGGGGAACTAAAGCTGAGAGAAAAATATCCTCAAAGACAAACAGCTCAGGAACACATTTGCAAATTAGATAAACAAATTATGGAGCCAAATCTGAAATGCGAAATAATTTCCCTCAGAAAAGTTTTGCATGAGAAAAGCTGCACACCTGTCAATGGGAGCAGAGCAAACTTGGCAGAACTGTAAGGGATAGAACATTCTCCTGATGCTCGTGACAAACAGGTCAGGTTCTGCAGACTGAAGTACCCTTTGTACATGATCCATGTTTTATTGCACAATGAAGAATTAAACACATTCTTCAAATTGCATTGAATACCTTCAACCAGCAAATTAATGGGAGAAAATTGAATTCATCAGCTTAATTATTAACTGAATGTTAGTCTCCACTCCTATAATAATAAGTATTAACTGCTAGTCAGACACCATCCTTTGCAGACTCTGCATAGGGGTATCCCTTGTCCACCAATGAATTTCAACTGCCTCAGTGTGGAAGATGACAACTATTTAACCATGTCACAGCAACATAACAGTTTAGGACAGGAAGTCAAAAATATTATATTCAACTGAAAATAGAACGGGACTTCAGGAAGGCAAAATTTAATTACATAGATTAGAATTTGGCCAGATATCATAGTTAACCCTGTAACACTATAAAAAATGCCAGAGAACCTCAGTGAGCGTGAATGAAAATTAGCTTTGCTTTCCATCCAAAACATGGCACCACAAGCAGTGTAGAGCAGCCAACACCATGCTAGATCACTGATGTTATTATTAAGTCAACAGTGGGAAAAACAACCCCTCCAGCAGGCTGCCTCCTACCTTCACTACTCCATCACCTTCCTACAGCATCTCAAGTTTTTCTTGTAGGTCTCACATCCACGTACCGAACTGGCCTAAACCTGCTGATCTTATACTGTGGCCTAGCTGCTAATGACACTCTGGAAAGTGAGTGCAAATAATCAGTGACACTTACTGGGCAAAGAGGTGTCTGGAGCGGACAATGAATTTGAAGATGTACTCCAAAGCTTTGAAGGTGCGTAAGAGTGACTCACAGTGCTCCTCTTGGCTGGCTGAGTCCACATACTGCGTCAGCACTGAGATCAGCTTCCTGAATGATGGAGACAGAGATGTGGGAAGTGGGTCCTGAAGGTTAATATGTCTCTTAAATCTAACCCTCCCCACCACAGATCCTGGTCTGAGGGGAACTCTAGATTTGCTGGAGAGTTCAGGGCCCATGCAAGTCACATCCAGGTCTCCGAATGCCAGATCCCTAGCCGGCCTCATTGTGAAGAGAAAGGGGAACTTCCTGTACCTCGGGAGTCTCTCTCCAGACTCTCCTGCCAGCCATCGACAGCTCTCTGGCATCCTGCTGTACCTCAGGGCTCTGATCTGCATACTCCATGTCTGGAGGTGGATGGGAGGAGACAGGAATGAGGGCCCTACGTGCAGAGGCAAGTTACTGGTCTGATGCTTACTTGTAAGCCAGTGTGGCACTGAAGTGCTGCCGGATATAGGCCTCCAGAACAGCATTGAAGTGGTGGAACTTCGTATCAGCAATGAGCCCCACAATGAAAACCTGTAGAAGAAAATCCAAGCAGGTGTCAGCCGCAGTTTGGCACCAGGTCAAAGACCTTTTAGAAAGTGAGCGTTAGAGTACTGTTTCATGCTAACAGAAATAGTCCCAGGGGCAGGACGTTTAATACCATCAGAGATGGTCCTGGACCCTTGGTTGTGAGGGCAAAGGTGGTCATATCAAAGCCTGCCCCAAGCACATCCTTTCTCTCCAGAATGGTAAAGATTACAGAGACAGCAGCAAACACAAAATGAGCTGCAAGGAGCTCCTGAACCTAATCACTGTAAGGCATTTTACTGAGGAGGAAAGGCTGAAAGAAATGGGCATGATTAATATAGGAAAGAGAACAGAGAAGACTGGGGGTGGGGGGGGCATTAGTCTTCAAATATATAAGCAAAAATTATGAAGACTATGAAGGAATGGCTACTTACCTGTTTGTAATGGTTGCTCTTCAAGATATGGAAGCAGATGTGTATTCCACACAGGTACATGCATCTGCAGTGTGCCAGAGACAGAAGTCTTTGCAGCAGCACCCATCAGGATGATGCATGAACCCATCTAGATGGTGCATGCACCCTGACTCTTCATGTTTACTCTTTACGTGATATTAGGGTGGGGATGCCCTGACCGCCCTGTTCCTTTGCACTGGAAGAGTGACCTAAGACTCCCATGGGGTGCATCTACACTTGTAAATTAAGTTGACTTAAGCTTGCTTAAGTCGACTTAATTTACTCTGCATCTACACTACACTTTCCTTAAGTCAACTTAAGCAGCTGGTTAAGTCGACTTAAGGAAAAGTTAAGTTGATTTTCTAAAACCTCGTTTTAAGTCGACTTTTGGCTTAAGTCGACTTTCTAAAGTCGACTTAAGCCAGTGTAGACTTGGAGTAGCCCTAAGTCTACTCTAAGTCAATTTAGGGCTCTCCAGGGCTTCCCCACTGCCCACCCTGCCAGGGTGGCTGGCACAGGGAGAGCCTGGTATGCCCCCCCAAAGGGCAGGGCAGAGCCCTCCCCCTATGCCCTGCCAGGGTCCCTGTCCCCCTTTGCCCCATTGTACACAGGTACAATGGGGCAAAGGCTGAGCCCCCTGGCACTTGGCAAGGGGTGCCCCCCCTGCCACCCTGGCCCTGTTCCAGGTCCACGTAGCCCCTACAAGTTGACCTAGGCGTCCATTGTGGACGCTCTAGGTCGATTTTGTAGGGTCCCCCGAAGTTGACTTAAAATTTAGGTGTGGACATGCTAAGTCGACTTAAAGTCGACCTAAATTTACAAGTGTAGACATAGCCATGCTGAAAGGACAAAGTGTGCATTGTAGAAATCAAGTCTACATCCACATCTCAAACAACAAAGAGGTACAAACAGGTCAATCACCGTTCTTTCATCACTGAGTGGATTCAGACATGTATTCTATTCAGATGGCTCATAAGGAGTATTGTAAATGGTGCGGTCAGAGTCTGTTTGAATAGTGATTGAAACATTACTTTTCCAAAGTTTGCATCTGACCTGGAAACTGTGATGGCATACTGATAAATAAAGGTACATATGGGAGACCAAGTAGCCACCCTAAAAATGTCCTGGCTGTTCAGAAATGTTTTGGATATCACCGGCACCTTCACTGAGTGGGCTGAGAGCATCTGAGGGGAAGGAGAGCTGGCTATATGACATAAAGTATTAATAAAAGAAATGATCCATCTGGAGATTGTTTGAGCTGAGACGGCTTGATCCTTCATCTCATCTGCATAACAGACAAAAACCCTAGAAGATCGTCTAACAGCTTGAATATTTCCAAAGGGGTAGCCGTGTGAGTCTAGTTCAGCAAAACAAAGCAGGAGTCCTGTGGTACTTTTAAAGACTAATACAGTTATTTATCACGAGTTTTCGTGGGACAAAATCCCCGAAAGCTCATGCGATAAATAAATTCATTAGTCTTTAAAAGTGCCACAGGACTCCTTGTTTGTTTAGCTTTGAAAATGTTCAAGTAAAAAGCCAATGCTGAGAATATAAAAATGGCCACAGTGAGTCAGACCAATGATCCATCTGGCCCAATATCCTGTCTTCTGACACTGGCAGCTGCCATGTGCCTCAGACGGAATAAGCAGAACAGGGCAATTATCAACTGATCCATCCCTTGCCATTGAGTCCCAGTTTTTCGAAGAGACATTATTCAAGGCACAAGAGCAAACTATTCCTCTGCATAGGAAGGATAGGAAGTATGGCAAGAGGCCACCCTGGCTTAACCAGGAGATTTTCAATAACCTAAAAATAAAGAGAGTCCTACAAAAAGTGGAAACTAAGTCAAATTACAAACAAATAACACAATTATGTAGGGGAAAAATGAAAAAGACCAAGGCACAAACCGAGATCAAACTAACTGAAGGCATAAAGGATAACAAGAAAACATTTTTAAAATATATTAGAAGCAAGAGGAAGACCAAGAATAGTGTAGGACTGTTACTCAACAAAAAGGGAAAAACGATAACAGAAAATGTGGAAAAGGCAGAGGAACTAAATGATTCCTTTGTTTCAGTCTTTACCAAGAAAGTTGGTGACGACTGGATGCCTGATTTAGGGGAGGGCAGTAAGAATGGGATAGGATCAGAAGTTAAAATAGAGAAAGAACAAGTTAAAAATTACTTAGACAAGTTAGATGTCTTCAAGTCTCAGACTCATAGGCTATGTCTACACTTGCACTTTTAAGTCGATTTAGTTAAGTCGACTTAGTGTGTCTACACTTAAAATTAAAGTCGACAAAGGGGAACTTAAAAAGTCGACCTACAGCGTCCACACTGGACGCCTAGGTCGACTTTGTGGGGCTTAGGGGGACCTAGGGCAGGTCCACTGGGGCAGGGGGGCACCCCTTACCCAATGCCAGGGGGGCGTCAGCCTTTGCCCCATTGTACGTAGGTACAATCGGGCAAAGGGGGACAGGGACCCTGGCAGGGCAGAGGGGCAGGGTGGGCAGGGCTCTGCCTTCCCCTGTGGTGGGGCATGCCAGGCTCCCCCTGTCCATCCCCCCCAGCAGGGAGGGCATTGGTGTAGTCCTGGGGTACCCCTAAGTCGACTTAGGGCTACCCCATGTCTACACTGGCTTGAGTCAACTCTAGGGAGTCGACTTAAGCCTTAGGTCTACTAGAAAGGAGGTTTAATAAAATCAACTTAATTTTCATAGAATCATAGGGTTGGAAGGGACCTCACGAGGTCATCTAGTCCAACCCCCTGCTAAAAAGCAGGACCACTCCCCCTAAATCACCGCAGCCAGGGGTTTGTCTAACCGAGCCTTAAAAATCTCCAAAGATGGAGATTCTACCACCTCCCTAGATAGCCCATTCCAATGCTTCACCACCCTCCTAGTGAGAAAGTTTTTCCTAATATCCAACCTTGACCTCCCCAGCTGTAATTTGAAACCATTGCTCCTTGTTCTGTCCTCTGTTACCCTCGAGAACAGCCTAGCTCCCTCCTCTTTGGAGCACCCCTTCAAGTAGTTGAAGGTTGCTATCACATCTCCCCTCAGTCTTCTCTTCTGCAGACTAAATAAGCCTAGTTCCTTCAGTCTCTCCTCATCAGTCATGTGTCCCAGCCTCCTAATCATTTTTGTTGCCCTCCGCTGGACTCTTTCTAATTTGTCCACATCCTTTCTGTAGTGGGGAGCCCAAAACTGGACACAGTATTCCAGATGCGGCCTGACCAGTGTCGAATAGAGGGGAATTATCACATCCCTCCATCTGCTGGCAATACTCCTACTGAGGCAGCCTAATATGCCATTTGCCTTTTTGGCAACAAGGGCCCACTGTTGGCTCATATTCATCTTCCCGTCCACCGTAACCCCCAGGTCCTTTTCTACAGCGCTGCTACTTAGCCGATCGGTC
>ML686116.1:699737-734949 GCA_007922175.1 Pelusios castaneus
TAAGGTGGATCGAAAACTGGTTAGATCAACGGGCTCAGCAGGTAGGAATCAATGGCTCGATGTCTGGTTGGCAACCGGTAATGAGTGGAGTGCCCCAGGGGTCGGTCCTGGGGCCGCTTCTATTCAACATCTTCATTAATGATCTTGATGATGGAATAGACTGCGTGCTTAGTAAGTTTGCGGATGACACCAAGTTGGGGGGAATGGTAGATACTCTGGAGGGCAGGGACAGGATCCAGGGAGACTTGGACAAATTGGAACACTGGGCCGAAAGAAACCTCATGAGGTTCAACAAAGACAAGTGCAAAGTCCTGCACTTAGGACGGAAAAATCCCATGCACTGCTACAGGCTGGGGACCGATCGGCTAAGTAGCAGCGCTGTAGAAAAGTACTTGGGGGTTATGGTGGACGGGAAGATGAATATGAGCCAACAGTGTGCCCTTGTTGCCAAAAAGGCAAATGGCATATTAGGCTGCATCAGTAGGAGTATTGCCAGCAGATCGAGGGATGTGATAATTCCCCTCTATTCGACACTGGTCAGGCCACATCTGGAATACAGTTTTGGGCTCCCCACTACAGAAAGGATGTGGACAAATTAGAAAGAGTCCAGCGAAGGGCAACAAAAATGATTAGGGGGCTGGGGTACATGACTTATGAGGAGAGACTGAAGGAACTAGGCTTATTTAGTCTACAGAAGAGAAGACTGAGGGGAGATTTGATAGCAACCTTCAACTACTTGAAGGGGTGCTCCAAAGAGGAGGGAGCTAGGCTGTTCTCGAGGGTAACAGAGGACAGAACAAGGAGCAATGGTTTCAAATTACAGCTGGGGAGGTCAAGGTTGGATATTAGGAAAAACTTTCTCACGAGGAGGGTGGTGAAGCATTGGAATGGGCTATCTAGGGAGGTGGTAGAATCTTCATCTTTGGAGATTTTTAAGGCTCGGTTAGACAAAACCCTGGCTGGGATAATTTAGGGGGAGTGGTCCTGCTTTTTAGCAGGGGGTTGGACTAGATGGCCTCGTGAGGTCCCTTCCAACCCTATTATTCTATGATTCTATAAGTCGACTTTAAGTCGACTTAGTGCGCCTACACTTAAAATTAAAGTCGACTTAAAGGGGAACTTAGAAAGTCAACCTAGAGCGTCCACACTAGACGCCTAGGTCAACTTCTAGGGGCTATTGGGCACCTAGGGGAGGTCCACGGGGGCAGGGGCACCCCTTGCCCAATGCCAGGGGGCTCAGCCTTTTTCCCATTGTACCTGGGTACAATGGGGCAAAGGGGGACAGGGACCCTGGCAGGGCATAGGGGCAGGGTGGGCAGGGCTCTGCCCTGCCCTGTGTTGAGGCATGCCAGGCTCCCCCTGTGTAACCCCCCCCCCGGCAGGGAGGGCAGTGGGGGAGTCCTGGAGAGCCCTAAGTTGACTTAGAGTCAACTTAGGGCTACTCCAGGTCTACACTGGCTTAAGTTGACTTTAGAAAGTCGACTTAAGCCTAAAGTTGACTTTAAACCAGGTTTAGTAAGGTCGACTTAATTTTCTTTATGTCAACTTAAGCAGCTTGCTTAAGTCGACTTAAGGAAAATGTAGTGTAGATGCAGAGTAAATTAAGTCGATTTAAGCAAGCTTAAGTCGACTTAATTTACAAGGGTGTAGACGCACCCTTTGATACCCTGCCTCGGAGACAAACTTGTTGATGAGCATTCTGTTTGTTTATGTGCTGCTGTCTGAAATAGTGGTGAAGCCCTTTGTCTCAGGGCATAGGGCTCTTTCTCCGAAGGTGCTTTGTTGGGTCCAGGATTGCAGGATGGTCTTAGAGACTTCTCCATAAGTATCAGCTTTAAACAGAGGACTAAGTCTTTCCTGGCCATTGCACTGAGGTTCTTACAGTGACTGCATTTTTGAGGGACGTGCGTCTCCCCTAGGCAGCAAACGCACTGTGAATGCCCATCTGAGGCAGGCATGGCTTCATTACAGGAGGAACACCTCTTGAAGCCTGGTGATCCTGGCATTTTAAGAATTTAGTCTTTTTACCAGGAATTATGACAGAACTGGGTAGAAAGAAAAGGGGGATGATAGAATTTAAAAAAAAAAACTGACTAAATTAATTGACTAAAACTAAGTAAACTATGACTAAATATTTGTTTTGGAGGACAAGGAGACATATCTCTGTGCTGAGGAGCTCCATCTTTGACTGTTGGTGGTTGAAAAGGGACTGGAGGGGTTAGGGTGGTTGCATGTGTGCTAAAGCCTCTCAAGCCTTTCACAAGCTGCTTCTGCATGACCAGGACAAGTACTGATAAAAAGTCTCCGATCAATGGCGTGCTGTGAAGTGGAGCAGCCACAGGGACAGCACTCGAAGAAGAAGAATTTGTTTAGAGTTTAGTCTTGACTCCTGCAGGAGTGGGTTGGAGGTTCTATGACTTGCATTGTGCAGGAGATCAGACTAGATGGTCATATTGGTCCCTTCTGACTTTAAAATCTTTGAATCTACGAGTTCTTATGAGTTGCTGCCTGCATTAATTTCACTTATAACATCTATATCCATATCATATGGTAATAGTTGTATTGTGAGCCCCTGTGGCTGTGTAAATCATCACACAGGATAGAGGCATTAACTAGTGTGAAGAGCTGGTCTCCAATAGGTGTCACATCCTGCCTGATAGGGAAGGTCCATCAACACGAGATGGACCCTTGTGGAATATTAAAGAGAAGAAAATGTGTTTGTTGTTCTGCCCTCCTCCCACCATGAAGAAGAGCTGTGCAAGTGAATTTCTCCAGTCAGCTGAGTTGGCAGCTCAGAGTACAAGAGAGAAACTGAATAAAAATCCCTCCAAAGAAAAAACTTGTATCTTTGTTTTGCATGGACTCTCAAGGGCCAGGTTTTCTAAGCATAGGCAAGAAGTCCCAGCTGCTTTACCTGGGTTAGCCCTAAAGAACATATAGACATTGCTTATTACAAAAGCTTCTACTACCTTTTGAAATGTAAGATTGAAATAACTTGCGTGCATATATATTTACTTGCTTTAATCCTGTAAATAACACTTTTTTCTTTCATAATAAATCTTAATATAGTTCATTATAGGATTGACTATAAACATTGTCTTTGGTGTGAGATCTAAGGTGCAATTGACCTGTGGTGACTGGGAGTAATCTCAGTATTGCTAAATGAACCAGAATATTGCTGTGATTCTTGGTGTAAGGGATCACCTATCACAAAGGAAAGCCAACCTGAGTGGTGACATAGATTGGAGTACCCAAGGGGATACTCTTTAACTTCATAGTTAAGCTGTTACAGTGCCTGAGGAGTTTATAAATGATAATTGTTTGGTGAAATTTAAATACAGAATATAAATATAGAACTCACAACCAAGTTGGGGTTTGTAACCATAGGTAATGCTTCAGAAGACTTCTGGCTCTGGGGCCCTGTGTGCATGTAAACCTGAGTGGAATACACATCTGCATCCATTCGAAGAAGAAAATTGTTCTCCTTGTCCAGGGCCGGATTAACCCTCCTGTGGGCCCTGGGCTGTGACTCTCTGTGCCCCCCCCCCTTGGGCGCCTCTCCACCACCACAGCCACCTGCACCCAGCTGGGGCAGACACCCAGCCCAGGGCTGGAGTAGATCATGGTTCTGCACCCCACTGGTGCAGGCTGAATTGGCAGCCACTCCATTCCCAGCAGTAGGAAAGCCAGGGCAGCCACAGGGCCAGTCTGGAGCCAGGGAGTGCAGAGCAGGGGCGCGGGAAGGGCAGGGTTGGCACTCGGTCCTGTGGAGTGGCATCATAGTGTGGGCCGGCATAGCAGTGCTGAATCTGGATTGGGGGCTGGGACTCGGGCTGGTGTGGGGGTGGGCAGAATGGACAGCCTGGGGCAAGATAGACCACCACTGGGAGGCTGGAGTGCTGCGTGGGGATGTAGGGGCTCTGGACTTGGGGCAGAGCAGGCAGCTGGGGGCAGAGTAGGATTTATTTTTGCGGAGCAGTGAGGCCCCTCCTAAGCCTGAGGCGCTGGGCTGCAGCCCTTAAAGCCTGTGCCTTAATCTGGCCCTAGCCATGCCCACCAAAAGACAGACAAGAAGTAATTGGCTTAGGTTGTAGCAAAGAAGATTTAAGTTAAATATTAAGAAAAACTTTTCTAAGTCAAAAGAGAGCAAAGCAAGGGAACAGATTATCTATGGAGGCTATGGAATCTCTATTGTTGGAGGTTTTTAGAAGCAAGTTAGACAAATATCTGTTATGGATGGGTCTATGTATACTTAATTCTGCCTCTGCAGAGGTAGTGGGCTAGATCATCGGTTCTCAACCAGGGTTATGTGTATCCCTGGGGGTATGCAGTGGTCTTCCAGAGGGTACATTATCCTATCTAGATATTTGCCTAGTTTTACAACAGACTACATAGAGAGCAACAGCAAAGTCAGGAGAAGTTAAAATTTAACACAGACAGTGATTTGTTTATAGTGTTCTTTGTACTATACACTGAAATGTAAGTGCAATATTTATATTCCAATCAATTTATTTTATAATTATATGGTAAAAAGGAGAAAGCAAGCAATTTTTCACAAGTAGTGTGCTGTAACAATTGTATTTTTATGTCTGATTTTGTAAGCAAGTAGTTTTTAAGTGAGGTGAAACTTGAGGGTACTCAAGACAACTCAGACTCTTGAAAGGGACACAACAGTCTGGAAAGGTTGAGAACTACTGGACCAGATGACTTCTTGAGGTCACTTCCAGCCCTAGATTTCTATCATTCTGTCCTAAAATTTACAGAGAATGCACACACAGAGCTCATTTCCCCCACTGAAAACACCAGCCACCTCAGATGGGAAGATTGCAGTCCCCCTGCCTCAGACTCCAACTGTTCAGAACCGAGTTACTTTGGTACTGGACCCAGTACTGACACAAAAGGAGTAAGTCCCCGATACTGAGTCACTCACACCACTGGCAGAACACAGCATTAGGGGAAGTACTGATTCAGAAGGGAAAATGCTTGCTGCTGAATCACACCACTTCCTACAACACTGCACACTTGAGTGCTGCTCTGGGCATGAGCGCCCGCACTCACTTGGAGATAGAGCGCACTCTAGTGACAAGATTCAACCTTGCTTGTTCTGCGAGATCTAAAAGAATCCCAGGCCATGCCTAGATGGCTCTAGGATGTTACGCAATCTAATCAGGCATAGCAAATCCTAAACTAGATATCTCAAGAGTCTCCTCAGTCTTTTCTCCCAATCTGTGACCACGCCTGCTTTTCAGGAATTTCTTTTTGACATCATAGGTGGTTCCTCTCCTGGGTCAGAACTGGCCAGGGAAGAGGAAAATAAAGTGCTCTGCCTTCCATTAGTGTAGAGATGGGAACATAATCTGATGAGAAGGTATAGAAGTGAAGAAGTTTGGCAGTAGGCATATCAGCTGGTGGGAGTGTAGAGGGGTACCAGATCTAGTCTGACACCACCCAGGGTCAGGGCTGAGAGGAGGAGGGAACAGAAACCAACTTACTAGGGCATCAAAGATGAGCGTATCATAGTCATCAGTGGCTGAATTCTCCATCATAATTGAGAATAAGGCATCCAACGTGTCCTGAAGGAACTGAGGGAGACACAAGAAGAGTAGGAGACTGAGTGATATCTCTTAGTGTGATTCCTGACCCATCCCAAATGCCACCTGAGTCCAATGGAAAGGAAAGGAGAGGTTACTTACTTGTACAGTAACTTGAGTTCTTCAAGACGTTTTGCCTCTACAGGTTCTCCACTATAGGACGAGCATGGTCCTGGGTGGTTTTCACTGGGGATTGTACAATACAGAAGTAGTGTTCATGGGCCCAAGCCTACATTGAACAGTTCCTCATGTTCCCATACGAGGGCAAATAGGGCCTGCAGCCACTCAATTCCTTCTCATATGCAAAGCTAGAGATTCTGTTCCAGAGGGAAGGAGAGAGGGAGGTGGAGCCCATATAGGGTCAAAACATAAAAAAGAACTCAAGTTACTATACAGGTAAGTAACTTCTCCTTCTTTGAGTACATGTCCCTATGGTGCTCCACTGAAGGAGACTCCGACACTGTAACTTAACATGGAGGTAGATGGCGAGGAGGCAGATCCCAGGCACTTTGGAGGACTGCGTCATCAAATATCATGTCAGCTCCAGAAGCAAATAAAATAACATAATGCATGGCAAAGGCATGGCATAACAGGATCCGCTTCACCACCTTGGTGCCTTCTGATGGCTATCTGGGGAATCATCTCTCAGACAGACAGACGCCCCTCTCCGTGGTGTCTCGTGGTTCTGGCTAGTGCAGCCAGCTAGCCAGAGAGAGGACCTTCTCCCTCCAGCTCCTCCAGCAGACTGAACAGCTTGCTCTGCTGCTCCTCCCTTTATACTGGCATCTCGCCCCGCATTGGCTGCTGCAGCCAGGCCCCTTTTAACTCTTGCTAGCCCAGTTAACTTCCTGTTAACCACAGTGGAGCCACTGCACCACTACAGGGGTGATATTTAAAATATCTACTGGGGGAGCTCAGGCTTCTGAACCTCTTCTTATTGAATCTGGAGGAAGTCCATCAGATGTTTCATAAGATCCTGGAAAGCCTTAAAGTCATCCACACAAGATGGCAGCAATGGCATTACTGACTCATATAGAGAGGTGAAGGACCTGGCTGAAGGAAGGGAGTTTGCTTCAGTCTTTGCCTTTTGTTCCTCTTGTAAGTCTCCCAGTACCAAGGGAGATACGGTACCAGAGAATGGTTCATTGGTGCCTGTACATAATGCTGTACTGGTTAGTGTTGGGATTTGTTTTGAGCTTGCACCCTATAAAACTGTTCACCAAATTGCTCTCAGAGGTTCCAGTAAGTCTACTGAGAAGGGGGTTAGGGGAAGGGTCCCCAAGAGTATTCACATCCTTGAGGTTGAGTGTGTTTTCAGGTTTCCAGAAGGTCCTCTTCAGTAAATGGACTCAGGAGGGTATGCTGATACAATAATAAGGCAGAGCCCTGTACCAAGACCTCAGAGTCAGAAGTATCCTCTCTTGTTTCAAGAGGGAAGCCTTATGCAACCCAGTACCAAGGGTTGGAAGCCCGAGAGTCGTGTTGTAGCTGTTGGGGCAGTACCAGGGGAGATCTTCTTAGTAGGGAGACACTGGTTCATCTGAGACTAGAAGGTCCTCTGGAGGAAATGGATCTGGAGGCTGATGGAGGGCTACGAATGCTGGCCCGTGTTCAGAGCCTGAGTCAGTACTAGAGCTGGGAACATAGATTAGTGAGGAGATACTGAATGTGGTACCCGAGAGGTTGACTGAGGGGCTTCTCAGACCTTGGAACTGTAAGAAGACAATAGTGATAGAACCTGTGGAGTAATCCTGTATATATCAGTGTGCTGAGAGGTGTCAGAGGTAGATATTACCCTGACAGGAGAAGACTTCTCCGCATACTACTTCTTATGCGATACTGATGTCTCAGTTTCGGTTTCAGACAAAGTCTCCCAAGAGTGAGATTTTTTTGTTTCTCTGGGACAGGGAAAGAAGCTTGTCTTCCCTATAAATGTTGGTCTCTGGGGCTGCTGTCTAGGTTTCAATAGTCACCAAAGTGGCCTGAGATATTAAAGTTGGTGTACCAGGAAAGGGGGAGTAGACCCCTCAGCCTCTCTTTTATTTCTAGAGTTGCCTTTAAACACTGAGCAGGCCTTGCATTTTGATGGAATGTGAGCATCTCTGAGACACTGCTGACAAATAGAGTGCCTGTTGCTGCAGAGAAAAGCCCTGTGGCAGGGCTTAAATGCTGGGGTCTTAGGTATAACCTAGCATGCGGAAGCTCTAGCGAAAGTCCTGAGAAAAGGAGTAACCTCCCCTTTGAAAGTACAACTGTGCTGAAATAAAATAAAATTGAAATTAAAAAATGACAAAAATAATCAAAGTTATCTAAGTAAGAAAATTTAAAAATAAGTGAGAAAGGTGGGAAGCTCTAAAATAGTGGACACCTAATGCTCCATCTCAAGCTACAGGTTGTTGAGAAGGAAATGAGTGGCAGCAGGTCCACACCTCCCTATATGACCTCCTATGAGAACATGTGGAGCTGCTCTGCACAGGCTTGAGTCCCCAGACACTGCTTTACAATTCCTGCCAAAAGTGCATGGACAAGCATGCATCCTATGGTGGAGTACTCATAGGGGCATAGAGTTGAAGAACAGAAATATATTCCCTGGGTCCTAGGCAATATTAATCCTTACAATCTGTTCACCTCAGTTTTCCCCAGTATGGTACTTCTAAACCAGGAGGAGAAAAATCTAAATGTAATAATAATAATAACAATAATAATAATAATTTTATTTAAACCAGATTTCTTTACATACTTTTTAATAAATTTAAATTAATTTTTAAATTGACAACCTATATTAAGGCCTAACTTATTATGACCTACTAAAATCATTTAAATTAAATAAAAAAAATATTAAACAGTACATGTTAGCTGTCAAGTTTTAATGTAAGTCAAAGCACGTGACTGGTGGAAGTCACTCACTTAACACCTCAAACTACAATTCGTTGAAGGGCTACACTAACTTTTGACAGCACTAACCTCTTCTGTATGCACAGAGAGTATTTTCTTCTTTTCAGTTTATTCGACTAGTCCTATTCAATGACTAGTTCATTCAAAGTTAAGAAAACAATTGGGAGTGGAAAAAGCAGGAAAATGTATTTTTCTCTTCTAATCCATGAACAAAAACTAGGTATGAGAGGATGAGATCTACAAATTCTAAAATCTTGAAGAACACAGTGACCAGAAATAATCAATTCACTAACTTGTAGAAAATCAGCCTTAAATGCAAAACATGTTTTGAAAAGCTTTTCAATTAATTGTTTTCTTGGGTTGTTGGCAAATGTAAGGTATTTTTATTTAATTTAAATTGTTGGTTTTGTTCATCTTAATTAATTTGAATCTCAATTCAAATGGAGCTAGAAACAAATCATAAGTAAAAAAAATTACTCCTCATTTTAGTAAATAAAAAATGCCGAGGCTCTTTCTTAAGCCACTCTCCGTGGTGCTGAAGCAGTCTGCGGCTCTTGGAGTGTGGAGGGCGTTTGGCTCCATCGGCTCCAGCTGATTCTGAGGCAGCTGAATCAACGGTGCCTGTGACCTCAGTGAGGAGTTCTTCTGAGGTTTGTGGCTTGTACGGCACCGAGGTGTTCTGTGGTGCTGACCCCTGGGATGCCCTGTTGTTTGGCAGCCTGTCTGAGGGGTCGGTTTCTGCTGCAGCAGCCACGGCTTTCTTTTTAGCCT
Source organism: Pelusios castaneus (assembly GCA_007922175.1). NCBI lineage: Eukaryota > Metazoa > Chordata > Testudines > Pelomedusidae > Pelusios > Pelusios castaneus. The sequence goes on from ML686116.1 coordinate 708,995, forward strand.
CTATGCTGTTTTTTGTGCCTGAGGGACCTACAGCCTCTTTGGCACAGCTCCTGGAGGGAGACGGGGGAGCTGTCTCTTCTTCTTAGCCTCTCCCTGCGGAGGTGATAAGTGCCTTTTGTTTCCCTGGCTCAGGGAGGCCGAGTGTCCACTACCGGGATCAGACGCCGGTCTCAGGGACTTCTCCATTAGTAGGAGCTTCAGTCTTAAGTCCCTGTCTTCCCTGGCCCTGGAACTTAAGTTTTTACAATGGGGACATCTTTCTGAAATATGTCCCTCACCAAGGCACCTTATACAGATGGTGTGGCTGTCTGAAAGCAGTATGGCATCCTGGCATTTTTCGCACCTTTTAAAGCCCGGAGAACTTGGCATAGTTGGAGTGTGCGAGCTCCGCTTTTTTTTTAAAGAAGAATTAAGGTTAATTGAAGGGAAAAAGAAAGAATCCTGATAAGGGAAAACTTTCAGAAGTCTGAGGGAAGAAAAAAAGGAAACATTTTGTGAGAGGATATTTTCTCTGCTGTGTGGACTTCGGCTGTAGAGAAGGGAATGACAGTTGGAGCCACGTGTTCTAAAGCAGCGCTGAGGGACGCCGCGAGACAGCTGTCTCGCGCGCACGGCTCCAACGGCCACTACTTTTATATCTCTCTAGGTGGCTCGGCGCGTGCCAGCGCACCTCAGGTGGAGCACCCACTGCGATCCTCTCGAAGGAGAACTATATTTGGTTGCAAATCAACATACTTAATGGTTCCCAGCCAATGAGATTGAACCTTTCTTTAGGAAAATTACAAATGCAAAACATAGTTAAAATAGATTACTTTAAAAGACTTTCTGCTTGCTGATTTAAATCATGATTAAACTAGGTCATTTCAGTAACTTTGATTTAAATCAATCAACCCACTCTATCCTAAACCTTCCCTTGTAGACAATTTTCCAGCTTTATCCATCTCCTCAACATAAGGGCATACAAATGGCCACACTGGGTCAGACGAATGTTCCATCTAGCCCAATTCTCTGTCTTCCAACAGTAGCCAATGCCAGGTGTTTCAGAGGAAATGAACAGAATACATAATCATCAAGTGATCCATCCCCTGTTACTCATTCCCAGCTTTTGACAGGAGGGCTCTCCAGATACTTGGCCTATACTCCCCCTTTTCTTTGTTTCACAGCACCGTAGTTCCTGCCCCTCAGAGATATAGACACACCCCAATGAAAGGACAAACTAGAAGCATTACAGCAGGGCTTCATGGCTGTTCATGACCTGCAGGTAGGACATGCATAACGGGGTATACAAACCCATACTGAAGAGCAAGGAATTATGGAATAGCTCTGGGCTCAGGCAGCCCTGCCCAGAAATTCCTGAAAATCCTGCACAAACTGGAGGCAGGGCTGTAGAGAGGGAAGCAGAGCAGTTCAGAGACAGGCAGTAGAAGAGGGCAGATAGCTGCTCTGAGGGGAAGTACTGTTCAGGAGCTCATTGCCTGGGATTTGACCTGTCCAGACCTGTCCAAACTTGCAAGGGAGGGGAAAGGGATGGAGTGTGTGGGTCAGAGACTTGACTGGCATGAATTGCTCTAGGAAGCTGAAGGAGATTGGGTTTGAAGTGGTTGGGGACACAGCAGCAGTTTAACAAACAAGGTATTGGGTATAGCTGCCCACCATTGGGCCCTGGATCCAACCCCAGTGGAGAAGGTGGGCCCAGGCTCCTCTACCCACTCCAAGAGACAATAAAGAAGACGCCTCCACCTCTGGTGAGCGGCCAGCTGGAAGAGACTGTGACTGTTCAAGGGCCCAGCCCTCAAGTCCCTGTGCTAAGGGGCAGGCTGGAAACCTTTGAGGACAGAGATGGATCTCAATGGAGAGATGTCCCACTAATCCCCACCCATTCACTAGGCGGCACAGTTGGTCATTGTGCACATTTATAGTGTGCTTTCTGAGAGCTACCAAATTCTGCTGCCTTACCCAGATTCCCTGTGATATACCACACACTCCAGTCAGAGTGATTCCCTGGTCTCGTCCCATACCTGATCCCTGTGGTTGTGCATGCAGCCCAGATCCCCTTAAGCCCCTTGGACGTCACTGAAAGATAAGCAACAATTTAACCTGTGATCCCTGAATATATGTTAGTTCAGGGATTGGCAACCCCCAGCACATGTTCCAAATGTGACACGTGGGCCGAGCCTGAGCAGCACGCGGCACTGCTCAGGCTCCCCCGCTGGCCCAGCCCCACAGCGCAGCCTGGGGCCACAAGAGCCCCATGCTGCGGCAAGAGAAGCGCAGCCAGCAGGGAAAAAACAGCTGTGGCGTGGGACTCCTGGCCCCTGCTGGGCAGGGCTGCTGGAGGGCAATGGGGCGAGTTGGTCCCACCCAGAGCCACTGCTGCCTGCAGGAGCTGGCCCCAGGGCTGGGAACCAAAGGCCGCCCACTGGCAGCAGCCGGCCCCAGCCAGGAACCTGAGTCCTAGCCCCGCCCCCTTTTGGCCCCACCCTCAGCATCTGCAAAGATTGCTGATCCCTGTGTAGTTATATGTTAGTCTTTAAAAGTGCCACAGGACTCCTTGTTTGTTTTGCTGAACTAGACTAACACGGCTCCCTCTTTGGAATTGAATATTTCTGTGACTCTTTTCTGAGCTCCCTAGAGTTTGTCAAAAACTATCTGGCAATGAGGTGTCCAGGCTGGAGTATCAGATCCCAGGCAGTGTCTCCCAGGGCTAGAGAGAAAGGAACAGCCCCTCCCTGTTCCAGGCTGGAGCCCTCTACGTGTGCCACCTAGCATGGCACTGGCCTTTTCCTCCACAATATCTTCAACTCCCTTGCCCATTCTTCCCTTTCCCTTGCCCATTCTTCCCTCTGTGACTCTGCACACCTGCTCACCAGGCTTCTGCTGGTCTCCACTTTCCATTTCTCTCTTTCTAAAGGAGTGGAAAATGGCAGCGTGGATCTGGGATGTTCTTCTTATGGGACAAGGAGGGCTGGCCTGGGAGAAGATGTGAAGAGCTGCCAAGAATCCTTCTTACCTTGATAACTTCTCCTCCATCCACCTTCATTAGCTTTTGGAGGTTTCCAACCAGGAGGCTGGGCTTCGACCGCCACTTCAACAGCCCCAGCAGGTCAACTGCACAGAAACAAACTAATTCATTATTTCAGTCCGAGGCACTGACTGGCTGCACCTCCAAGTCAGCCAGATCTTATTGTCCAAACCAGCCACCTCCCACCCTACAGTGCAAATGAGCTAGTCCCAACTCAGCATGAAGAAATTCAGAACTAAATCCTCTGCTGAGACAGAAAATGCTCCCGACGAGGAAAGTGGTTGAATGACCACTTCAGAAGTGACAGTGGCGTGATTCTCTGCTCACTCACACCCGCACCAACCAAGAGTAATTCCACTAAAGTCAATGGAAAGCAAGTGGTATGAGTGAACAGGGAATTGAGCTCTGCTGGTTTAGGAATTCCCTGTTGGTGTTCACATCTTCAGTGCTATGCTATTGTGAGATGTGGCATTTCATCTCTGCAATTTAACAGTGGAAAAGAAAGGAAGCAAAAAAACAAAGAAAAGTCAAAAGTGATGCCCAAGGAAATGTGTTAGTCATTAAGGTGTCACAGGACTCTCGTCATTTTTGCTGTACACAGACTAACACGGCCACCCTCTGGAAATTGTCCCCATGCAAGGCACTGAATTTAGCCATATGAAATGGAAATCTACCAACTTCATGAAAAAAATCACACAGATACAGACAGACATCATCTTCCTCTCCAAGTGCAAACAAATGGACTTCATACCAAATGGACTGAAAGTGAAAAATCCATTACGATCAACATACTACACAGACTATGGCAAGAGATTGTGTCACATACTATCAAAAAAACTACAGAACCATCTGATCAGCATCCTGTACAGCAAACAGGAGAAGATCAAGAAAGAGCTCTCAACATTGGAGACTCCCATGAAAAGCCAAACTTCCACACAAACTTCCATGTGGCTGACCTTTACAAAAACAATACAGGCCAGCTACACGACATACTTTGCTTCTCTGCAGAGGAAAATGGACATTAAACTATCTAAGCTCCTACATGCCACAAGGGATCACAACTGTGATGCCCTTGTCTCACCCAACAATATTGTAAATCTATCCAGCTACACACTTAACCCAGCAGAAGAGCCTGTCTTGTCTCAGGGACTCTCTCTGGCTGGAGGAAGGAGTTGTAGGCCTGCATTTCGGAGAGCACATAGCTATCTCCAGACCGGATCAGAGGCAGGCTTGAGCAACTTCTCAAATAGCATGAGCTTGAGTTGCAGGTCTCTGTGGGCACGAGAACTGAGGCTTTTGCAATGTGTGCATTTTTGGGGTACATAGTTTTCCCCAAGACAATGCACACAGAGAGAGTGGTCATCAGAAGCGGGCATTGCCTCCTGACACGATGAACAGCACTTGAAGCCCGATGAAGCGGGCATGGTGAGGCGGCTTGACAGGGTCTGCATGTTGATGGTTGACTCCATTGTCTGTCCCGTTGTTTCGTTATCTCTGTCCTTTCTCTGAGGACAACTTTTTTTTTTTGAAAGAGAGTCAGGCAAGGAATGAAGAAAAAGAGTAGGGAAGGGGAGGGGTTGTGTGTGTCTGTGTGTAAAATTATTTACGAGTAGACAGGGAAAGGAAGAAAACTAACTACAAAGAGAATAATAATCTATTTTGAATTATAGGGTGAGGTTTGAGAAGAAAACTGAGAAGAAGAGAAGAACTGCTGTGAATTGCTCCATCTCAGATCAGTGGTTGAAAAAGAACTGAGGATGGCGGGCAGCACACGCACACTTACAAGCACACCAAATGCTGCTGTGAGACATCACCAGCATGTGCGCTGCCTGCACCAATACTGCTATGAAGACTCTCTGATCAAGAGTGCCACGGGACACGAAACCACAGGTGGAGCACCCACAGGGACAACACTTGACAAAGAAGCAGGCAGTGATCCACGATGATATCTGCTGGGCAGATACCAGCTGACCCCTCATATGGTCTGCAATGGCGATGAAGAGTTGGGTCAACATCCAAAACGGCCTGCTTCATTCAATGTAGAAGGTGACATCCAAGGTATGCCATCTCCATTGCTCCTCCGTTACATGAGGTTTAGGAAAAAAAGATGGGGAGAAAGATATCTTGGTTAATATGAAAAAGAGATATAAACTTAGGCAGAAAGGCCAGATGTGGCCTCAACTACACCTTGTCTTTGTAAAAGACCATATGGGGGTTCTGACGCCAGCGCCCTTAATTCAAAGAGTCCTTTGGCCAAGCTCATGGCCACCAGGAAGGACACCTTCCACAATAACACGAGTAGTGGGCATGCAGCCATGGGCTCAAAAGGAGGTCCAGTTCAACTCAGCATTAGATTTAGGACCCACTGGGTCATACGGCTGCAGACCTGGGGGTAGATCCTTCCACCCCTTTTAGGAATCAGGATGTCATCAGGTAGGAGAAGGGTGTTAATCCCCTGAAGGACTGGTGGAAGGTCGAAATGGCCGCCAGGTGCACCTTTAGGGACACTCGGGCTAGTCCTTGTGACTTCAGGTACATAAGGTACTCTAGGAGAGCCTGTATAGGTGAGTTCCAAAGGGGGAGCTGAGCTAGTCTACTGCAGAGAAACAAACAGAGTCCTGGTCCAGATTTATTTATCGCATGAGCTTTCATGGGAGAAAATCCCACTTTGTTAGATGCTTTTCTCTCCCGAAAGCTCATGTGGAAAATAAATCTGTTAGTCTTTAAAAGTAACCCAGGACTCTGTTTGTTTTTCTGTATAGGTGAGGGTCCCAGAGTGAGACCTTAGGTCTGAGCCTGAATTTTAAACCACTTCCACTTGGCCCAATACGTGTCCTGTGTGGAAGGCTTTCTGCTGCCAAGCAGAATGTGTTGGACCTGGAGCAAACAGACTCATTCCTCCTCAGTCAGCCATGTAGTTTCCAGGCCGTCAGGTGCAGGGAACTGAGGAGTGGGTGCAGAAGCCAGCCATGATCCTGGGTCAGGAGCTCCTGTCACCTTGGTAACTTGGATGGAGGGGCCATCAACAGGTCGCACACTATGCTGAACCAGTGCTGGTGTGGCCTCACTAGGGCTATGAGGATGATGTTTGCTCTGTCCTTCTTGATTTTCAAGAGGACTCTCTGGAGCAGTGGCACTGGTGGGAAATCATAAAAAGGGGTCCCAACCACTTCATCAGGAAAGCATCCCATAGCGAGCCCCTCTCTGAACCCTGGAGGGAGCAGTAAAGGTGACACTTGCAATTCCAGCAGTCGCAAAGAGATAAATGTGAGGAAAGCCCCACGGCGAAAGATTGAATCCGCTACCTCTGGGTGCAACCACCAATCGTGATGCGGTAGGAACCATAGGAACCTGCTGCGGTAGGAACTGGCTGCCTCATCGTTCCTCACACCAGGTAGGTGAGACATTACTATGAGAAAATCAAACCTCATTGCAAGATTCCAAAGGCGAGTGGCTTCCTTGCAGAGCGTCAAGGAGCAAGCTCCTCCCTGACGGTTGAGGTAGTACATGGCCACCTTATTGTCCGTGAGAACCTGAATCACGTTGTGTCTCAAGGAGTGCAGGAAGACTTGGCAGGTGAGGCGAATTGCTCTCAACTCCTTGGCACTGATGTGGAGGAGTCTTTCCTTTACAGACCATATCCCTTGAGTGCTCAGATTGATACTGAGATGGGCTCCCCAACCCACATCGGAAGCATCTGAGATCAGGGTGATCAAGGGTCTCAAAAGTTTAATTCTCAAAAGTTACTCCTCTCAGGGTAGACTGTGGCTTTTGCCACCAACACAATTCTGAGGGGACCTTTGGAGTCACCATCACTACCTTTTCCAGAGAGTGTCTTTGAGGATGGTACACTGTCACTAACCAGGCTTGGAGGGGCCTGGGGGGCAGCCAGGGAAGCCACACTGCATATGTAGAGTCCTCCATATGACCAGGAGTTGCAAGCAATGTCTGGTCGTCATAGTTGGGCACCACCGGAGGCTGGTAGTGATGTCTGACATGGCTTTGAACCAGGCTTGAGGGAAGAAAGCTTTCCTCTATTTTCTGAACAGCATATAACTGGGACTTTTTCTCATTCCTCATTTATTTATTTTTCTCATTTATTAAGCCCAGGCAGTTGCAATTCTGACGTATTAACCAAATGCTATACTGGACCTGTTCTCTGGACCGGCCTCTGATGAGCCAGTTGTCTAGGTAGGGAAAAATATAAACACCCCTTCTCCATAGATGGGCCACTATGACCACCACGCATTTGGTGAAAACCCTTGGGGCCAAAGAGAGGCCAAATGGCAGGGCTGTAAACTGGTAGTGGGAATCCCCTAAAGTGAAATGTAGGAATTTCCTGTGATTTCCCCTGATAGATATATGCAAATATGCATCTTTCAAGTCGAGGGTGGCAAACCAGTCCCCAGGATCCAAGGATGGGATAATATGGGCCAGGGAGACCATCCAAAATTTGCTTTTTTAGAAATGTGTTTAGGCATCTCAGGTTCAGGATAGGTCGTAGACCCCCCCCCCCCCCAATCTGGAATAAAAGCCCTTCCCCTCTTCCCTTTTTGGCACCTTTTTGGATTGCCCCTAACCTTAATAGGGACTTCACCTCCTGCTCCAGGAGCTGTTCCTGAGAGAGGTTCCTGAAGAGGGACCAGGAAGGGGGGAAACTGGGGGAGAAACAAACTGTAGGGCATACCCCTGAGTGATCATGTCCAGGACCCAATGAACTGAGGTAATCCCTAACCACTCTGACCAACAGTTTACTAGATGGTCTCGGAAGAGAAGGGGTGGATCCTGTCTGGAGACTGAGCACCATCCTCAGGCATCCCATCAAAATTGCCACCTGCAGCTAGAATGCTGGTGAGGGATCCAAGAGGACACCGGAATGCATGTTTGCTTAGGGACTCTAATTCTATCTCTGTCCCTTGAGCTATAGGGCCTTTGGGAAGAAAACCCTGCTGCTGCTGCTGCTGCTGCTGCTGCTGCTGCTGCTGCTGCTGCTGAGGAGGAGGAGGAGGAGGAGTTTGAGGGCAGAATTGGCGCCTTGAAGACTGAGGAGTGTACAGCCCCAAGGAGTGGAGCACTGGCCTGGAATCTTTATGTCTCTGCAACTTCCCCTCAGTGTGCTCAGAAAATAACATCAAGCCTTCGAACGGGAGGTCCTGGATAGACTGTTGGACTTGCTGCGTTAATACCAAGATTTGGAGCAAAGATGCTCATCTCATTCTGATAATGAAAGTAATGGCCCTACTCGCTGAATCAGAAGCATCCCATGTCACCTGAAGGGCCACCCTGGCCACTGCAACACCCTCATGTAGCAGGGTGTTGAAGTCTAGCAACTACTCTGGAGGTAGGGACTCTCCAAATTGCTTTAGGTAGTTCCACATATTAAAGTTATATCTCCCTAAGAGGTCCTGATAATTCACAATCCTAAACTGCATTGTGACCATGGAATAAAGTTTCTGCCAAAGAGATCCAATTTCTTGGCATCTTTATTCTTTGGAGTTGGGGCAGATTGACCCTGTCTCTTCTTTTGGTTGACAGTGTCCACCACAAGAGAGTTTAGGGCAAGGTGGGTATTGTCAGAATGTTAAAGGCTTGGCTGTCCAAAGCTAGACCCCAGGGTCAAGAGGTCAAAAGCTTAAAGATGGAAAAACCACAACTGTTAATTTGGCAATAAAATCTGACATGTATGAAAGCACTCAAAAACAGGATGCAGGCAGCCAACCGCAGGAAAAAGGGGAAGGGTAAAAGGTCCCCAGCACTCCAGCTAGCTAACCGCAGAAAAAAAGATAGGTCAAAATGTCCCTGACACTCAGGCAGGGCAGCTGGACCACATGAATCAGCAGAAAATCACGCCACTGCAGTGTTGAGCAATAAAAGGAGGCCTTATGGGAGGATTGGGGGGGGGCAAGTTTGGAGTTATTGTCCCAGTTAGCTCTGAGACAGCTCTGAGGGCCTGATCACCCCCCAGGGCACTCCCCAACCGGCTCACCGTAGGATGCGGACAACAGGACCGGACGTAAAGCACTGAGGCCTGGCCAGCTAAGGGAAGGTCGGACTAGCAAACCGACACCAATTTCAACAAAGGAAAGGTAACCAAAGTAGAGTCTCGGGGTAGCGCCCGACCCTCAAACAAAGCAACAAAAGGTTTAAGGTTTTGCCCGGCTTTATACTGAGACTCTCAGATAATGAACAATAGCAGCCCTAATCTTGGGTTTGTGGCTGAAGTAGGTATTGGGGTAGGTACAGGATTTACTTTGGGTATAATTGTGTCAGTATTTCTGCTTGTGTGTTTTGTGTTTATAATTAATCTGGAGGATAAAAGCGAAGTTGTGTCAGAGACTGTGTGTGAGGAAACTGTAACCGATGACCAGGTCTGAGACTTAACTTGTATACGGCCGCACCAAGGCCCCCAGGGCTTTGAAAGCAAGGGTGTACAGGTGAACCTCGTGACCCACTGGATCCCTTTCTTGTATGAGTGTATAAACGGGCGCCCTCTGTGCTTGGCGTTCATCGCTGCTGTAACTTTGCTGCTGGGAAGGGGAAAGTGTGAATGGGGGAAACCGTTGACCAGGTCTGGGACTTATCCTGTGTTCAGCCGCCCAAGGCCTACAAGGGTCTTAAAGCAAGGGTGCACAGGTGACCCAACAGGTGTAAATGAGATCCCTATACAATAGTACGAAGGATCCTGTGTGATTGTGTCTTACATATTGGCTTGTGTTCTTGATTCTTTTGGTTTGTGTGTATTGGGCTCTGTTATATTCTCTATATCATGTGTTTAAATCCATAATTGATGAAAAACCCTGAATTTGTATTTGTGCAATAAGTGGCATTGTAGTTTAGAGTGTCTGTGGATATATTGGGTGTTTATTGTACTACTAATCATTGCCTTAATCTGGTAATCTGTGTAACCTGTATGCAGTAATAAAAGTCACATGCATAGTGTATAAACAAAAATTCATTGCTAGTGATGGTCTTTGCCTAGGGGTTTTTGGAGCTCCCCCAGCATCCGCATATAAAGGACCGGGTATTTGTTTGGGCACCCTTCCTCCTTTAGGGGATAAAGCCTGACAGGTATAAGATACTCAAAGGCCCTGGCAGGCACATAATACTTTTGCTCAGACCCTTTAGATGTGGGGGGGCTTGCCACAACAACTTAACAATTTTCAAAACCCCTTCACGGGCAGGTAATGCCACTCTAGTTGGGGCAGCGGCCACCAGCACATTAAAGAAGGAGTCCGAGGATTCCTTCAGTTCCTCTACCTCCAGCCCTAGGTTAGAGGCCATCCTTTTTAACAACTCCTGATGGGCCTTGTAATGATCTGGGCAGGGAGGATAACTCCTGGACCACCGCTTTGTCTGGGGACCATGATGAGGAAAGATAGGGGGCTGTTACCGCACCAGATGAGGGACCTTCCCCTGGATCTGAGTCTTCCTCAGAACCTGAGAGCTGAATAGTGGGCTCTTTTATAGCTGGTTGGGCCCCTGAAATGATGGAAAGGGGCCTAGTCCCTGTGGGAAAAACCAAGGGTGCCCAGTAAGGCCACTGGGCCAGCCAGCCCTGAGACTGTGGGGCTGGTAACACAGGACTTGACTTAGTTTCATGGGTCTTCTCTTGAGATAGACTCTTCTTGCGGAGTCGTGACAACCCACTACTGGACAAGGTACCTGAGGAGGATCTAGTTGCCTTATTGGTGCGGCACTTAGACCTCTTAGCAGGGCACTCTCTATCGGACACCAAAGAGAAACTGCGGTGCCAAACCCAGTGTCAAAATGTCGGGGACTGATCCATTGACGAGCTTGAACACCTGCCTCACCTCCTCGGTACTGAGGACTTATGGTGCCGCTTTTCCCCCCACAAAGTCTTTGCTCAGTGATCGAGACCTGTGGTGACTTTTTCTCAGTGGGGACAGTGCCGGAGAAGAAGAATAACAGCGGTGCCAAGCTTGGAGACTGGACAACAAAGAGAAGCAGTGCCCAGGATCACTTGGTGCCAGGGAGGACAACTGTTGAGGCGAAGTGGAGCACTGCCAGGGACGGGGCACAGACCGTGCCAGGTGGGTCTCTACTAATGATGCCAGTCTCTCCAGTGCTGGAGGAGGATGCTGCCACACCAGAGAACCCAACGTGGGCTTTCCTCTCGACAGCAGACATCTCTCCTTTCCTGCAGCCTCTTGTTATGGAGGCAGAGGCATGGGCAAGGTCAACAAGGCTTGAGCCACCTTGAATGCCTCTGACTTTGACAGAGCAGGAACACTGTCACCTGGACACTGCCTGGAGTCGGGGATGGCTCTCGCCAAGGTGAACAGCACACCCCTCTGCTGGGCATCACTTGGTACCACTGACGAGGTGGATACCGGTGGGTGACCTCAGTCAGCTCATGGCTTCCTCTTCTTAGCTGGCTCAAGCAGAGAAGGTAATGGTGCCGACTGAGCACTCTGTGTTGATGTGCTCAGTGCTGAAGCCAACTGTGATGGCTCCAATGCCAGTCTTAAAGCCGACTCCATGAGGAGAGCCTAGAGATGGATCTCTCTCTCTTTCTGAGTCTGTGGCTTGAAGGACTTACAAATCCGGCGTTTGTCAGAGTGATGAGCTTCCCCCGGGCACTTAAAGCATTTAACATGGGGGGTTGCTCTGTGGGAAAGCCTTCCCATGTGTTGCGCAAGGTCTGAAGCCTAGAGACCGCAGCATGCCCTCCGGACAAACAAGTCCCTTTCGGGACTAAAGTTTTAACACTAATCTAACTAACACTTATGCTAACTACTCTAACCTACAAGATAAAGACAACAGAAAACAATTCAACAAGGGCACTTGCAACGAGGCAAGACAGTGAGAAGTTCCAGTGACCATCAGCTCAGGCAGAAAGAAGGAACTGGAGGGGCCTGATATACTGCGGCACGCACACGGGACTCCAGGGGCACCAACTCTGGCCCTACACGCTATGCTAAGGGCAAAAAAGCTTCCGGTGACCGTGCACATGGGCACACCTATATGGGAACGGATATGAGCAGTGACTTGAAAAAGAACTGGCAGCTTAATGGTCATGGCCAATACCGTGTCTACTCCCATGTTACCTTGTTCCTGCTGCTCCTGCCTTGACCCACCTTTGCCTCTCTCCGGGCTTAGAACCCCTCCTTATCTGCTGTGCTGCTTGGTTCATTTCTTGACCTATGGATTGACCTGTGGCTCTGGAGTCTCACTACTGACTCCAGCTTGATCCCTTGCAGTTTCCTAAACATTTTCCACACAGGCAAGAGGCTGGCCATGGATGCAGATACACCTGTGTTTGTACACTGTAACTAAAGGATATTCAGAAGGGGACTGACTTAGGGTTATGTGATTAATTCTGAAAAGTGATGTAAGCCTGTCAGTTAGAACCCTCAGCCAAGCAAGATGAATAATGTTCTCACTAGCAGCAGTTACAACCCCATTCCCCTGGGCTTTCTTTTATAGATTCCGAACAAACACAAGCCACTCAGAACACTCCCTTCTAGCCTTTTAGCCAATGGAGAAGGGAAAGGATATAGCATTCCCCCCCATGGGCACTACCCAATCATTTCTCCTCTACTTAGATATCCCTACCCTGATCATTCATATGACAGGCCGGGATTTGAGTTAGCCACTTACACATGGGGGCTAGTGGACCTTTATCTTGTCACAAATGACCACACACAAAAAATGGCATCTTCAGGTTCAACAGTTCTGCTCCCCATGGATATTCAGAAAAATCCTCTTTGCAGATTTGACTGGCTAAAATAAGGTTTTACCATTCTTTACCTCTATGAACCTGGCAAAATCACCTCACCTCTAGTAGAAAGTCTACTGAAGTCTGTTCTCATGAGTCCAGCAGAGTCTTCCCAGTTCTGGGAGACACAGCTGGAGTTTGTTCTGGCTCATACAGCATTCACAGAACTGTTAATTAAGTTCTAATTGAACTGTTTTAATTGCTGACAGTGCCTCAGCAAGAAAGAGCCCTTGCTGCATCTTGCATTCTGGCAGAGTTTGCAGAACTGGCAGTTCAAAAAAACCTCTGTTTACTTGACCTCGAGTCAAGTCAATGAGACACAACAGCCATGCAACCCTACACTGCTATTTATACAGCCACTCTTCAGAGTACAGGCAGAGTTTACCTTTCACATTTTCTCACTTTTTGGTGCTTCTGTTAACGTATCATTACGGTGACAGTTCAGGGATTTTTTTTGCATTGAATTACGATACCATTTGCCAAATATCACATGTCAATGTCCTGGTGTGTATAAGAAGCTGTACTGTGACATGTCCCTAGGAAGAGGCTGATTTCGTGCTGTTGTGGGGCCAATTCCTCAGAATTCCTGTTAGCAATGTGACACTTCAGATGTTCAATTAATGCTTTTTAACTTGAACATAGATGGCTACAAAGGTATGATGGGCTGCACATCCATGTGCAGGGTGGACACACACATACAGATGCACAGAAGGTGAATACAACTTATTTAAGAGCATAGCAGTGTGCACATTCTTGTGATGCACACACTGGAGTACTGCGGGAGCATCACACTGGCATTCATTGTGTGCACATCTGCTGAAAGCAAGGAAATTCCTACATACCATTCTGGGTTAGTTTGGTGGAACAGACGAGGGTGGAGATTTGGAAGCTGTCCCGTGAACTTATGCCCATGCCAGCCATGCCCCCGCTCACTCGGAATGAGGAACCAGAAAGGGCCTTTGCCTCTGACAAACTTCTCATAGAAGGTAAATTCAGGTAAGAGCTGGCATCCTCCAGTTTCCTGGTGTCACCCTAAAATCCAAAGTATGTCATCAGAATGGGCAGGAAATAAAAGGTTCGACCTATATGACTCAGCATTTTTTATAGTGGTAGCTGCTTTGACATAATATATTTAGACTTGGTAATGGATTTAGTTCCACATGACATTCTGGTAGAAAAACTAGGATTATACTAAAAAAAATAAGGAGTTCTGTGGCATTTATAAAGACTAACAAATTTATTAGAGCATACTCATAAATTTGTTAGTCTTTATAAGTGCCACAAGACTCATTTGTTTTGCTGAAATAGACTAACACAGCTACCCCTCTGGAAGTTAGCATTATATTAAATCAGTGTAGAAGTTGGATTTAAAAGATTACAAAATAGTTAACTGTTAGATCTCAAAAAGTAATCATAAATAGGGTATCATAATTGAGGAACAATGCTTCTGGTAGAATCATACAAGGATCTGTTCTTGGTCCAATGCGATTCAATATCTTTATCAGTGATACAGATGCAAACATAAAATAATTGCTAGCAAAATTTGCAGATGACACAAAAATTGGTGGAGTGGTAAATAATGAGGAGGACTAATGACTTATACAGAGTGACTTGGATAGGGTCATTTGAACAACATGAATTTTAACATAGCCAAATACAAAGTAATACATCTAAAACAAAGAATGTATGTCACCCTTATAAAATGGGGGAATGTATCCTGGAATGTAACAACAATGAAAAGGATTTAGGGGTCATGGTAGATAACGAATTGAACATGAGCTCCTAGTGTGAAGGTGTGAACATGACCTTTGTGCGTATAAGCAGAGGAATATCAAATAAGAGCAGGGAGTGGTATTAGTGGGTGCGTCTACACTTACAAATTAAATCGACTTAAGGAGGTTTACGTCAACTTAATTTACTCTGTGTCTACACTGAACTTTCCTTAATTTGACTAAAGCTGCTCCTTAAATCGAATTAAGGAAAAGTTAGTTTGAATTAATAACACCTCGTTTTAATTCGAACTAGCACTTAACTCGTCTTTATTAAGTCAAATTAAGCCAGTGGAGACGCAGAGTAGTGCCCAGGTGGACCTTTTTAAGTTGACTTAAAATGTTAAGTCGACTTAATAAGGTTGAAAAGGGGCCACATCTACACTTGAAAAGTTAAGTCCACTTCTGTTAAGTTGACTTAATAAGGTCCACTTTAAGTTGACTTAAAGTCGACCTTATTAAGTCAACTTTAGAAAGTTGACTTAACTTTTCAAGTGTAGACATAGCCAGTGAGACCTTACTGGAGTTCTGGGTTCAGTTCTTGTGCCCACACTTCAAAAGGGAGGTTGAAAATCGGAAAGTGTTCAATAAAGAGCCATCGAATGATTTACGTTCTAGAACACCGGCTTTTCATGAGAAACATAAGAAGTTCAATATACTGTATTTATTTCTAGAAGGGTAGCCATGTTAGTCTATTTCAGCAAAACAAAGAAGGATTCCTGTGGCACTTTTATCCTGCACCCCTCCTCACTCCTGTCCGTGCCCCCCTACTCTGCTAGCTGGGCTGGCACCAGGGCTATAGCAGTTGGGGTCCCTAGATGCTGCAATGGCTGAGGACCCTGGGCACCACAAACAAGGGCCACAGCTAGGGGCCAAGGCAGGGGCTGGAGACAAGGGGCCATGGCCAAGCTGGGAATCAATGGCCAAGCATTGAGGCCACAGCTGAACTGGGAACCAGGGGTCAAGGCTGCAGCTAGGCCAAGGACTGCAGCTGGGGGCATGGCCAGAGCAGTACTCAGGGAAGAGTGGGGCTGTTTGTCACAACCTCCCTGCCCCTGTGGGTCCCAGAGGTGCCTCAGGGTAGGCGAAGCAGGCGACCGCAGGGGGCCCCAAGCAATAAGGGGCCCTGTCCTCAACTTGGAAATTGTTCCCATCTAGCAGCGCCACCAGGGCTAGAAGTCTCAGCAGTTTTCAACCCTGGCTCATCAAAGCAAACTATCATTAGGGTAAATAAACAGAGCCCTGTGGCACTTTCAAAGACTAACAGATTTATTTATCGCATGAGCTTTCGTGGGAGAAAATCCCACTTCGTCAGACACTTTGAAGATGGGAAACTTACAGAGTGGGAGGAAATTAAATGCAGGGGAGTGTAGGACATAGGATCAGGTCAGGCTGTAACAGCAAATCAAAATAGGTATTAGGATTCAAACACTGGGGAACAGCACATAGAGGAAGGTGAGGTCAAATCACCAATCCATAGTCCCTGTTTAACCCCAAGGCAACTAAGTCAAATTTGCATATAAATTTGAGTTCTGTAGTTTCTCTTTGAAGCTGGGATTTGTTATTCATCTGTTTCAGCATGGCTATTAATAAGTTGTCAATGGAGTGAGCAGGGAGATTGAAGTGTTCCCCCATTGGTTTTTGAATGTTGCGATTTCTGATGTCAGATTTGTGTCCATTTATTCTTTTGCGCAGAGACTGTCTTGTTTGTCCCATATATAAGGCTCGGGGGGCATTTCTGGCACATGATGGCATCACGTTGGTGGATGAGCAGGTGAATTGAGCCCTTGATGGAGTAGGTGGCTTGATTTGGTCCTGTGATGGTGTCTTTTGTGTAGATATGAGGGCAGAGTTGGCAGCGTGGTCTGTTGCAGGGATATGTTCCTGCTTCAGTGTTTCTGTTGTTTGATCTGTAGTTGCTGGTGAGTATCCATTTAAGGTTGGGGGGGCTGTCTATAAGTGAGGAGAGGTCTGTCTCCTAAGGCTTGAGAGAGTGAAGGATTGTTTTGAAGAACAGGCTGTAGATCTTTGATGATGGGTTGAAGAGGTCTGACTTGGGGGTTATAGTTGGTGACCAGTGACGTTCTGTTGGGTTTTTTTCTTGGGCTTCTCCTGCAGTAGTTGACTTCTGGGTATCCGTCTGGCTCTGTCAATCTGTTTCTTCACTTCTGTGGGTGGGTACTGTAGTTTTAAGAATGCTTGATAGAGATCCTGAAGGTGTCTGTCTCTGTCTGAAGGATCGGAGCAAATACGGTTATATCTTAGGGCCTGACTGTAGACAATGGATCGTGTGGTGTGTCTGGGATGAAAGCTCGAGGGACGTAGGTAACTATAGGTTTGCAGTATAGGGTGCTGTTTATGTGCCCATCACTAGTATGCACTGTAGTGTCCAGGATGTGGATCTCCTGTGTGGCGTGTTCCAGGCTAAGTTTGACAGTGGAGTGGAAATTGTTGATATCTCTGTGGAAATCTTCAAGGGCATCCTTACCGTGGGTCCAGATGATGAAGATGTCATCAATATAGCATAAGTAAAGTAGAGGAGCTTTGGGATGAGACCTGAGGAAGCATTGTTCTAAGTCAGCCATAAAAATGTTGGCATATTGTGGGGCCATGTGGGTACCCATAGCAGTGCTACTGACTTGAAGGTATAAATTATCTTCAAATCTGAAATGGTTGTGGGTGAGTACAAAGTCACAAAATACAAATACCAAAGGGAACTGCACCACCTACTCAAAGAACTCCTCAAAGCAACACAGGAACTAATCAAGACAGACACACCGCCAGTACCCCAACCAGGGATATTCTATCTACTACCAAAAATACATAAAAGAGGAAACCCTGGTCGCCCCATCATCTCAGGCAATGGCACGCTTACAGCAGGATTATCAGGCTATGTGGACTCTCTCCTCAGACCCAAGGGCTGCATCTACACTTGTAAATTAAGTCGACTTAAGCTTGCTTAAATCGACTTAATTTACCCTGCGTCTACACTACAGTTTCCTTAAGTCGACTTAAGCAAGTTGCTTAAGTCGACTTAAGGAAAATAAAGTCAACTTAATGAAAATTAAGTCGACTTTATAAAACCTCATTTTAATTTGACCTAAGGCTTAAATCGACTTTTTCAAGTCGACTTAAGCCAGTGTAGACCTGGAGTAGCCCTAAGTCAACTTAGGGCTACCCCAGGACTCCCCCACTGCCCTCCCTGCTGGGGGGGGCACAGGGGGAGCCTGGCATGCCCACCCTGCCCCTATGCCCTGCCAGGGTCCCTCTCCCCCTTTGCCCCATTGTACCCATGTACAATGGGGCAGAGGCTGAGCCCCCTGGCACTGGGCAAGGGGTGTCCCCCTGCCCCCGTGGACCTGCCCTAGGTCCCCCTAGCCCCTAGAAGTCAACCTAGGCATCCAGTGTGGACGCTCTAGGTTGACTGTGTATGTTCCCCCCAAAGTCGACTTTAAATTTAGGTGTAGACACACTAAGTCAACTTAACTAAGTCGACTTAAAGTCAAGTTAGTTAAGTCGACTTAGCTAAAGTCGACCTAAATTTACAAGTGTAGACATAGCCAAGGCTATCAACACACCTAGCTATCTGAGAGATACTATGGATTTCCTGAGAAAAATCCAGTCCATTGGAGAACTTCCAGAAAACACCGTCCTGGCCACTATGGACGTAGAGGCTCTTTACACCAACACCCCACACAAAGATAGATTACAAGCCATGAGAAGAACTATCAAAGATGAAGCCACAGCTAAACTTGTGGCTGAAGTTTGTGACTTTGTACTCACCCACAACCATTTCAGATTTGAAGATAATTTTTACCTTCCAATCAGCGGTATTGCTATGGGTAGCCGCATGGCTCCATAATATGCCAACATTTTTATGGCTGACTTAGAACAATGCTTCCTCAGGTCTCGTCCCAAAGCACCTCTACTTTATTTATGTTACATTGATGACATCTTCATCATCTGGACCCAATTTTATCATCTGGACTTCAATCTCCCTGCTCATTCCATTGATGACTTGCTAATAGCTGTGCTGAAACAGATGAATAACAAATCATAGCTTCAAAGAGAAACTGCAGAACTCAAACTTATATGCAAATTTGACTCAGTTGCCTTAGTGTTAAACAGGGACTACGGATCTTTTTCTCATTATAACAGGTGATTTAACCTCTCCTTCCTCTATATGTTGTTCCCTAGTGTTTGAATCCTAACATCTATTTTGATTTGCAATTACAGCCTTACCTCATCCTATGTTATACACCTCCCTGCATTTAATTTCCTCCCATTCTGTACATTTCCCATCTTCAAAGCATCTGTTGAAGTGGGATTTTCTCCCAAGAAAGTTTATGCGATAAATAAATTTGTTAGTCTTTAAAAGTGCCACAGGACTCTGTTTGTTTATCTGCAATGGACTAACACAGCCACCCTTTTGGAACTTATCATTAGGATCTACACTTCGTCTGAATTGCACCTTCACACTGACATGCTGCAGGAGCTAGCTCTTAATTATACCAATTGGCAAAGCACGCTCGCAGGAACTTTCCAATGGTCTCATTTTTTAGTTCCTCAGTGTGGCCATTTATTCTGAATTTTTTTTAATTACACTTGTGAGAATTTTTCCTTACCAAGTAAATCCAAATAGCCTGTTACATACAGATGTAGTGCTGCCCTCAAGCAGCCATGTCTGTGCTTTATGTCTTTCTTTTGGTAAGTAATTTTTTAGCTTCTTTTGTACTTTCTCTAATATTTTTGAGGGGGCCAGAGTCTTATAAACTTGAGTACTGCAGTGAATTTCATTGAAATTTGGTGTTTACTTTTTTAATTTATATCTACATACTAGAAACCTTCTTTTCACTTATTTTTTATTTATTAAAATTACTTGTATAAAAGTTTTAGTGTACATAAACCCAACCCTATATGAAAAATTTGTAAGATTTGGCTGCCAAAATTTGTTCATTACAGATCTAGACTTCAGATAGTGATTTGTAAAGATTTTTTTTTTAATTTTGTATTTGTTATTTTTGAGCCATCATTAATTTTACCCCTTTTTTCTGAATTGGTGCACATACTTTTTTAAAATAAATTTTAAATGTTCATTTTAACTTTGTAGTTCAGCATTAGCTCATTTATGTTAAGTGAAAGAAGATCAAGTTACAGCACATAATCTGAAAATTTCTTTCATGATGGAAAGATCTTTAAAAATTTAGAGATCATGCAGCCATTGTTCTGGCCCTTTATATAATGGAAACCACTTCATAACAGGGCATGCTGCACCCCCAGCACCATTTGTTCCATCTCCTAGGCCTTATTTTTTTTAAAACAAAGTTCTAAAAGTGAGGGTTACTCACCTTTGTGCAGTAGCCAAGGTTCTTTGAGATGTGTCTCTCCATGCTGCTCCACTTTAGGTGAGTGGGTGTAACCCCCACCTTCGATCGGAGATTTGTCAGCAGTACCCGTGGGGAGAGGGGGGAAGCGGGTGCGCACGCCACAGGGAGCTCACAGCAGTCTTCGCACAGTTTATAGCACACAACTGCCAACCTCCTGTCCAGTTGCTTCTCTACCATGGAGTAATCAAAGTAACACTAGGCATTCATACTCGGAAGTAGAGGGAAGGAGGGTGGATAGCGGAGCAGCACGGAGACACATTTCTCAGAGAACCTTGGTTACTGCACAAGGATGAGTAACCCTCACTTCTTCTTCAAGTAGTGTCTCCATGTGCTCCACTTCAGGTGACTACCAAGCAGTCCCTCAACTGGAGGGGGGAATTTCAGAGCCTGTATTGTCTATGGATCTTAGCACAGCAAGTCCGACAGAGATATCGGAGCTGGTTTCCTGCTCTATGGCATAATGTTTTACAAAAATGTCCACTGAAGCCCACGTAGCAGCCCTACAAATATCTGATATTAGTACATTGTTCAGAAAGGCTGTGGATGTGGCCATGGACCTAGTGGGATGTGTCCTAATGGTTTTGGGTGGTTCCAGTCCACGTTGAACATACAAGGCGTGGATGCACGTTGAGATCCACTTGGATAGTCTCTGTTTAGAGACAGGGTCCCCTTTTGATCTTTCAGTAATGGAAACGACGAGTTTAGGTGTCTTTCTAAACGACTTGGTTCTGTCCAAATAAAAGGCAAGAGCACGTCTCACGTCTAGTGTGTGTAAGACAGCATGCCGTGTGCTGGCATGTGGTTTTGGAAAAAAGGTAGGAAGATGTATAGTCTGGTTAATGTGGAAGGAGGATGTAATTTTAGGTAGAAATTTAGGGTGTAACCAGAGAGAGACTTTATCCTTATAAAAGATCGTATAAGGTGGATGTGCCATAAGCGCCACAAGTTCACAGACACGTCTTGCTGAAGTTATTGCGACCAAGAAAGCCACTTTCATGGACAGGTGAAGTAGGGAACACGTTGCCAATGGCTCAAATGGTGGTTTTGTAATTGTTTTGAGCATCATGGTGAGAACCCATTTTGGCACTGGGGGTCGAACATATGGGTACGTATTCTGAATGCCCATCATAAACCTTTTGACAACTGGGTGAACAAATAGAGATGAGGTTTGTAGCCGCTCGTGGAAAGTAGATATTGCCGCAAGGTGACTTTGACAGTACTAATCGACATGTTTGTTTCTTTTAATTGAAGCAGGTAGTCGAGAATGTCAGGAATTGTAGCTGTCGCCGGGTCTGTGCTTCTTTGGATACACCAGATGGAAAAATCTGTGCCATTTCTGCAGGTAAGTATTCCTTGTCACCGGCTTTCTGCTGTTCAGGAGGATATGTCTAATGGACTCTGAGCATTGTGATTCTATATTGTTGAGCCATCGAGGAATCATGCCGTGAGGTGTAGCCTGTCCAGGTGAGTATGTAAGGTCCGTCCTTTGTTCTGCAACAGGAGGTTGGGGATCGTTGGCAGGGTGATTGGTGGCTTCTTGGACATCCGTATAAGGTAAGTGTACCAAGTCTGTCTCGGCCATGCTGGGGCTATCATTATTGCTATGGCCTTGTCCTGTCGTATCTTGCAAATTGTCTTGGGAATCATGGGTATCGGGGGAAAGCATACTGAAGTGTCCGATCCCATTTGATGAGGAATGCATCCCCCCGTGATCCCTCTCCAATTCCTGCCCTTGAGCAGAATCTTTTGCATTTTTTGTTTGCAGGAGTGGCGAAGAGATCCGTTGTAGGGAAACCCCAACGCCTGAATATCTGGAGGATAATTCCGTCGTTGATCTCCCATTTGTGAGCATCTTCAAAGATCCTGCTCAAGCTGTCTGCAGTGATATTGTCCTTGCCAGGTAGGTATATGGTTGATAATTGTATTTCGTGGGAGATGCACCAATTCCAAAGTTTTATTGCTTCCAGACCTAACAACTGGGAACGTGCTCCTACCTGTCGGTTGATGTAACACATGCATGCAATATTGTCTGTCCGTACTTTCACAGTCTTCCCTGCTATGATTGGTAAAAAGTGACGCCATGCATTCCAAACCGCACGTAATTATAGTAGGTTTATGTGTAGGCGGCTCTCCTGCAGTGACCACTTGCTCTGCATTATTACTTCTTGGAGGTGAGCCCCCCAACCTATCGTGGATGTGTCTGTAGTCAAAAGGAGAGATGGGTTCTGGGGGGAGAATGTGACACCCTGTAATAGGTTTTCCGGACTTGTCCACCATGACAGTATGTCCTTTATGGCTTTTGGAATAGATAGAAGGTGGCAAAGTGTATGTTTGTGTGGTTTGTAGTTCCTCAGAAACCACATTTGCAGAGGCTGCATGTGTAGTCTGGCATGATGAACCAGATATGTCGTTGCTGACATGTGCCCCAGCATCTGCATACATGTGTGGGCGGTTAGGGTCGGGCAAATCTGCACAGTGTGCACCAGATTTTTTATGGATTCGAATCTTTCCTGTGGAAGATATGCTTTGCCCGTAGGTGTGTGTATTCGAGCCCCTATAAAGTAGATCTCCTGCGAGGAGCACAGGAAAGATATTTTGTAATTTATTGTGAGGCCGAGTGAATGAAAAAGTTTTTCTGTTATGTTCATTGCCTGTTGTGCTAATTGGCACAACTGTGCCTTTATTAAACAATCTTCTAGATATGGAAAAATTGTGATTCCCGCTTTTCGAAGGTGTGCGGTGACCACGGCCATCAGTTTCGAGAACACCCTCGGGGCTGTGCATAGGCCGAACGGTAACACAGTGTATTGGTAATGTTCGTCCAGGAATACAAATTGTAAGAATCTCCTGTGTGCTGGATGAATTGCAATATGGAAATATGTGTCTTCGAGGTCGAGGGAAGCTAACCAATCCTCTTGTTCCAATACAGGGAGTATGGTGGACAGTGTAACCATTTTGAACCTCTGGATTTCCATGAACCTGTTCAACCTTCTGAGGTCCAGAATGGGTCTCCAGCCCCCCGTTTTCCTCTGAGTAAGAAAATATTGGGAGTAGAACCCCTTGCCAGTGTGCTGCGTTGGGACCTCTTCTATCGCTCCGATCTGTAGGAGGTTGTTTATCTTCTCCTGTAGAAGGTGTACATGAGAGTGGTCCCTGAAGAGGGACGGGGAATGGGGGTGGGAAATGGGTTTTGATATGAAAGGGATTGTATATCCACTGTTGATAAATTTCTATTACCCATTTGTCCAATGTGATGTTCTCCCATCAGTGAAGGAAAGGGAGCAATCTGTTGTTGAAGAAACGATGTTTCGTGGTAGTAATGCCCTGCTTCAGTATGAGGTTGTCCAACAAACCCTCAACCAGTTCTTCAAAACTGTTGTTTTGAAGGAGCCGACTGGGTGTTCAATGATGATTGGTTTGATTGTCTGCACCATTGTTGTCTGGGTCTAGAACGAGAATTGTGAAATCTTCTATTTTGTTGGAACTGCGGATATCTATTTTTGTAGTTCTGATATCTATAGTTTCTTCTTTCTGTTGTGGGTGTATAAATGCCCAGTGTACGGAGGGTTGCTCTGGAGTCCTTCATTGTATGCATTATTTTGTTTGTCTTCTCTCCGAACAGCTTCTTTTTATCGAATGGCAAGTCTTTGATGGTAGCCTGCATCTGTCTGGGCAGTCCTGCCGAGTGTAGCCAAGATGACCGGCGCATAACTGGCGGTACCAATGGTTCGTGCCGCCACATCAGCAACATCCAATGAGGCCTGAAGCGCAGTTCTTGTGGTTAACTGTCCCTCCTTTATTAAAGAGTTAAACTGTTGTTTCTTATCCTCTGGAATATAATAAATAAACTCAGAGATTTTCGTATAATTGTCGTGATCATAATTTGATAATATTGCTGTATAGTTCGCCACTCTTAGTTGCAATGTGGCTGAATTATATACCTTTCTACCTAGGAGGTCAAGTTTCTTATCCTCTTTGTCAGTTGGCATTGATTTGTTTTGTTTTGATCTTTGGCTAGCCGCCTTTATGACGAGGGAGTTCGGCTGTGGATGTGTAAAGAGAAACTCATTGTCTTTTGGAGCGATGAAGTATTTCTTATCTGCCCTCTTACTTGTCAGTGTGGCAGTAGCTGGTGTATGCCATGTATTATTAGCTGGTTCCATTATTCCCTCATCCATTGGTAGGGCAATCTTTGTAGACGTGCAGGACTGCAGTATTCTGTCCAGCTTGTTTCGGTTTGTTGAGGTCTCCTGTAAGGGTATGTCCATGCTGTCAGCCACTCTTTTAACCAGTTCCTGAAACTGTTTGGTGTCGTCAGTGTTCGAGTGTGGAGCCACAACAGCCGTCTCATTCGGACTCGCTGATGTAGATCCTTGTGTTGCCGATTGTGGTTGAGGCGCCATAGAAAGAGGTGATTTTTGTTGTGCTGGCGTTCCTGGTGGGATAGGCTGGTGAGGGACAGGCACTTGGGATGTGGAGGGGATAGCCTGTGGTGCCCCATATTGTGCTCAGCCTCCTCACCCACCCATGGTATACCATAGGGTCCATTTGTGTACCGGGGGGGTGGGGCATGCATATCCAGGATTAGGCATTTGAGTGGGTATTTGCAAGCCCTGTTTCACAGATGCCTTTTCTGGAGTTGGAGACCTAGTGTCTTCGGAGCTCATATCTTCGTCTGGAGAGAAAGATCTAGAGTTAGACTGCCCAGGTGAGGAGTCAGCTCCATATAATGGTGAAATAGGGGAAGAGGCATCAGAAAAATCCGCTCCCTGCTGACAGTGGTGTCTCTTCTCTTTTTGTTTTCTGGGAGCTCGTTGTGAAGCCTGAGCTCCCTCTAGTCTCATTAACTGGGATTGTGGCGCCTGAGATTCTTGCGGCGCCGAGATCGCTCCCGGTTCCGGCTGTGATGTGGGGCAGCACCATCGGGGCAGGTGAGGAGAGGGCAGGCGCCAGTAACGGTGCTGTCAAAGGGGTAGTGATCGGCACCGAAGGTATAGTGGGTGCTAGAGTCACCATTGTGGCTGCTATGGCCGCTGCGCGTGCCGTCGCCGCTGGAAATGAAGATGCCGGGGCCGGCTGTGGTGCCGGGATGTGAGGTAGCGCCATCGGGACCGGTGAGAGCAGAGCAAGGCCGATATAGGCATTGGCAAAAGAATGGTGCTCGGCACCAGAGGCATAGTGGGTGCCGGGGTCACCGTTGCTGCGGCCATTATCTGTGCCAAGCCGGCCGTTGCTGAGAATGCCGGCGCCGGCTGGAGCTCCCTGCATTTGCCTTTGCGGCTATGCTCTTTTCCCGAGCTCCGAGGGCAGTCCCTCTTTTTTGGGCTATGTGTACCAGAGGATCCTTTTGCTTCATAGGTACTAGCTCCTTTGTGGCTGGCTTTTGTCTTTTTTTCAGCCACCAGTGAGGGGGCAGATGAGCGCCTTTTCTGCGGTCTCTCAGAAGTCTGCGGAGACCGGCCGGGGTCTGAGGCAGGTCCCAACGAACCCTCCATAAGGAGGAGTTTCAGCCTCATGTCCTTGTCTCTCCTCACTCTAGACTTCAAGTTCTTGCAGTGTGGGCACCTGTGAGGGAGATGTCCCTCGCCCAAACAGCAAATACATTGTTCATGACCATCTGAGGCAGCAATACAAGAGACACATCGTTTAAAGCCCAAAGAGCTCGCCATGTCCACTCTCCGTGTTGGGTTTTCTTCTTTTTTTTTTTAAAGCAGGGGGTAAGTATTAAGAAGGGGTCTATCTAAAAGGAACACTGAGATAAGCTATCTAAGATAACAGTTAAAGGAAAAAGCCAGGTTAGTCAGAACTGCTGAAGACGCCGTCTCAGATCAGAGGCGGTTAGGAAGGAACTGGACAGGAGGCAGGGGGTTGCACGCTATAAACGGCGTGAAGACCACTGCGAGCTCCCTGTGGCGCCCCCCCCCCCCCCGGCCCCACAGGTGCTGCTGACAAATCTCTGATCGAAGGTGTGGGGTGTGCCCACGCACCTGAAGTAACATAAGAACATAAGAACATAAGAAAGGCCGTACTGGGTCAGA
>ML686116.1:735349-771391 GCA_007922175.1 Pelusios castaneus
TTGTTATTACCTTTGGAGTTTTTGGCTAGCCGTTCTTCAAACTCCTCAATGAGACACTACTCGAAGAAGAACCATAGACTACAAAAAAGATTCTAAAGCCTTTTGAAAAGGTGATGTAGCTGACTTAAAATAGTTCTTAGACCAAGATTCTTGTGCACAGTTTGCAACCCAAAGAGAGAAGTACTTTCTAGGACACTGAAAGTGAAATGAATTACAAGTAGAAGAATGGATTTTTCCCCCATTGTCTACACTTAGAGAAATGCAGAAAGTGAACCACATAAATATTACCAATTACATTAAACGTTTTAATTTTTTGTTATTAGTAGTGGCCTAAATCAGTGTTGTCATTATCTGCCTAGTCAGATCTGGGATTGGGAATTTTTTTGCTGTATTAATTCCTGATTGTTTAAAAGTTATAAATAAACTTAAAATATGGCTAAATTGGGGTTTATTTTTATATATTATTAGATACAATGCTCATGTCAGCCAAATTTCTAACATATTATTTGTTAAAAAACCTAGGGCTTTTAGGTGCCTAAATAGTCCCTGGAGTCATGGCTAAAGTTGCCCCATAACTGTTACAGCTGCAGAACGTAACTTTTCCTGATTAAAACTAGTGAAGACATACCTACGCCTTCTATGACAAGAGAGACTTAGTGCACCATCTGTCCTCTCCAATGAACAAGACCCACAATGCTATGTGCTGCTTTCCGAGAACTTGTTACAGAATTCAGCAACAGAAAGAGTAGGAAAGTGAACTTTTAGATTGGTAAGCCACATTTAACATGGAGAAAAATTTTCAATTTGCTCATGATATGGTAATTAAATTTTAGACAGGTACATTATATATATTGTATTCACCATCTGATCATTTACTCAATTGATCACTGATCATTCATCATCTGGAATATCTATATTGCTTTCAAATGTAATATATAGATTTTTTTTTTAAGTTATGCTTTAATTATGTGTTACGTTCCTATAGGGCACTGGTTTTCAAACTTTTATTCTCGGGACCCAGTTGAAAAAAAATCATTTATGCTCCCAACCCACAATTACATCTTTGAGCAATGCATGCCAGTCTTTTGGCGGCAGCAGCAGGGGACGCTGCGACCCAATACCTGAGTGTCTGTGACCCACTACTGGGTCCCGACTCTAAGTTTGAAAACCACTGCTCTAGGGGACCCCGTAATGGGCCTTCACCCAGGCCCCAGATGTCCTAAGTCCACTACTGGTGGGGCCTGGCCCAGACGCTGTTGCACCTTCCTGAACATTCCTCTGTGCCCTTTGCCACACAGTTTGGGGACCTCTGGTACAAATGAAGGAGAGATCATCTGGAGGAGTGCTGCAGGAAGGGGGTTTACTCATATGACTAACCCTGGAGCAGAGAGAGAGGGGCTAGAGAAAGAGCAGAGAAAAAGGCCTCTGGATTCTGGCAGCCTGCATGGAGTTTTTTACTGTGAGTTTTGTACTGTTATCTTGAGTTTTGTTTGAATTAACAAAATGCTGTCCTGGAAACAGACCCAGCAGCTTCATGTGGTGGATAATCATAGAATCATAGGGTTAGAAGGGACCTCACGAGGTCATCTAGTCCAACCCCCTGCTAAAAAGCAGGACCACTCCCCCTAAATCATCCCAGCCAGGGTTTTGTCTAACCGAGCCTTAAAGATCTCCAAAGATGGAGAATCTACCACCTCCCTAGATAGCCCATGCCAATGCTTCACCACCCTCCTAGTGAGAAAGTTTTTCCTAATGTCCAACCTTGACCTCCCCAGCTGTAATTTGAAACCATTGCTCCTTGTTCTGTCCTCTGTTACCCTCGAGAACAGCCTAGCTCCCTCCTCTTTGGAGCAACCCTTCAAGTAGTTGAAGGTTGCTATCAAATCTCCCCTCAGTCTTCTCTTCTGTAGACTATATAAGCCAAGTTCTTTCAGTCTCTCCTCATAAGTCATCTGCCCCAGTCCCCTAATCATTTTTGTTGCCCTCTGCTGCACTCTTTCTAATTTGTCCACATCCTTTCTGTAGTGGGGAGCCCAAAACTGGACACAGTATTCCAGATGTGGCCTGACCAGTGTCGAATAGAGGGGAATTATCACATCCCTCGATCTGCTGGCAATACTCCTACTGATGCAGCCTAATATGCCATTGGCCTTTTTGGCAACAAGGGCACACTGTTGGCTCATATTCATCTTCCCGTCCACCATAACCCCCAGGTCCTTTTCTACAGCGCTGCTACTTAGCCGATCGGTCCCCAGCCTGTAGCAGTGCATGGGATTTTTCCGTCCTAAGTGCAGGACTTTGCACTTGTCTTTGTTGAACCTCATGAGGTTTCTTTCGGCCCAGTGTTCCAATTTGTCCAAGTCTCCCTGGATCCTGTCCCTGCCCTCCAGAGTATCTACCATTCCCCCCAACTTGGTGTCATCTGCGAACTTACTAAGCACGCAGTCTATTCCATCATCAAGATCATTAATGATCAGGCTATCAGCCCTTGGAACTGAGGGCAAATTTAAAGAGTAACCAGCCTGAAACGGGACTAGTTGCACAGTGCTGCTACAGTATTACTGGGATATTTACTGTATGACTACATAGAGTTAAATCCTCAGGGCTGTTGGAGAAACAAGCAGGAAGGGAAAACAATTGCTCAAAATAAACCACACTATGGTAAAGATTTAAGGGCAGTTATGGGATAACAGGGGAGGGCATTGGCTCGGAGAGTTCAATCTTGATCTCATGGAATCATAGAATCATAGAATAATAGGGTTGGAAGGGACCTCACGAGGTCATCTAGTCCAACCCCCTGCTAAAAAGCAGGACCACTCCCCCTAAATTATCCCAGCCAGAGTTTTGTTTAACCGAGCCTTAAAAATCTCCAAAGATGAAGATTCTACCACCTCCCTAGATAGCCCATTCCAATGCTTCACCACCCTCCTAGTGAGAAAGTTTTTCCTAATATCCAACCTTGACCTCCCCAGCTGTAATTTGAAACCATTGCTCCTTGTTCTGTCCTCTGTTACCCCCGAGAACAGCCTAGCTCCCTCCTCTTTGGAGCAACCCTTCAAGTAGTTGAAGGTTGCTATCAAATCTCCCCTCAGTCTTCTCTTCTGTAGACTAAATAAGCCTAGTTCCTTCAGTCTCTCCTCATAAGTCATGTGCCCCAGCCCCCTAATCATGTTTGTAGCCCTCCGCTGGACTCTTTCTAATTTGTCCACATCCTTTCTGTAGTGGGGAGCCCAAAACTGGACACAGTACTCCAGATGCGGCCTGACCAGTGTCGAATAGAGGGGAATTATCACATCCCTCGATCTGCTGGCAATACTCCTACTGATGCAGCCTAATATGCCATTGGCCTTTTTCGCAACAAGGGCACACTGTTGGCTCATATTCATCTTCCCGTCCACCATAACTCCCAGGTCCTTTTCTACAGCGCTGCTACTTAGCTGATCAGTCCCCAGCCTGTAGCAGTGCATGGGATTTTTCCGTCCTAAGTGCAGGACTTTGCACTTGTCTTTGTTGAACCTCATGAGGTTTCTTTCAGCCCAGTGTTCCAATTTGTCCAAGTCTCTCTGGATCCTGTCCCTGCCCTCCAGAGTATCTACCATTCCCCCCAACTTGGTGTCATCCGCAAACTTACTAAGCAGGCAGTCTATTCCATCATCAAGTTCATTAATGAAGATGTTGAATAGAACCGGCCCCAGGACCGACCCCTGGGGCACTCCACTCGTTACCGGTTGCCAACCAGACATCGAGCCATTGATTCCTACCCGCTGAGCCCGTTGATCTAACCAGTTTTCGATCCACTTTACGGTCCACTCGTCCAACCCATACTTCCTTAACTTGCCAACGAGAATGCTGTGGGAAACCGTATCAAAAGCCTTGCTAAAGTCAAGGTATATCACGTCAACGGCTCTTCCCACATCCACAAATCCAGTCATCTCGTGTGGAGCCTACTGAATTGGTTTGGACAAGCAGGGCCAAAAGTGGGGACTTTTAAGGACAAAGGAAGAAAAGGCAAGATTCTTTCTTCCCTGAAAAATAAACGAGTCCTGTCACACTTTTAAATGCATTTGTTTGCAAAAGGTCAGATGGCCAGTTTAGTAAGTGTAATGTCATGCTCACATTTACACTGGCCATCCAAACTTTTACAAGCAAATGCATTCCAAACAAGAAGTCTTGTGGAACTGTTAAAGACTAACAAATGTATTTGTCATGTGAGCTTTAAATTTGTTAGTCTTTAAAAGTGCCACAGGACTCCTAGTTTGTTTTGCTAAACTAGACCAACACAGCTACCCCTTTGGTGCTTAAAATTCCTTGTACAAGAAGTCTTACCAATCTGAATTACTTGTTTAGTCCCTTGTAGAACATTGCTTTAAAGTAGTCTCATCTTAAAAAAACTTTATATATATATATATATATATATTAATCCAGTTATGCTTTTGGCCTTCACAACATCCCCTGGCTACAA
Source organism: Pelusios castaneus (assembly GCA_007922175.1). Taxonomy (NCBI): domain Eukaryota; kingdom Metazoa; phylum Chordata; order Testudines; family Pelomedusidae; genus Pelusios; species Pelusios castaneus. The sequence continues at coordinate 739,812 of ML686116.1, forward strand.
GTTTGATAGGTTGACTTAGCATTGCATAAAGAAATACTTCCTTTTATTTATTTTAAATCTGCTGCCTATTAATTTCATTGTGTGACCCCAGCTTCTTGTGTTATATGAAGAGGTAAATAACACTTCCTTATTCACTTTCTCCACACTATTCATGATTTTATAGACCTCTATCATATCCCTCCCCTCCAAGTCATCTCTTTTCTAATTTGAATAGTTCCTGTCTTTTTATTCTCTCCTCAAATGGAAGCCATTCCATATCCCTAAACATTTTTGTTGTCCTTATTTGTACCTTTTCCAATTCTAATATATCTTTTTTGACATGCAGGTGACCAGAATTGCAAACATTATTCAAGGTCTGCATGTACCATGGAATTTTATACTGGCATTATGATATTTTCTGTCTTATTATCTAACACTTTCTTAATGGTTCCTAACATTCTGCAAGGTTTTTTTGTTTTGTTTTGTTTTGTTTTGAGTGCTGCTGCACATTGACTGGATGTTTTCAGATTATTCACGATGACACCAAGATATCTTTCTGGGGTGCTAACAGACAATTTAGACCTTATCATTTTGTATGTATAGTGGGATTATTTTTTCCAGTGTGCGTTACTTTGCACTTATCAGCACTGGAGTTCATCTGCCATTTTGTTGCCCAGTCACCATTTGTAACTCTTTACAGTCAGCTTTGAACTTAACTACCTTGAGTACTTTTGTATTGTCTTTAATCTTTGCCACATCACAGTTCCCTCCCTTTTCCAGATCATATACGAATATGTTGAATGGCACAAGTTCCAATACAGATCCCTGGGGGAACAGAGCATTTAAATCTTTCCATTTTGAAAACTGACCATTTAATCCTACTCTTTGTTTCTATATTTTAACCAGTTATTGATCCAGGAAAGGAACTTCCCTTTTATCCCACCACTGCTTACTTTGTTGAATAGCCTCTGATTTCTGATACTTCAAATTTACTATATTCACTGGATCACCCTTGTCCACTTACTTGTTGACCTGCCCTCAAATAATTCTAATAGATTAAAAGCCCTGTTGACTCTTCCCCAGCATACAGTGTTCTTCAATGAGTCTAATACCTTTCCTCTATAGTAAAGAGTAAAATTATGCTTTGAACACATTAGACCTTAATTAAGCAGCCCTCAATTCTTGCAGCAGAATAAAACTGTATTATTGTGCAGAGGCAGAGCACTTTGCTAACTCAACACTGAAGTATGGGTTGTGGCTCATGATTTTACATCATATCCTGAGCTGCTATGGCAGAGAAGTGAATTATGCAGCCAAATTAACTGAATTTCTTAATTTAAAACCTTCATTTCTATTGAAGGAAACCCAAAAAAATGTGCCAGAAAATGATGCTACAATTCACAGACATGACTATTCACCATTATAGCAGAGGGGTTGCAACTGGCATGTATATGACCACTGCAAGGCTGCGTCTACACTTGTAAATTAAGTCGATTTACGGCTACCTCAGGACTACACCAATGCCCTCCCTGCTGGGGGGGGGCACAGGGGGAGCCTGGCATGCCCCCCAAAGGGCAGGGCATGTGGGCAGGGTGTGACACTGTCTGGATTTAGGGAAACATTTATGATATTATTTTCTATGGATATCTCATAAATGCTATAATCCATAGGAACTACGTCATGTTTGGTATCAATAGAAAGGTAGTAATTTGCTGGGAATGATTATATAGTTTATGTCTCGGAATTCTATTTCGATTAGAGGTTAGAATTTGGTGTTATATCCATACTTTAACTTGTGTCATTCTGGAGGAATGCCTTAGACAGGAGGGTGTGAACAACCATTGTCTCCTTAATGTTAAGGAAGCTCCCACCTACAATGGGCCAAAGGGAGAAATCTGATGAGCCATTAAGCAGACAATGGTTGTTCACACCCTCCTGTCTAAGGCATTCCTCCAGAATGACACAAGTTAAAGTATAGATATAACATGAAATTCTAACTTCTAATCGAAATAGAATTCCAAGACAAACTATATAATCATTCCCAGCAAATTACTACCTTTCTATTGATACCAAACATGACATAGTTCCTATGGATTATAGCATTTATGAGATATGAATAGAAAATAATATCATAAATGCTTCCCTAAATCCAGACAGCGTCACACCCTGCCCACATGCCCTGCCAGGGTCCCTGTCCCCCTTTGCCCCATTGCACACAGGGGGTGCCCCCCCGCCACCGTGGACCTGCTCAAGGTCTCCCAAACCCCACAAAGTCAACCTAGAGCATCCAGTGTGAACGCTCTAGGTTGACTTTGTAAATTCCCCTTTAAATCGACTTTAATTTTAAGTGTAGACACACTAAGTCGACTTAAATTAACAAGTGTAGACATAGCCCAAAAAAGCAGAATGGTGACTGGAGAAAGCTGGGGCAAGGGGAAGAACAACTGGGGGAACTTAGAACAGTCGAGGATCAGAAGGCAGACAGAACAATGGGAAGTCCTTGGAAGCATCTGGAAGGGCTGGGTTAGAGTAGATTACCTAAGCTCCCATGTCTTGCATAAACAAGGTTCAGAAGGAGAACATGAATCTTTTATTATGAACAGATACATTTTCCTGGGCGCACCAGTACCTTATATAGAATGAGGTCATGTTCACCATCATGCAGAGTTGTACCATCAGGTTTCATCAGCTTCACAAAGGCCATGGAGAAAATTTTCTCACTTTTGTCCTTAGCTAGGAGACACAAAATCACAAAGTCATGGGAAGTCTATTCAGGGAGAATAAATGATTACTTACTAATAAGGAGTCCTGTGGAACCCTTAAAGACTAATACATTTATTTATTGCATGAGCTTTCATGGTTACAATCCCACTTCATCAGATGCATGAAATGGAAACTGCAGTATGTTAAGTAAATATATACATGCAGAGAAGGGCAAGTCACAAGGTCAGTTCAGTCTTTTTCAGCAAACCAAACAAGTTGTTTTGATTCAAACAGTGTAGAAAAATAGATGAGAAGGTGAGAATGTTAAGAGGGGGAAATTATCTTTGGTAATGAGGTCCAAAGGGGTAGCCATGTTAGTCTAGGTCAGCAAAACAAACAAGGAATCCTGTGGCACTTTTAAAGACTAACAAATTTATGTATCGCATGAGCTTTCATGGGAGAAAATCCCACTTCGTCAGACGCTTTGAAGATGGGAACTTACAGAATGGGAGGAAATTAAATGCAGGGAAATGTATGACACAGGATCAGGTCAGGCTGTAACAGCAATTCAAAATAGCTGTTGGGATTCAAACAAAGGGGAACAGCATATAGAGGAAGGTGAGGTCAAATCACCTGTTGCAATGAGAAAAAAAATCCATAGTCCCTGTTTAACCTGAGGCAACGGAGTCGAATTTACATATAAATTCCGATTCTGCAGTTTCTCTTTGAAGCTGCGATTTGTTATTCATTTGTTTGAGCACCGCTATTAACAAGTCGTCAGTGGAGTGCCCGCCTGCCTTATACATTGGACAAACAGGAGAGTCTCTATGCATAAGAATAAATGGACACAAGTCTGACATCAGAAATCACAACATTCAAAAACCATTAGGGAACACTTCAATCTCCCTGCTCACTCCGTTGACAACTTGTTAATAGCGGTGCTCAAACAAATGAATAACAAATCGCAGCTTCAAAGAGAAACTAGAGAATTGGAACTTTGGTAATGAGTTAGCCATCCCAAGTCCCTATTCAATCCTCATCTGATGGTGTCAAATTTGCGTATGAATTTCAGCGCTGCAGTTTCATGCTGAAGTCTAGTTTTAGTTTTTTGCTGAAGCATTGTAACTGTCATGTCTTTTACAGAATGTCCAGGGAGATTGAATTGCCTAAAAAATGGTCTGGGGCAGAAGCGCTCTCAAGTTTGTAGATTCTATTAATAGAAATTGGATTCTTGGAGTGAGAGACAATATTGACTTGTTTCTGTTGAGAATAACCCAGGCGACTGAGTAAGCATAATATGAAGTGAATGCAAGAGATATCTTCTTCCCTGGATCTGCCCCTCAGTAATCATTTATCCAAGTACAAAAAGATATGAATTTCCCTCTCCTAAGGAATGCTGTCACTACAACCATACAACTGATAAAAACCTGGGGAGCAGAGAACAGACCGAGGGAGACAGCACACTGATAATGTTGGTATGCAATGATGAGTTGGAGAAACCATCTGTGGCTAGAGAGAATAATCATGTGAAAGTAAACATCCTGAAGCTCCAGAGCAGTAAATCAATCATTCTAATTTCATGTGGAGAGGACAATTGCAGGAGGTCCTGTGACGTGGGCAACCTGGGATAGCCACCAGAATATGCACAGATCAGGGCAAGCTGCAAAAATGAGAGCCAAACTCTCTAAACACTGATGGGTGGTATTGAAGCCAGACTCCCAATCAGCAATAAACCATGCTTCTGATTCCCCACACCAATTATCAAGAAGCATCAACAGAATACAAACAGCCCCCTTTACTGCATTCCAGCCACTGGTTCCTAAATAGCCACTGATTTCCAGCAAAGAGGCAAGTTACTTAAAACTCCAAGCTCTTTACTCAAAAAGGTTTCTCCTGACCCCAAAGGGTCAGCCACATCACACAGTGCGTGCGTCTACACTGGTGCCTTAGGTCGACTAAAGGACGCTTAAGTCGACTGACAGAACTCTGCATCCACACGGGGCACTTGTTAAGTCAACTTAAGTGCTTCCTTAAGTCGACTTAATAACACCACCTCTGAAGGTCGACTTAAGGCTTAAGTCGACCTTATTAATTCAATTTAAGCTGACTTAAAGCCAGTGTAGACGGGTATGTCTACACTACAGGCTCTGTTAAGGTAACTCAGGTAACGAGTGGAGTGCCCCAGGAGTCGGTCCTCGGGCTGGTTCTATTCAACATCTTCATTAATGATCTTGATGATGGAATAGACTGCGTGCTTAGTAAGTTTGCGGATGACACCAAGTTGGGGGGAATGGTAGATACTCTGGAGGGCAGGGACAGGATCCAGAGAGACTTGGACAAATTGGAACACTGGGCCGAAAGAAACCTCATGAGGTTCAACAAAGACAAGTGCAAAGTCCTGCACTTAGGACGGAAAAATCCCATGCACTGCTACAGGCTGGGGACCGATCGGCTAAGTAGCAGCGCTGTAGAAAAGGACCTGGGGGTTATGGTGGATGGAAGATGAATATGAGTCAACAGTGTGCCCTTGTTGCCAAACAGACCAATGGCATATTAGGCTGCATCAGTAGGAGTATTGCCAGCAGATCGAGGGATGTGATAATTCCCCTCTATTCGACACTGGTCAGGCCGCATCTGGAATACTGTGTCCAGTTTTGGGCTCCCCACTACAGAAAGGATGTGGACAAATTAGAAAGAGTCCAGCGGAGGGCAACAAAAATTATTAGGGGGCTGGGGCACATGACTTATGAGGAGAGACTGAAGGAACTAGGCTTATTTAGTCTACAGAAGAGAAGACTGAGGGGAGATTTGATAGCAACCTTCAACTACTTGAAGGGGTGCTCCAAAGAGGAGGGAGCTAGGCTGTTCTCGAGGGTAACAGAGGACAGAACAAGGAGCAATGGTTTCAAATTACAGCTGGGGAGGTCAAGGTTGGATAGTAGGAAAAACTTTCTCACTAGGAGGGTGGTGAAGCATTGGAATGGGCTATCTAGGGAGGTGGTAGAATCTCCATCTTTGGAGATTTTTAAGGCCCGGTTAGACAAAACCCTGGCTGGGGTGATTTAGGGGGAGTGGTCCTGCTTTTTAGCAGGGGGTTGGACTAGATGATCTCGTGAGGTCCCTTACAACCCTATGATTCTATGATTCTAAGTTGACTTAACAGAGTCAACTTAACTTAACAAGTGTAGACACAGCCCCAGAACAATCTAGGCTTGAACACTATACAACTATATATGGAAAAAATTCTCAGTAACTGAGACAGGATTGGGAGATGAAAACCAGAAGGAGTTCCAATTCCAGTCACGGGCAATGAGAAGGAATGAGGGGGGTTAGGGCAGTGCTGCCTCATATGGCTAAGGGAAGGGCTTCAGCCACAAGGCAGGAGGGCTGCCCCCACTCCACAAGTTCTGCCAGGCAATTTTCTCCAGCTCCAGCGTACTGTGCGTGTACACAGCTAAATGGAATACACAGCTGCATCTACTCAAAGAGGAACCCTGAAAACAAGAATCGCTATGGAGGAGGACAGGTCCAGCAGCACAGAAGCAGCTGGGAGCCATATAACGGTTGCAGTGCTTCCTCCTTGCAGCTGGGAAGCCTTGCAAAGCTTTCCCAGCCAGAACTACCTGCTATTGCCACACCCTGTAGATTAACTCTAAAGGAGAAGTCCAAGCCCTTGCCTGGACCACTAACAGAACAAGATCAGAAGCAGAAGGAAAACTCACAGTCACTGGAAGAACGGTGCTTGAAGGTGAATCGCAGGTGGGTTCTGTGGACATCCTCAATGGGAACTGCAATCTAGGAGAGAAGAGCAAGCATCAGCACAGGAAGGAACAGGCCAAGTCACAGGTGCATCAAAATCCATTTGTACCTAAGGTTTGATAGAGGCAAAGGTCAACCATGGATTAAGATGCACAATCCAGAACCCCTTTTCTGCCTTTAATTAGTAAAGTGTGGAAGTCTGAACCCATGACAGTGTCTGCATGTCTGTCTGTACATACATGTATGTGCCTGTGTCCATACCTGTACGTGTCTGTCCACACATGTACATATGTAGGTACTCAGGCACTACACTAGAAAGTAGTGTCACCAAAAGATGACTTTTGACAACAGAACAATCCCAGCGTACACACTGGAATGCTTGTTTTAATCAGCAAAACTGCCCTGTTTTGCCAATAAAATAAGACCATTTGTGCGAGAGGCACAGCACTTTTTTCGCAACCGTTTTGTTGCAAAAAAAGTCAGTGTAAACACTGACTCACTTTTCTGTCACATTAAGCAGCCTCCAGAAATGTCCCACAATGCCATTCCTGACCACTCTGGTCTTCTGCTTGCATTCTGCTGCTCTGCAGCAACCAGCCCCTCCCTCTTTTAAGAACAGGGAAGGTTCTTGAATTTTCTTGGTTCCACTTCCTGTTTGTTTGGAGCGTAGAGTTAGCACCTCGTGTTTCCAGGTGACAATGGGGGCTCCACTCAGCAAACACCCTCCTGCCTGGAGCACAGCAGAGCTGCTTGACCTGATCAGCATCTGAGGAGAGTATGCCGTGCAGTCCCAGCTCTGCTGCAGCCAAAGGAATTTCTACATCATGGCCAGATTTCTCATGCCATGGTGGAGAAAGGCTATGAGAGGGACATGCTGCAGTGCAGAGCCAAGGTGAAGGAGCTGCGTCAGAACTACCACAAAGCCAGGGAGGCAAACCGTTGCTCTTGCTCAGCACCAGCAATATTCTGATTTTACAAGGAGCTGGAAGCCATCTTCAGCGGGGAACCCACATCCACCCCCAAGACTCCCTTAGAAACCTCCATGGCCCTAGGGCCAATGGACACTGGAGTAAACCCCGAAGAGGAGGTGATTGACAAGGAAGTGGACCTGGAGCCAGGAAGCAGTGCAGTGAAGATTGGAAGTCCAGAGCTGTTCGCCACCTCAGAGTTCCAGTCCTTCAGCTGTGGTTCTCCAGCCGTGGGAGAGGGGAGCTCTGGTAAGTGTTTGATAAGCTGATGCTGGTCTATACAGGAGCCATGAGGTGCCTCTGCTTCTTAAACCACAGTGGTAGGAGTGGATGGAAATGTGCTGGAGTAGCTATCTTTGCATGTGCCTTCCCAGTCCCTATTACATCTAGAGAGCTCAAGGAAACTTTCCTGGAAGTACTCCCTGATTCTCTGCCTCAGATTCCTTGGCAAAGCAGCTGTGTTTCTTCCCTCCCTTTGCCAACTGGAAATCACGGGGCCAAGGACCAAAGCAGCACACAGCCCTGCAGCTTAGGAACTTGTTTTAGGTCTGCTCATGTGAAGGATATGCATTCTAGCCTCCCTGCAGATTCTAAGGAAAATATCACCTTCTATGGCCACTTCCTGTGGAGAACAAGGTCACAAATTTAGGTTTATAGTACCATTGCACGCTGGTTGCTGCCCTCTCCCTAGCTCCCTGAACCTCAGGCCACTTGGGCGATCTTGGCCCCCATTACAGAACTCACCATTTTCAGGCTTATCTGGGAGCTGAACTCTGCTCAGGGAGATGGTGAGAATAAGGTGTTTTTCCAAGTATTAAATGCTATTGTGAGGTCACTACCAATAATTCCTTTATTCATTCTATCTTCTTCTTCCACAGAAATGACCTTCACAGGCAGATGCTCCACGCCCACTGACCACCCTCAGCGGATAAGGAAGCAGCTTCACAGAAGCAAGGAGACATGTTCCAAGAGCTCCTCCTGCCCACAGAGACAAGCAGACGAGAACAAAGAGCTTGGAGAAAAGCAGTGGCAGAGAAAAAGAAGGAATGCAGCCAGGAGTGCAAAGAAAATTATTGGAGGAATCAAGATCATAAAGACAGATTGCTTCGTCTGGTGGAGGAACAAACGGAGCTCCTAAAGATAATGGCAGCACTCCAGACACAAGAGGGGCAGGCTCATCCCCTCTCCCCACAGCCACAGCAGCGTGTTTTCTCCTGCTCTCCACACACTCCCACAAACCACTCCTCTGAAGGCCAAAGATCCTCACGCTACACTGTAACATCCACTTCTTCACAGAGCTATGGGAATGACATGCATCTGTAATACCCACCAATACCCCACACACTCTTCCCTCTGCATACTTACTTTTCACTGACCACCGTTTGTTGTTTGATAATAAAAGAGACTCTCGCACATGTAAAGACTGTTTATTCATGTGTTCACAAGACATGTTCCCCTGCAGCTGCAGGGTTCTGCAAGTGTTCAGCAGCACAGTATCACAGGGGTGTTAACATGGTACACTTAGGGGTGTTCATTGTCAAAATGCTCCCTAAGCACCTGCCGTTCGCAAATGGCTCCCCATTGTGCCCCCCAAACATCCCTAGCATCTGGCTGCTCTTATACACATGCAAGGTGATCTGCCTCCATGGTCCACCCAGGGGAAAACTTCTCACCCTTAGTTTCACAGAGATTATGGAGAACACAGCAGCAGGAATATTGTCCTCATTTAAGTCTAGCCTACCATAAAGACACCTCCATCAGGCCTTGAGCCTCCCAAAGGCCCACTCAACAGCCATGGAGCACCTACTCAGCCTGTTATTCAACTGCTCCTTGCTGGTGTCCAGGTTGCCTTTGTAAGGTTTCATGAGCCGTGGCATCAGTGGGTAGGCTGGGTCTCCTAGGATCACTGTGGGTATCTCCACATCCCCTATTGTAATTTTTTGTCCAGGAAGAAGGTCCCTGCATGTAACTTCTGGTACAGCCCTGTATTATTGAAGACACAGGCATCATGTACCTTTCTCAAACAACCAGCATTGATCTCTGTGAAATGGTCCCAGTGATCCACATGTGCCTGCAGTACCATAGAGAAGTAGTCCTATATATTTATATACTCAGCCGCAAGATACTCCAGAGATATGTGTGCCATCTATTGCCCCAGTCACAGATAGGTAATCTCAGTGCTGCACATCCATCCACTATCTCATACATATTGCCCAGCATCACAGTCCTTCGCAGCAGAATGAGATTAATGGCCCTACACTCTTGCAATAACACAGCCCCAACAATGGACCTGCTGACTCCAAACTGATTAGCAACCAACCGGTAGCAGTCTGGAGTTGCCAGCTTCCACATGGCGATCTTAATGCGCTTCTCCAGCAGGCAGGCAGCTCTCATTCGGGTGCCCTTGCACCATATGGCAGAGTGCAACTTTGCACACAGTTTCATGAAAACAAACAAGGAGTCCTGTGGCACTTTAAAGACTAACAAACTTATTTATCGCATGAGCTTTCGTGGGAGAAAATCCCACTTCTTCAAAGCATCTGACAAAGTGGGATTTTCTCCCATGAAAGCTCATGTGATAAATAAATTTGTTAGCTTTTAAAAGTGCCACAGGACTCCTTGTTTGTTTTGCTGACCTTGACTAACACAGCTACCCCTTTGGAACTAGTTCCATAAAGGTGGCTTTATGGATTCGAAAGCTCTGTAGCCACTGCTCATTATCCCAGACCTGCATAACAACGTGTTCCTACCACTCAGTGCTTGTCACCCGCGCCCAGAAGTGGCGGTGCACTGTATGCAGATGCTCCGTGAATGAAAACAACAACGCAGGGCTGTCTGTCTGCATGTCACTCAGCAGGTCTGGCTCCTAGGATTCCTGTTCCGATTCAGAGCTCATGATGCACTGAGTGCGTGACCAGTCGTGATGTATTCAGAATGCTGCAAGCGACACTGGACCGTAGCGCAGGATCCATTTTTTGAAACTCGGAATGTGGACGTGTAGGAAATCGTGGGGCACCATTGAAAAAGGGCACGAGTTGCTAACAGCAACAGTGAATGGTGGCAAGGAAACACGCTGCCCCATAGAACATTGAAACAGCACCCAAGGTGCTCTGAGCTCCTCTCCTTCATCCCAGAATTCCTAGTGTTAGAAGCTGAAAAGTGGCTCATGGGATAGCTTCCCGCAATGCACTACTCTCACTGGCGATAATACAAAGTGCAGTGTGAATGCTCCTTTGCGATACAAGGTGTGCAGTGTGGATGCACGCAAGCGCTATACTTTTAGAGCTTTTCTTTTTTTACGGGTACAACTAATTTTGCAAAAACTCTCTAGTGTAGACATGGCCTTAGTGTATATCAGTGAGTCTGGATGACATAGGCAGAGTCCGATCAGAACACAGCTCACATCTGGGGGCCCACCCAGCTCAAGGGGCAGGTTGTATGTTCTAGATCACAGTTACAAAAGATCCCATACCCAACCAGCACCAAAGCATGGGGAAGCTCAAACAGACCTTCACCGTCTCCATCCACCGCTGGTGCCGCTGCTGATAATAGACCACAGATCGATATTCACTTGTTGGCTTGTCACCAGCACCCTGGAAAATCACATTCTGGGAAGTGGAGAGCCAGGGAAGAGTCAGCTAGTGCTGAGCTTTTATGATTACTATGCAAATAGTTTTCTCAAATTCAAGAAATCAAAAAACTGGAGCATTTCTGCCACAGACACAAAGAAATCAGCCAATTAAGGACAGAAATGCTGCATGCTAACCAATATGCCAGCCGGTCCCAGCTTGCAGCCTCCCATTGCCCTGGCTGCACAAACCCATCGTAGCATGCTAAGCTACCTGACTCTGCCACCCGCCTCTGGCCTTTACCACCCCGTCGGGTGGCGCATCCACACATATGCTCCTCCCACCCACTGGCTGTGCAATTCTGCACAAAGAGGCAGCCCCGCTGCCCTCACCAAGCAGCAAGGGGTTCACGACCCTCCAGGGAGCTTTCATGTAGAGCCCAGCACGGATACAAAAATATGGATCCGCATCTGCTCAGTGTCAGCCTGTATCCGATCCGGGATTCACGTGCCAGGTTTTATGTCCGTGCACATCTGACTATAGAAGCAGAGCTTCTGTCTGGCTGCCATAGCTTGGCTGAGCTGAAGCTGGGGGTGGGAGGGAGTTGCTGGCAGCTCCATGCAATTTAGAGCCTCCCCTAGCCCCAATCTCAACAACCTTTATTCGGCCTGGGCTAGGGAAGCCAGGGCTGCTGAGATCACCCAGCTGTTCAGTGGCAGTTGGTAGTCATCTGATTGGGTGGCCGGCAGTGAGGGAAGGGGCGGGGGTAGCTGCCCATAACCAGCTATGTGATGAAGTGGGGAGCCTGGCCACTGGGGCTCCTAGAGTCAGAAGGAGGGGCTAGCCAATAAGCGGAGCTCCCGTGAGTGTCTGTCTCTGACTGGCTGGCAGAGCTGAGCTGGGATTGGCTGGAGCACTTCCTTTGTTCTCTGCTGTGCTGTTCAACTTGCTCACTGCTCTCCCCAGCTGTGGCGGCAGCAGCAGCAGCTAATGCGTCCCGGGCAGATAAAAATAGATCCTCATCCGCGTTCCACTCCAGAGCAATGGATCTGCGGATATCTGGGAATGTGGATACCCGTGGATTTGCAGGGCTCTACTTTCAAGACTCAAGTCTTGTTGTAACGTGGGGAAATCATTATCCCAGACAGAGAGAGATTAGGTGGGAGAAAGGCTTGAATCTCTGGATTATTAATAATGCCTACATCCCAACTAGCAGCTGAGAATGTAATTAGAAATAAAAGAAAACACATGGGGAAGGAGAAAGGGTGAATCGATGTCCTGTCAGGGGCAACTCCAAGGCTTGGTCTGAGCAAGAGAACCGTCTCCCCTTCCCTTATCCATGCCTTTTACCAGTGGTGTACCAAGGGGGGAGAGCAGGCCCCGGGTGACCCTTCACAAGGCGCAGGAGGATGGATGCAGGAGGCTCTGAAACACACAGCCTTCTGCACCCCTCCTCTGTTGCGAAGGGCCAGCCAGGCACTCCCCCCAAGGCAGGGGGAGGCTGCCCCCCCATTAGAGCCAACAAGGCAGTAAGTGCTAGGGGCCACCTTCACGGAGAAGCTAAGCCAGGTGTGTGCTGCCTCCGCAGTCCTGCTGCTGGAAGGCTTCCATGGCTGTGTATGCTGGACTGCCTAGAATGCACCTGCAGCAGAGCATGCAAGAGGCTGGGCTGGAGCCGTGGAGAGTAAGTGCTGCGGAGGAGGGAGGTGCTGGGTCGGGCCAGTCCTTCATGGGGGGAGAGATGCAGGAGGTGCTGAGGGGCACCCCTCAGCACCCCTCCTTGTGTGGTGAAGAAATGACCCAGCCCCCCTTCCCTTCCCAGGTGGGGGGGAGAGAGGGAGCGGGCTGAGGCTGCCCTGTTTCAGCAGGAGCTGGGCTGCAGGGCTACTGCAGGGGGCCAGGAGCGGCCACATGCCAGGTAAGTGCAGGGGGGGCCTTTGCGCGGGAGCATTTACAGCCCAGCAGCCTCATGGCCCCTCTTCAGGTACAGAGCCCTCCTGGCCTGTGGGGGGAAGTGAGGCACACAGGGCGGGGAGGCACAAATGTTAACTTGGGCCCCTGGGCACTGGACACCCTCAGCATACTAATGAAAGGCAGAGCCTGACTCCTGTCCTAAGCAATGTTTGACAGTGAAGGAAGAAATCAGATTTAGGTCTATTTCCGAAGCCTCAGCCCTCTGGGAAGGTGTGATCTGTCCAAAATATTCCAACCAGCTGCAGTGAAGGAGCTGGCCAAGACTGTCTCGGTGGTAATTGCCTCTCAGCTGCAAGGGTGGTCTGTGTGCGTGGTCTCTACAGCTTAACTCCAAACCCAGCTCTTTTCCATTGGCCTGGTTCTAAAAGACCAGGGAGGTAACCCAAGGGTGCCTGGCTCCTCCTGAGTCATCTCCAAAGGAGTGAGGAGTCAAGCAGTGCTGGGACTTAATCGCACAACTTTTAGGCATTCCCATTTCCCTTCATCCATTGCCACATGGCTCCCCCATGCTGCAGCTAGCAGGCCAGCCAAGTGTACGCTCACCTGCATCGTATTCCCAGTCTCATCACAGACACACACTGTCACCTCCACGTTCTTCTGGGTCTTCTTGTTCCCCTTGTCAAACTCGCCTTGCACCAATGTGAGGTAAATGTCGTTCCGGATGTCCCCTGGGGAAAGCCACACAGTAAGGTCCCAATGAAGCTGCTACCAGTGGCCCTAGGAGCTCTCAAAATACACCCACCCCAAAGCACAAAGGACTATTTAGGGAGGGGGCCAATGATTTGGTTAAAATGAGAAGACCTCTCCCTCTACACACACACCCATATATATATACTTCTCTTTTTGTAGATCCCTAGAATTTTGAGCTAAGAAGCTCCACTACGTCCCATCCACCCCAGCCAACCTTTAGTCACTGAGACTAGAGCATAACTGGTCCCTACTACACATGTGTTCTGATATGGACCCTTAATCACCTCCCATATATCCACCCCTTACTTGGCTAATGGCTGAAGCATTTTTTGATACAGGAATGGCTAGCAGGCCACCTCCATTCAAATTCCTAGGGTACATGTATTTATAAGGGCAAGCAGTCTGATTCCCCCTTCTATCTTCTTGGCCATTCTTTACTGCAGGCTCCAGAATAACCTCTGCATGGAGCAGCTGAGGTGCCAGATATCCAGTGCTCATGGGGTGTCCCAGACCCCAGGCCTTTCACATATTAAAGGGCTAGCAGTAGGACCACGAAGGGTAAGGGCTTGTCCACACTGTGGGTGGGATTATAATTCAATTTTAGACTATCAGATTACAGAAGGCAATGGTGAATGATCACAGCAAATTGCTGGCTCGAGGTCTCGCGTCCCCACTGCTCACATTACTTCCTGAAATGCATTGCACTGTGGATAGTGGAGCAGGGGTTTGTGGGGACGCAGTCGTCATCTGCTCACTTCCCCTCCCCTTTTCTCTAAAGGAAAAAAAAGCTGGAAAAGCTTTCCTTGCTGTTTCTCTGCTGCAGGCACAACAGACAGGTGCAGTGCTGCATGCAGAGAGAGCAATTAAGTGAAAACTTTCAGGGCTGCAGGCGTGGAAGGAGCTTTGTTGCTATGGTGCAGCAGACAGAAAAAAATTGGAAAAGCTGCTCTCTACGGACCTAAATTCGAATTGTAGATTTCAACCTCAAGGCTACGCCACTTGCAGGGGTGGTGTTAGCAAGTCAAATTACAGCTCCGTTTTTTCAAATGTATTGTTCTGACAGTGGAGACACAGGCTGCAGAAGGTTGAGGTAAGCAGCATTATGTAGAACTTCACTGTCAGAGTAGACAAGGCTCCTTCTGGTTCTAGTGCCGGTCATGCTCTGGTCTGGCTTCTCCTCCATGGGGCAGATCCCACTTCAGTCCCTGTTCTCTCACACTCACACTCACACACAAGAGGAGGGTGGAAACTGGCTAAAAGGCAGAACAAAGACAGTCAGGTGTTGAAGTTTGGACAGGAGGAACACAGGTCATGAACCAAGGTCAAAAGAGGTATAATGACCTAAAGAAAGAAGGCCCTTGTTCAGGACAAGCCACACACCGAAGTCGAAGGAATCTGGTCCCCAGATCAAAGAATACCCTGGAGTGGTGTGAAAACTGAGGCAAGGGAATGCATGTAGGATTTATTTATTTTTGTATTGATCTGTGTATTTCTCCTGTGATTACATAAAGACCATCAATATGTTAGTCTGTCTGAAGGTTCTATGTGCTACATTTACTACATGGCTCCGGGAGAACCCAGAAGGCTCCCTTCCTTGCTGGAATTCTGAGAGAGACTATGGTTAAGCTATAGGGGAGGAGGAGGAGTCCACTCTGGTTTCAGAGGGCTAGGCAGCTGGAGGATGTGGTCAAAGCTTTTGAGAGGGAAATGCTAGACTAAGGGTTTGCACTCTCAGAGTTTGCTTAGGGACCCCCAAGACCAACCCAGTGCTTTCACTCTGTTCACACTCTGGAAGCTTAAACCACCTGAGAATCCAGAGCTGGGGACAAAAATATGGTGGGTGGTGGGTGGCCAGCAGGGGAAGCCTGACTAGATCCATTATTCACGCACACCAGATATATAGTCAGGCCATGGACCCTCATCTCTCCCATGAATATGGTAGGCAAAAGCCCCTGCTCTGGGGAAGCAAATCCTAGGAGGAGGTTGTGATGAAGTGGGAATTTTCTGTAACAATTTTATGACTCCTGTGTGTGCCTCAGTTTCCCCCCTTTGCATTGCTATCCCAGGGGGGAAATGATTAGGTTTGCTCTCAGGGTGAGGGCCAGATTAATGCAGGAGCTATACGGGTTGAAGCCCTGGGCTCTGGCCTAAAGGGGGGCCCTGGGCTCCAGCCTCTAATACCCCTGTGTGATCCACCAGTGGGTCTTGGGGGGAGGGAGAGGGTGCTGGGAGGGAGTGGGGTCACCCTGGGCCAGAGGCCAAGCTCCACACTCCTGCCCCACCCCTGGGCTTAGCTGGTCCACCCCCAGGGTTGGGGCAGGCTGGCGCATGGTCGCTTTGGGCGGCTGGCATGCAGTACGGCCTCTGGTGCAGCCTTCCAGGGCCCATGGACACACCATGCGCCAGCTGGCCCCACCACCCTGGAGGGCAGACCAGCCGGACTGGGGCTGGCACCAGCACAGAGAGCAGCCTCTGGCTCCAAGCCCCCTCCCACCTTAGCGCCAGCCTGCCTGCAGGCTGCCATGGTGGGGGACCAGGGACCCAGGCTGGGGAGAGAACCAACAGTGGGGGGTTGGTGCCCCTGGCTGGGGGGGCCACTGGTGGAGGGCCAGAGCCCCAGGCTGGAGGGGGCCTATTGGTGGGGGCTAGCCCAGGGACCTTTATTCCAGCCCTGCTCAAATCAGACTAAGAGACATAGGGGTTTGTGTAAAACAAGGAGTCTTATGGCACTTTTCAAGACTAAAAAATGTATTTATTGCATGAGCTTTGTGTTTGTGTCTGTCACCTGCACCTAGCTGGAGCAGACTAAATGGGTCATCAGAAGGGACTGGCCAAGGCCATATCAGTAGAAAATGTGAGAAGACAGCGGAGTCCCCGCTGACACCTAGCAATGAACAAGCCAATGGAAGGAGCTGTTCCCTGGCTCTCTGTAGGGGCTGGAATTCAGAGTAGCTCTGCCTGAAGAACTGGGAGGTGACAAGCAGGGAATAAAATGTGGGCTCTGGAAAAAGCATGCTGCTCTCTGCCAGAGCCAACGAAGGGAATCAGAGAGACAGAGCCTGAATATAGTGGTCAGTACAGTTTGGCTGGTGAATTGTGGCTTGACCAAACTGGCCAGCTATAGCAAGGACTGCCAATGCTGTGTCTACTTAACCAATACACCCTTCTCTGCTTTGAAAAGCCTCTTTGGGTGTAACTGCAAATACGTGCCGGGGTGCAGGGGTCTCTACAGAGTGGACACGTCTCTACCAGGAGTCTCCCTCAATTGGACTCGCTGAAAGAGCTCACAGTGTGAAGCAGGAGGGCTGGAAGCCAAAGGCTCAGTCTAGGTGGGAGAAGGTGAGGCTGTGTGGCCTGCCCTAAAGGAAGAGGGGCTCCCCTTGGGGGCCTGGCACGCTAAAGAGGTTCCTCCAAGAGACTCTTTAAAGCTGAGGTGTGGGCCCATAACAAATGCTACAAGGACTTTGGGAGACAGTAGCTGATGGATGGATTCCTTACCAGAGCCTTCTCCACTCACCTGGCATGATAATCTCTGGGAAGCCTAACTTGCGGACTACAGCTGTGCTGCGGTCCACTAGGTGAGGGTGATCCTTCCGAACCTGACTCAAGTCTCCCCACAGCATTTTCAGAGACACCCAGAACCCTGGAAGGGAAGGGAAGAAAAGGAATGTGAATGTACTTTGACCAAGTAGAATGCAATGGGTAGCTCAACCAGCTGTCCAGCCCCCACCCCATGTAGCCTTCTGTGCGCAGACAAGTCCACTCTCCTAGGACATGCCACTTAAAGCCCTATGTTAAAAAGTGGCTTCCACGGTGTTAAACGTTTTCAGGAGCCAGGCTTGAGAGGTTGTCTCCATCTTCCATTGAAGGTGTATAGCTCCCAATCAGTCTTGGGGTCCTAGCTGACTCTCCACTAAACTTGGATGACTCAGTAGCACCAGTTTCCAAATATGCCTTCTCTCCTCCAGCTTATTAGGAAATTTTGTCCCTTCCTCCCAGACAAGGACTTTGCAACAATGATTCATGCATTTGTCACCTCCAGGCTCATTTACTGTCACTTGTATCTGAAGATGCATGTGAAGATAATAGACAGGTTCTCTTGTGCAGAATATGGCTACACATCATCTCCATGGCTCAGGATGCTGTGAGCCCATTAGATCTGTGCTCAAATCCCTCCCTGTCAGTTTCAGCTTCAAACAAGGCCTTTGTCTTAACTTTCAAAGTAATTAATGGATCAAGACCCACCCATATCAAACAGCAAATTTTGATCTGTTAAGTGCTGTGACAGCTCTGCTCTGCTACAACAGTGCAGATGACAGGAGAAAACCTGTGGGAACTGCGGACAAAGCATTTTCTGCCTAAGGGATCCAGCTAAGGAACAATCGTCCAGAGACGACCCGATGAATCGTTAGTCTGACCATCTTTAGGAAATGTCGCAAAGCCTTTGTGTGTGAGTTGTCAGAGCCATTTCTAGTGGACAGGCTTTAGTGGTGTAACAGGACCAAGAGGACCTTGGTGCAGGAATGGGGTAAGGCCCTTCTTCCCAACTCCAAAAATCTAAAATTATGCTTACCTCCATTACATTACAATACATCACAGCCAGCAACCAACAGCTCATCCCCCTGAGCTCTTGCCCATGGCTTCCACAAACTCCCTGGCTATTCACTGGCCTTTCTCTTCTCCCTGCTCCTGTCCCACAGCTGAATGCTCCACTCACATCCTAGGATAGGGTGGCTCCTTCCCAATCCCAGTTGCCTAATGACTCCAGTAGCTAATATCGCTTGCACCGCACTCACAGAACAGAGCCGAATTTGAATGACAAGTGGCAGTGCAACATGGCACACAGGAGATTCTCAGCACCACTCAGGTTCAGCCCAGCCTCTCCTCCATCATGACAAAGGCATGGCCAAGCCAAGCCTGAGAGACGCTGTGACTTCATGCCTCAAGATGCAATGCCTCTCATTCAAATTCAGCCCAGCCATGGGCCATTGTTTGGCTCAGCTGCACCTCTGTCTGATGGAGGTGTGGTGGGGTAAATCTGAATGATCTGAACCCCATGCACCAGCTGAACTAACAGAGCATTGCTAAATCTGGTTAGGCCCCCAGACACTCCTGGGCCCATGGGCAGTCTTGCACTATTCTAACACCACGGAAAGGCTCTCTCGAAACCCTCTTTTTAAAAAAAATGTTTTTTTTCACTCTATAAAAGGAGAAGCACCAGAGATGCCTTCATTCCACTAGGCACTTCATGCTTGCAGATGATTTACATGGAAGGTGTTCAGGGAGTCTGGTGATGAGCAGCCGGATAGCTAGGTTGCCCCCCAGCTGCAGGAAGAGGAGATGTAAGGCCCTTACCTTGTCCTTTATGGTTGATCTCCTTCCCCTCCACTGCTTTCTTTATCAGGGTGTGAAGGAAATCATTCTCGGCAGTGACCCTGAAAAACAAAAGCAGCACATTAGGGGGGCTCAGCTCTTTCCAGCTAGGGAGAACTGTGAGGAATTCCCATGATTTCTCCTGCCTGTAGAAAGGGATCTAGGAACAGCAGTATGTGAGTGCAGGAACGGCTACTTTACTTACCAGTACAGTAAGTGATTCTTTCAAATATATCTGCACATCTATCTTCCATTGTAGGTGTCTTTGCACCTAGTGCACTTGAGCCAGAAGTGCCAACTTTGAGGGTGCTCAGGCCCCCCAGCACTTCCAGAAAAAGAGGGAGTGCTCAGCACTGGGATGGTTGAAGCACATAGTGGTTGGTGGAGTCTTCTGATCTGCTCTTTCACCCACAGATTGTGGCTGGCGTTAGCCTTGCCCCAGCCGCTGCCAATTAGTTGTTTGATGTAATCAGATTAAATCAATCAGCTGTGAATTGGTCACCAAACTGGGGGGAGTGGTACAGACACTGGAGGGCAGGGATAGGATACAGAGTGACCTAGAGAAATTAGAGGATTGGGCACAATCTGATGAGGTTCAGCTGAGCCCTGCACTTAGGACGGAAGAATGCCATGTACTGCTACAGACAGGACCGACAGGCTAGGCAGCAGTTCTGCAGAAAAGAACCGGAGAGTTACAGCAGACAGAGAAGCTGGATATGTCAGCGGTCTGCCCGTACTGCCAAGGAGGCTAACACCATATTAGGCTGCATCAGTCGGAGCGTTGCCAGCAGATAGAGGGAAGTGATTATTCCCCTCTGTTCTGCATTGGTGAGACCACATTTGGAGAACTGTCCAGTTTTAGGCCTCCCACTACAAAAAGGATGTGAATAATTTGGAAGAAGTCCAGCTGAGTGGATATAGATTTGGATAAATTGGAATGAGTCCAGTGACAAAAATGATTAGTGGACTGGGGCACATGACGTACGAGGATTTGCTGAGGGAATTAGGCTTGTTCAGTCTGCAGAAGAGAAGAGTGAGGGGGGATTTGACAACAGCCTTTAACTACCTGAAGGGGGTTACAGGGAGGAGGGAGCCAGGCTGTTCCCAGGGGAAGTAGATGGCAGAACTGGGAACAATGACCTCAAGTTGCAGTGGGGGAGGTCGAGGGTGGATATTAGGAAAAGCTTCCCCCGGGGGTGGTGAAGCACGGGGATGGTTTAATAGGGGAATCTCCATTCTTAGAGGTTTTTAAGGCCCGGCTTGACCAAGCCCTGGCTGGGATGGCTTAGCTGGCCCTGCTGTGAGCAGGGGCTGGACTAGATAGCCCTTGAGGTCCCTCCCAACCCTCATCTTCTGTGCGTCTCTGAATGGCTGTCTCCCGGGCAGCACCTCCTGGCTTCAGCAGCGCAGCACTGAGTCATTCTGAACTCAAGGCCTTGGTGACCTGACCTACAGTGGGTGCCCTGGCTGCATCTGGGGGCCTAGGGCCTCTGCTCCAGCCTCTGGCAGCTTTAGACAGGCCCCAGCTGGGGGGGGCAGGAGCCCAGATCTCAAGCCATGCCCCCCCACCCCCGTAACCAAAACAAAAGGCAGTTGACGGGGTTAGGGTTGGGCATTAGCACACAGCGCCACTGAGCCCTGCTGCTCACTAGGAGTTGGGGCCACGCCGCCAACGGTGCCTCCCCTCCTCCTACCTGCCAACCAGCCAGCGTGTGCACAGGTGCAGCTCCTCACCGGGTTCCTTCTGCCCCCGGCTGCCAGGCAGCAGGTAAGTACCAGCAGGAGCTGGGCTAGAACTAGGGCTGGGGAGGCAGCGGGGTGGTTTCAGGCTCCTGGCTGGAAAATTGGGTGCATTGAGCCTCAATCTGCTGCCTCCTGACCCTGCTGCCCATGGCACCCCTCCACCCCACCCCACAGTCCCAGCAGCATCAGGGGCAGGATTGGGACTGTTTGAGTGGGGCTCGTGTCCTGGCTGGCACAACCTGCCACCTTCTGCTCCTGCACAGCTCTGTGGTGGGGTGCAGCCAGGTAGGGCACCCACTGTCAAAACAAAAGGTTGGCACCTATGTCTCAGCCAGAGATTTCTGATCAATGCCCATTCTGGTGGCACATGCACCCAGCACGGGACCTGCAGCTCAGATGGGAGGCTGAAGGAGAAGACCGTATCCAATCCATCGGTGCAGGGAAGAGCTGGAAAGGAGTCCAGTTACCCTGAGCACTTACCTGGCCTGCCTAAGCCAGTGGACAACCCAGACAGCAACGGCTTGGTGGGACTATTGCATGCAGTGGGGCCAGATTAATGCAGGGGCTTTAGGGTGTCAGCCCCAGGCTAAGGGAGGCCTTGCAAAAATCAGGCCCTGGCCAGCTGGCCCCTGCTCCCAGGGAGGCACCACTTGGAGGGAATGTAGAAGAGACCTTCCCACCTCCCTGTGCAGGGAAAGCAGCCTGCACCAAATTGTGGCTGGGCTCTCGACCCTGTGTGTCAAAGCTGCGAGAGGGGCATGGGCGACGGAGACTGGGCTAGAAGGGGAACAGCAATGTGAGGGGCTGGAGGAGGTGATGGGGGTGAAGGGGGCAGGAGAAGAGGGGGCAATGGGTGGCTGGAGGGGAGATGAGGCAATTCAGAGGAATCAGGGGGCAGGGGTGTAATCAGACTCGGGGAGTGAGGCTGGAATAGAGGGGGAGGTAAGGTGGGGGCGACTGTGAGGGAAGAGGGATGTGGGGAGGACAGGCTGGAGGGAGAATGGAAGGATAAACAAAAATAGATCTGTTACTAGGGTCTTTGACTTTAAAAGGGCTAACCAGAAAATTAAGGGAATTAGTTAGGGAAGTGGACTGGACTAAAGAACTCATGAATGTGAAGGTGGAAGAGGCTTGGAATTGCTTCAAGTCAAAGTTGCAGGAACTATCTGAAGACTGCATTCCAAGGAAAGGGAAAAAATTCAAAAGCAATTGTTAGGATATAATGTTTTTTCTGTCTCTGTAGACTTTTCTCTGTCAGGTCTTGTCTGTTACAGCTTGGATACTTTTCCTGCCAGTAAGTAGTAGCATGAAACTCGAGTTAATAGACAGTCATACCAGACCCACCCAAGGACAAGGATGCTGTGAACATTCAATAAGGCAGTGGCCAGCTGCATATTGAGAAATTCTGGTTTAGATGGGAACAATACATTTCCGACTAGCTGTAAGAACTCTCGTCTCCATCCCATCCTCCCACCCCAACCTAAATGTAGCCATAGGGCCTTTAATGTAATTAAAGTGTCTCTGCATCGGTCATTATCACCTCTGTCCTCTCTGGGTGGAACAAGTCTGTACTTGCAAGTAAACAGGTAAAGAATTCCAAGTGGATTATACAAAGAAGCATATATATTTGACCACTGTAACACCACCAATTGGAAGCTGTCCTGTCAGTCTTCCCGGTATCGTGAATAAACCTCTTCAGTATTATCTATGCTGCCTGATTCTTGGGGAAAGAATCTTTCTGGCATAACACAAGAGTCGTAGACCAAGCTACATGAGTAAGCATCTCTGACAAGTGATTAGGAGGAAGTACAGAGCCTACAAGGAGTGGAAGATGGGAAGGATCCGCAAGGAAAGCTACCTCTCGGAAGTCAGAACGTGTAGAGATAAAGTAAGAAAGGCAAAAAGTGAAACAGAGCTGGACCTTGCAAAGAGAATTAAAACTAATAATAAAAGGTTCTTTAGACATACAAATAGGAAGAAAACAAAAAAGAAAGTGGGACCACTAAACACTGAGGATGGAGGTCAAAGATAATCTAGGCATGGCTGAATATCTAAATAAGTACTTTGCCTCTGTTTTTAATAAGGGTGATGGTGAGCTTGGGGATAGAGGTAGGGTAGCTAATGGGAATGAGGTCATGGAAATGGAAATCACCGTATCCGAGGTAGAAGCCAAACCTGAGCTGCTTGATGGGACTAAATCAGGGGGCCTGGATAATCTCCATCCAAGGATATTAAAGGAACTGGTGCAAGAAATTGCCAGCCCATTAGAAAAGATTTTTAATGAATGTGTAAACTCTGGGGTGGTACCGTATGACTGGAGAATTGTTAATATAGTTCCTATTTTCAAGAAAGGGAATAGAAGTGATCCGGGTAGCTACAGGCCTGTTAGTTTGACCTCGGAAGTATGCAAGATCTTGGAGAAAATTTTGAAAGAGAAAATACTTAAAAGATATCACAGATAATGGTAACTGTGATAAAATACAACATGGCTTTACAAAAGGCAAATCGTTTCAGACCAACCTGATCTCCTTTTTAGAGAGGATAACAGATTTTTTGGATAAAGGGAATGCGGTAGACCTAATTTACTTAGATTTCAGCAAGGTATTTGATACAGTTCCATACAGGGAATTATTAGTTAAATTAGAAAAGATGGGGATTCATATGAACATAGTAAGGTGGATAAGGAATTGGTCAAAGGGGAGACCACAGAGGGTTATACTGAAGAGTGAACTGTCAACCTGGAGGGAGATTACTAGTGGAGTTCCTCAGGGATCGGTCTTGGAACCGATCTTATTTAACCTTTTTGTTACTGACCTTGGTACAAAAAGTGGGACTGTGCTAATTAAGTTTGCGGATGGCACCAAGTTGTGGGGGGTATTGTCAATACAGAGAAGGATCGGGATATCATACAGAAAGATCTGGATGACCCTGTAAACTGGAATATTAGAAATAAAATGAAATTTAATAACGGGAAGTGCAAGGTCATACATCTAGGGACAAATAAGAATTTTTCTATAAGTTGGGGATGCATCAGTTGGAAGTGATGGAGGAAGAAAAAAACCTGGGAGTACTGGTTGATCATAGGATGACTAAGAACCGCCAATGTGATGTGACTGTGAAAAAAACTAATGCAGTCCTAGAATGCATCAGAAGAGGTATTTCCAGTAAAGATAAGGAGGTGTTAGTGCACTTATACAAGGTGCTGGTGAGACCACATTTGGAATATTGCATGCAGTTCTGGTCCCCCATGTTTAAATAAGATGAATTCAAATTGAAACAGGTACAGAAAAGGGCTACAAGGATGATCCGTGGAATGGAAAACCTGCCTTAAGAGAGGAGACTTAAGGAGCTTTGCTTATTTAGCTTAACCAAAAGAAGGTTGAGAGGAGATATGATTGCTCTCTATAAATACATCAAAGGGATAAATACCAGGGAGGGAGAGGAATTATTTGAGTACAGCACCAATGTGGACACAAGAACAGATGGATACAAACTGTCCATCAGGAAATTTAGGCTTGAAATTAGAGGCAGGTTTCTAACCATTAGAGGAGTAAAGTTCTGGAACAGCCTTCCAAGGGGAGCTGTGTGGGCAAAAAACACAGCTGCCTTCAGAACTGAGCTTGATAAATGTATGGAGGAGACGGTGTGATGGGACGGCCTAGTTTGATAATGGGCTGATCTTTGACCACTGGTGGTGGATATGCCAGTGGCCTAAGAAGGGAGGGTAGATGAGGGGTTCTGAGATATTACACTGAATTCTTTCTTGCAAAACTGGCTGGTGAGACTTTCCCACATACTCAGGGTTTAACTGATCACCATTTTTGGGGTCGGGAAGGAATTTTCCCCCAGGGCAGATTGGCTAGGGCTCTGGCGGTTTTTCACCTTCCTCTGTAGCATGGGGAATAGCTCACTTGCTGATGGATTCTCTGTATCTTACAGTCTTTAAATCCTGATTTGAGGACTTTAATACCTCAGTCCTAGGTTAGAGGTTTATTGCAGGAATGGGAAGGTGAGGTTTTGTGGCCTGAGTTCTGCAGGAGTGGGAGCGTGAGGTTCTGTGGCCAAGGTTCTGCAGGAGTGGGAGGGTGAGGTTTTGTGGCCTGCGTTGTGCAGGAGGGGGTGGGTGAGGGTTTGTGGCCTGTGTTGTGCAGGAGTGGGGGGGTGAGGTTTTGTGGCCTTCGTTGTGCAGGAGGGAGTGGCTGAGGTTTTGTGGCCTGGGTTGTGCAGGAGTGGATGGGAGGTTCTGTGGCCTGCATTGTGCAGGAGTGGGTGGGTGAGGTTTTGTGGCCTGCGTTGTGCAGGAGTGGGAGGGGGAGGTTCTGTGGCCTGCGTTGTGCAGGAGTGGGAGGAGGAGGTTCTGTGGCCTGCGCTGTGCAGGAGTGGGTGAGTGAGGTTCTGTGGCCTGAGTTGTGCAGGGGTGGGAGGGTCAGGTTCTGTGGCCTGCGTTGTGCAGGAGTGGGAGGGTGAGGTTCTGTGGCCTGCGTTGTGCAGGAGTGGGTGGGTGAGGTTCTGTGGCCTGGGTTGTGCAGGAGTGGGTGGGTGAGGTTTTGTGGCCTGCGTTGTGCAGAAGTGGGTGGGTGAGGTTTTGTGGCCTGCGTTGTGCAGGAGTGGGTTGGTCAGGTTTTGTGGCCTGTGTTGTGCAGGAGTGGGTGGGTGAGGTTCTGTGGCCTGCGTTGTGCAGGAGTGGGAGGGTGAGGTTCTGTGGCCTGGGTTGTGCAGGGGTGGGTGGGTGAGGTTTTGTGCTGTGTTGTGCAGGGGTGGGAGGGTGAGGTTCTGTAGCCTGTGTTGTGCAGGAGTGGGTGAGTGAGGTTTTGTGGCCTGCGTTGTGCAGGAGTGGGTGGGTCAGGTTCTGTGGCCTGCGTTGTGCAGGAGTGGGTGGGCGAGGTTCTGTGGCCTGCATTGTGCAGGAGTGGGTGAATGAGGTTTTGTGGCCTGCGTTGTGCAGGAGTGGGTGAGTGAGGTTTTGTGGCCTGCGTTGTGCAGGACGGGGTGGGTGCCCTGGCCCCTGAGGGTTCTCTATTCACAACTTTTCATGAAGTTCTTTTGTCTTTATAAATGCTCAGGCCTGTATCTAGTCCAGACTGAAAGAAAGGGCTTGGTTAAAAGACATTGATTATTCTCACTCTTGATTGACTCAGCTCTGAGACCCTCCCACCTTATCAACAACAGTTTTGGAACAAAAGCCTTCATTTTACATAGCTCTTAAAACATTTCCTGTACAAAGATCTGACAATAACCCTGATGTTCAGCTAGTTCTTAACTTTTGACAGAGACAACAGGGCCGGCTCAAGGGGCTGTGGGACCCCGAGCTAGCTTTTGATTTTGCGCCTCCTCCCCCCCCCCCCCCCCCCCCCCGGGGGGGGGGGGAGAGGCGTGCAGAGCCCAGCCTCCGCTCTGGGCCGGCTCACCCCACCCCCAGGGTGGGAACAGCCGGCCCAGGGGGCAGAGCAGGCCAGCCCAGAGGTGGGGCAAGAGAGGGGAGTCCGCCCCATGGGCTAGACTGCTCCGCCCATGGGGGCGGAGTAGCTGGCTCAGGGGAGGGGCGGGAGTGAGGAGTCCAGCTTCTGGGCCGGCCTGCACCACCCCTGGCGTCCCTAAGCATCGGCGCCCTGAGCCAGTGCCTCATTGGCTCATGGCTAGAGCTGGCCCTGGAGACAACACATGGCGGCACCTTTGATGAAATATTCAGAAGCTGTTCAGACACAGGTGTAATATGCCTGTCTGGGCATGCTGGTGTCACCCAGTGAGCCTGACAGCCCAATCCATAGCCACGGGCGGTGAAAAGAACTTGAGAAGGGCAGCCTTGCTCTTTACGCCCTCGGTTGGCTGAGTATGCACAGGCACAGGCACTTCTTAGAGTTCCCTGACAAAGCTGTTTATGAAAAACCTCTGGCTTGAGTGCACTGGATGTGCACATGCCTGAAGTGAAAAATACATGTGCACAAGCACTTGACGACCAATATCAAAATAGCTAGATTGGATTGGACCCATCTTCCCTCCAGCCCTATCTCTGGCAGCAACCAGCACTAGCTGTTTCACAAGATGTAAGAAACCTCTTACTAAATAGATATGTCGTAATATGCCCCTGACATTACCTCTCCTCCTAAGCTCTTTGGTTAGAAATTGACTTAAGTCCTGAAGCACGAGGTTTAGTATATCTTACAGTAGTTATGTATTAACTCTGGATTTTCTTGTTACCCATATAAATGTCCAATTCCTGTTTAAATCTATCCAAATTCTTGTCCCCGGTGACATCCTGTGGCAATAAGTTCCGCAATCTAATTACCCTGAAGTCAGAAGTAAGAAAATGATTTCCTTTCATCAGTTGTGAATTTATCACCTTTTGATCTAATTTAATATCCCCAGCTCTTTTGCTAAGTCTTTCCTGGCCATGGGCAGTGTTTCCTTTCCACGCTTCTACCCACCCAAGAGAGGGAGATTGTTGGGTCACCCAGAAATGTCCCCCTTTTTGCAGCTGGATTCTTCTCAAATGAGTGGAAAGGCCTAAATGTCTTCACCCAACCCTTGCAGCCCCCTCCCTTTCTGCTCACAAGTGCTGCCTTTACTTACAGGTGCACAGGAATGAAGTACTGCTTGTCCTCATCACTCTCACACTTTCCTTTGATGATATCTGTAATGTCCATCACTGTAAGACACAAGGAGTAGGAGCTTATCGTCACAGTGTCCTTTGGACAACCCTGAGCCAACACAAAGGGCATAATGAGAGCCATCCATCTCCAACTCACCCTGAGCTTTCAAAGGAAAAGAGCAATCAGACAGTCAGACATTACTGAGCACCACTAATTTGTGTTTAGAGTTACACTCTTTGCAGTAGGTGGGAGGAACATGATAGCCACATAAAAGAACATACTCCTGGATAGACAACAGAGTCTTGTGGCACTTTTAAAGACTAACAGATTTATTAATCGCATGTTGTCTTTCTACAATAGACTAACACGGCTACCCTTTGGAATATTCCTGGATAGAGGGAGATGGCAGGCTGAGAAATGTGGGGAAGAGGTGGGAGGAGAAGAAACGAACAGGGGAAATTTTGGCTGAATCCCAGGGAAAGTCTTCTGGCAGGGAATTAACTCCTCATTAAGGCTATGTCTACACTAGAAAGCTTTGCTAGTTTGCTGACAAACGTTTTGCTGGCATACAGCAACCATACTGTCTCCTTCTGTCAGTGGATTGCATTCACACCGTCAGCTCTTTTGTGAACAAAGTGCACTGTGGGTAGCTATCCCTCCCTCTGCACCTGCAGGCACAGTGCTTTGGGAAGGGTTTGCAATGCCTCATGGGACAGGCACAGCGTCAGGTGACAAAGGTTCCCTACTGAAAACAAACAAGGAGTCTAGTGGCACTTAAAGACTAACACATTTATCACATGAGCTGTCATGGGAGAAAATAAACGTGTTCATCTTTAAGTGCCACGAGACTCCTTGTTTGTTTTGCTGAACTAGACTGGCACAGCTCCCCCTCTGGTTTCCTACTAATTTGAGCTGCTTTTAACGTGCCCTGTCGGCAGAACTGACCCTGCTGAAGCCCACAGAAGCAGGGGCGGGGGTGGGATAGTGAATGAGTGAGTACGTGTACAGTGTGATGCATACATGCAAGGAGAGAAAGACAGACAGCTCTGGTCACCTCTTTGATCTCAGCTGCCTGCAGTGGTCTGCCTCCTCCCCTCTCCTTTCAAAGTCCCAGAATGTTTTCAAAACAAACAAGGAGATTGCAAGTAACTCGTGCCACTCTGGAGAACTCACTTCACAATCCTGCCCCCCCCACAACTCAACCCCAAAGCCATTCTCACAGGGAAGGAAGGAGAGCTAAAGAGCCCAGCAACGCAGGGCAGCCCTTCTCCCTTCTGCTTCCCGCCTGTGAACAATATGGATGGGTTGACTCTTCTGTTCCTCCCCGCTCCATCCAACACCTACCTTGGAAAAGAGGAGGGGAAGAAGATAAAGAATGCCACAAGCTGCCCCCCAGTCTGGAAGTGGGAAATAGGATCCCACTGCCACTCCTCCAGGCCTTGGACAGGGGGATGAAGAACACCAGGAAGAGCAGAAAGGAGGCTGGGTGGGATAAACTGATGGAAGAGCAGAAATGATGGCGGCATTAGGGGACAGTATTGATCTGGAGGTTAAGGGCCAAATTAATTCCTGGGCAGGGAATGGGCACGTGAAACACACACAGGCACATGCGATGAGCAGGGGAAGTTCAGAAATCAAATGATAGACATATACATTTTTTAATCTCAGGATTTTGGGGCCAATCTTACAATTTTGGGGGACCAGCTCATGATATTTGATCTACTAGTATCCCCCAACCAGCTCACCAGATATTGCCCAGCGCACACACAAACTTGCCCTCACCAATATCTCCGTAGCAATTGACACTGCTATCCCCATGCCTCCTCCCTCAGGGCTATGCCCACAGCGAATCACGAGCTAGCCCTCCAGCCCTGCACACAATCCCCACATATCCCTCCACTTCCAGAATGCTGCCCCGCAGTGACGCACCACAAACCCCCACACCTGCAGCACTCAGTGAGATAGCCCTCTGCCAAGTGCTAGCCCCTCATCGGCTCACCACGTCCACAGATAATGCTCAGCCCCTTGTAATTTACACACACATCCCTCTGCCTCTCCCCTGGCTCTGCGTCCTCCGCAACGCAGCACAGCTATCAACAATTTACCACAGACCTCTCAGACCCCAGCACCTACCGTCTCCGGGACTCACCCCAGATATCCCACCACCTTCTCCCCCAGTGCTGTCTGTCATGTGTGGATCAACATATATCAGATAAATAACACCTAGTATCCACACTATGCATATATTTGTATGCATTAAGCACAAATATTGTAACAGTGATGTAGCCTAACCTGGCCTACACCATAATGCTGGTTACTTACACTAAATATCCCATAACTCCCTGCATTTGGTGAGGTAAGCCTTTGGCACAAGTGGATAATCAAACTCAAAATCAAGATTCATTCTGTGTCTTAGGCTAAGCTAAGGAAGTACCTTCATGGATCAGAACCTAGAATACCAGTATCTATAATAAAGATAAGGAAGGAACAGAACCGCTAGTTAGAATTGGAATAAACTGATGGGTTGGATTTTAGTGAAGTTTAAAGAAATGTGTAACTTGTAAAATCCTATAAATGATGCCAGCTAAAATCTGGAATTTGGGAAGCACACCCACTGCATAAGGTGAATGAAAACATCAGTGCACAGGACTGTTCCTCAGAAACTGGTATCACATAAACCCTTTTTCCTGGACCATTTTAATAAACCTGACAGACGCTGGCTATTTGTTCTCTTGAGTATAATTCATAATGAAATAATGAACCAAAGTGTAGTCACGCAACTGATATTACAATTAATCAACAACAGAGAAGTAAGATAGAAAAATGAAATACTCTTGCTGGAAAATTACAAGTTACACTGCTTTACATCTTAGATTTCTCAATGATAACATGCAAGAATCCAAAATCTAAGAGAGGCAGCAGGCTGCTTCCTCAAACAGAGGCACAATTCCCCCCAGCTTGCTCTAGGCTGGCTGGCTGCACATTGACTGCTGGGCCAAGATAGCACACAGGAACGTCTTCTCTTCCTAGTCCCCCAAAAACAAGAGCTTGCAATTCCAACAGAGCCAGTCCTCAGTGCTCCACTCCATCTCTTTGGTAAATAAATGCAGCTATCCCTTCACCGCAGCAGTATCCCCTCAGCCCATTTACCCCTGACAACCCATTCTCTGAAGCTGTTTCTCTAGTGACACGCCATTTATCCCTCCATCAGTACTGCTAACCTCAAGACAAAAATCATGAGTCAGACTCCATGAAGACAAAAAAATCATGAATCAGACGCTCAAAAACTTCAGTGTCCCCCAAATCATGATTTTTTTAAATTCAAATTATGTTTTCAGTCTGTATTTTGCCTTTTTAACTCTCTGCTATTCCACTGTCAATGTATGTGTGATAATTTCAGGTTCAAAAGTCAACTTATAATGCACACAAAACTGTGTGCCGTTCCCAAGCAGCTCAGATGGAAATTCTACTTCCCTTCTCCTCACCCCTAAGACAGGGGACCTTCCCTCAATTGTCTACTACTGTCTTGACCCAAGAGCAGGACTTCTTTGCCTCCTACTGCTCCAGGGCCTCTCTGCAATAAAGGGTGGGCCCTATGCGAAGGGGCCAAGTACAACGGCAGGGCAGGTCTGTGACCACCTCCTGACACTCTACCCTAATCCCCTGTCTGAAAACTGCAGCTCCAGAGATCAACACCCATCTGCCTTGGAGCCAGGCCACCCGACCCACTGATCTCTCACTCTCCCGTACTGACTTCCGCACCTTCGCCTCCACCTAGCACCATTCCTCTCCCATTCCCCCCCCAGATATCCCTCCACCCCTCCACGCTGTCCCCTCGGCCGCCCCCCACAGATATCCCTCCACCCCTCATCTCCCCTCGGCCTCCCCCACAGATATCCCTCCACCCCTCATCTCCCCTCGGCCGCTCCCCACAGATATCCCTCCACCCCTCATCTCCCCTTGGCCTCCCCCACAGATGGTTGTTCACACCCTCCTGTCTAAGACATTTCTCCAGAAGGACACAAGTTAAAGTATGGATATAACATCAAATTCCTAACCTCTAATCGAAATAGAATTCCTAGACATAAACTATATAATCATTCCCAGCAAATTACTACCTTTCTATTGATACCAAACGTGACATAGTTCCTATGGATTATAGCATTTATGAGATATCCATAGAAAATAATATCATAAATGCTTCCCTAAATCCAGACAGTGTCACACCCTGC